>JAKOGI010001493.1:10000-226934 GCA_029747015.1 Carnegiea gigantea
CGAAAATTGCCCTCAACATGTCCTTTTTGGTCTCTTAGATGACTTTTGATGTGGTATGGTTAGCCCACAACCTTTGAACTAGGGATGCTTTAATTGTGATACTCTTTGCATCTATCATTCAAAAAATCACACAAGATGCTTCTTTGAGACCTAGTCTATAGGTTCTATCACAATATTGTGACTTGGGCATTGTGTATTATTTTTGATATATCAAATGTGAAAAAATTTTATGTATATGCTTCAATTTTTTCGACTTAAGCTAAATTGTATGCTGAAAGGTTTAATTTTAAAAGAGATTATATGAAGGCACATTCAAAACTATTTCTTCCCCTTTTTTCTTTTGGTTCAGTATGAGAAATACTTTTGTAACACCAAAGCTTAAACTTAGTACCCCATTATACATGATGTTTCATGATACATCACATAATTTAACCTTTTTTCTTTCATATATACATGCAGATCTACTTATTGCTCGAGCATCATGAATTGATGTGGGGTGAATATATATGATTCCTGATGATATTCCTCAAATTTCATTCTTGCTCCTTACATGTATGGGTCACTCTTAAACTTAGGGGTCCTCGAAATAAGTTATAAAGCGCTAATGTCAAACCCATTCTAGATTCATATAGGATTTCCCATATCCTAGGTTTAGTGTTGCTAAGGCATCGTATTCTATTATTTTTGCCCTGACAATTGTTCATTATCATGATCAACCGCATGTACTCACTTCTAAATTTCCCTTACACTATCTATTGGGTACCACAAGAATTCTATTTCTACAATTTCTTCTTATCCTCTTGCTATGACAAAGAAGTTAATTAATGAACATGAGTCAAGAATACAAATGTAATACTTATTAAATTCTACCCTCTAATTGGAATTTAACAATGCTCATAAGTTCCACAAACTTAAATTTGTTTTTAAACTTAAATTCTTATCGATCAATGATGACTATGGTCATAGTGTAAACTATCGAAATGGTCTTGTGTCTCCATCACCCATTAAGTGCATCACATGTTAATCCCTTATTCAATCCCAATTTATATTGCACCATTTGTTAAGTTCAATGATCTTTTTATAGAAACTATATACCATTAGGGACTTAAAGGAACCCTTAGAGTCCTTTTGACTTCCATTATCATGATGGAGAAAACTTGCACTGTTAGCCCCTAGAATAGTTCATTAATAATGTCCCTTATAGGTTCTATAAATTCCTAAAGGAATTTTGATCAAGGCAATGTCGAGTCAAATACATATATAGTTCTCTTTTTAAGTCATTAAAAAGCAACAAGGTTGTTCCCCAAGAAAATGTACATAAAGGTTGGCAATATCGATGATGTTTACACCAATATTTTCATAAAGTTGACATAAACTCGGAATGATGGTTATATAAAAATATAGTCATAACATATATGTGGGTGGGTTCAACACTAGGTGAGAATCAAATCTACCTGAACTTTCAATTGCAAGAGTAGGAGCTCGGAACTTGACTTCTGGTATGATGTTCCATGCGAAAACATGATTAGCTAATTTGCCTACAAGTTTAACATAGTTGTTTATAAGGAAGGAAATGACACCATACCACTCCAGAAAGTTGACATCAAAATGCTATTTAAGACTCCCCTTGTTTCCTTTTTTTCCCCCCTAGAGATACCTATGAAGAGACCAAGACCGAACGTTTATATGTATGGGAATGTAAATCAAAACCAACATTAGCATCGGTATAACTGCAACTTCATGACAGCTATTAAAACATCGAACTTTAGGCTAGTTAGTTGCAATGGAATCCCTATCAAAAATATCCCTTAAATAGAATAAAGAAGCAATGCATATGATGATGATGGCATAGCAAATAATAGTAACATGGAGGAAATTAACATATAATGACAAGGTAAGTTACTCTCTAGATAACACATTATATAAGAAGTCAACCAACTCTCACTAGCACATCCTTTTAACAATTACAAGAAAAGAAACTTGAGAAAAATAGTGATGGAATTCGTAAGAAAATAGATGTCACTGTATATCATGGGGAAGAATGGTAATTAGATGGGTTTTACAACATGCAAACAGTGAGTTGAAGTGTTTAGGAAATCTCAACCTAAAATGAGCTGTCTTCTAATCATTATTGCCTATAAAGAACGTAATGATTAGAGTATCGGTCCAGGATAAGGTACATGAATATATGTGTGTCATTTTCTTCTCCAGGTTCCTTTTGGTTCAAAGTTTCATCAAATGATTTGTATATTTAAATGACAATTGGTAATAAACTAGGCAAATTAGGAATTTTACAAATGAAGTTTCTTTTATAGACAAGAAGAGATAATAATTATAGAAATAAATAAGAGGTAAGTTATAGTGTGATTCTCAATTAGAGACCAAATTACAAGGAGGAATATATCCAATGGTGGGACAACAATGATAAAATTAACAAAGAATTCTTAGATATGGGCCCATAGACCTCATCAATATTATAAGGAGATACCAAAAGTGGTAGAGGTATCATAGAGGAACTAACGGGTAAGGTAGAAGGTAAATTATCTATAAATAAAAATTTACCATAACAACTGAAGTAACACTAACAAGGACATATGACAGGCACCTGTGATAAGATTTGAGGAAAAGGAGTTGAAAACAGTATAGTAGATACAAATTTTAATGCAAGCCTGATTATTTTGGAGTTCTGAGGCAAGAAAGTTCTAGTATTTAGCTTAAAAATAGCACAAGGATATTGAAACGACTTTGAATAGGCTGATTTTCTAGCAAAATTATTAGTATGACCTATCTTATATGATGAGCTAGATAAGAAAGGTTTGGAAACATTGATATTTAATAGGAAAAGGGAGCACCACTACTTATACGGGCTAAGTTCTAAGACATTAATGAAGTTTAATAGAACATATCAAAATTATATATCAGGAGAGTATGATGTTAAATCATTTATAGGAACGTATAACAAGACAACATTATGGGGGTTATTTACAAAGATAGGGGGATGATAATCTTCTTAACTTTACAAAAAGGATTGAAACCTATGAAGTGGTTTAATGATGAGGAACATCTCCAACAAAATATGGTCATAGTTTTATGAGCGCATAGAATCAATGTGCTCTAAATGTAATGTGTTACATGAGTTAGAATCTATTGTAATAGGGTATAAGCTTTGACTAGCACTCAATTGTAATCAAAGAAGCCATGGTTTTCCGATGAGAAAGGACAATCTCTTAAATTCTACATCAATCTATTTGTGATTACAGGCTTTTACTCATTAGTATAAAGGTTATTATAATTGGCACCGCATGAGTTTTATCTAATGTCTCACTGCTCTATAGGGTACATTCATCTATAGAATACAAGTCCTCTAAGCTTCACTTCCTTGGTTAAATGCATAATTAGATGTACCATAATGGTAAAAAACCCAGGGGGGAATACTTGCTCCATACGATATAATATGATAACCATCTTGTTTTGTAGCTTATCAAATTCCTCAATATCAAGCTCTTTTGCACATAATTGCTTAAAAAATACAGACAACTCACTCACTAAATCTACAAGATTATCATCCTTAACTATTTGCAATGCCATTGGAAGTAAATCTTGCATTACAATATGGCAATCATAACTCTTTAAATTAAATAATTTGCGCTCCTTCAAATTGACACATCGAGAGATATTGCTTATATATCCATCTAGAACCCTCTAGTTCTTCAAGACTTTTAGCGATGCGATTTTCTTATCAACAGACAAATTGTATGGGGCAGGAGGTACATGATATTTGCCATTTGGTAACAAAACTAGGTGAAGATTAGGTCTTATGTGCATTAATTGGAGATCTTGATGAGCTTTCAAGTAATCCTTGCTCTTTCCTTCCAAATTTAGTAAAGTTCCCAACAAATTATCACATATATTCTTCTTAGTATGCGTCACATCCAAATTATGATGAAGATTGTTATACTGCTAATATTCGAGATCAAAGAAAATGCTTTATTTCTTCCAAGTTTGTTCCTCATCCTCATCATCAACATCTATATTAGGTTGAACTTTTTCGTATGTAAATATTATTTCCCCTAATTGTATAGGAACACTTGCCCTATTGAAGGAGCTAGAGCTTTGCTAAACTCTATAGTTCCCTCAAATCTATCCTTGTCATATTGAAAATTATAACCTTTTGGTAACCATCTACGATGGCCCATATAACAGAACTTATGTGCACTTTCCAACCAAACTAATTAGTCTCTTTCCCATAAGATGGACATGCAAAGCAACCTTTGTACTCCACCTAGAAAGATTAGCATATACAGGAAGGTCATTTATAGTAGAGTGATAAGTACCTACCAATGTAAATCACTTTTTTATGTATGCATCATATGAATCTACACCATCCCATAACTGCATTAACTCCTTAATCAACGGATGAAGATGTACATTAATGTCCATACATGGGGTCTTTTCTCCAGGAATAATCATTGATAATATAATTGAGAACTGCTTCATGAACAGCCAAGGGGGTTAATTATATGGAATTAGCAAAATCGGCCAAGTACTCTGTGCGCTACTCATAACATAAAAGGGATTAAGCCCATCACCAGCTAGCCTAAGCCTAATATTTCAAGGGTCAGATGCAAAATCAGGATATATTTCATCAAACTTCCTTCATGCCTTTGCATCAGCAGGATGCCTTAAAATCCCATCCTTTGTACTATACTTATTATGCCAAATCATATCCTTAGCTATCTTAGATGATTTGTAAAGCCTAAGTAGTCTAGGAATAAAGGGAAAATAACCTAAGACCTTGGCTAGCAATTTCACTATACTTATCATGTCACACGATTTTTGTCTTTCCCTTTCACCCCACTATAAAATGCAATCATTAGGACAAGCATATATTTTTTCATATTCAAGTCCTAAGTCCTTAAGTACTTGCTTACAATCACTCTATGATGACGGAAATGGGGTGATTTGGGGCAAAATAGAACCTAAAAGTTAAAGCAATATATTGAATTGCTTAATAGACCAACCCGACATGCATTTCTAGTGGAGCAAGTTTAATATAAAATAAGGTTTCAAAAACTTGGATCCCTAATATTGCTCCTATTTAACTTGTTCTAATAGCCTTTCATATCAGATATCTTCATCTACTAAGGAAATGTCACCCTTATGCCCCTCATTCCTTAGCCCAGCACTGTCCTCTTCATCCATATCACCCTTACGATGAAACATGTCACTCTGACCATTATGATGCATCCCAAAAAGATCATTAAGTATTCCCATAGGATCAATGCCATCAAAACTACTTCTTGATTAAGTATAACTAGTACTATGAATTTGTCATAGAACAATAAACAAGAAGGCCTAGAAATTGCCTCCTTATGGTGCGCCCACTTTTTGTAGTATGCTTAGAAACCATTAAATATAAGATAGTGTGTGATAAACCTCTATTTTCACCCTATCTTAGCCCCTATTTGACTTCTTTTCTCTCGCGTTTTCACATTCGATCGTGTTTAGAAATGGTCAAATCGGCCTCTTTCAGCATACATTTTACTCATATAACATCTTTCTGTATTTTCAAGGACTTTGTCAAAGAAATGGAAAGATGGATAATATTTAGCAGAAAGGAGTGCTAAGTAGGCAAGTTCAAAGTCGCAAAAAAGGCCATTCAACGTCGCACAGAAGTCCCAAGGATCAAGCACAGATAGTACAGCCGAGCCACAGAAAACCAGCACAACCGGTCGGCCAGCCAAGTAGCACGGTCTGGCCGTGCCAAGTGGCACGCCCGTGCCATGTGGCCAGCTCGTGCCATGTGGCCAGCCCGGCTTGGTTGTACCAGTTATTTGGCACGGGCCCACCTTGCTTCGAAGCACGACCGTGCCTCTCCTTTCGCATTTGTGACTTAAAACTCCGCCGGGGTTATTTTGTGTATGATTCAAGTTTTCTTTTCTTAGACTTCGCTTTAGGCGATTTTTAGGTTTTCGTTCAGAGTTTTTACTTTGCATCTTTGGATTACGCTATTGGATTGAAGTCTATTCTATCTTTAATTCGTTCGATAAAATTCAGGTTTTCTCTGTTCTTCCCTTCCGTTGTTCTTAATTATTTTAGGATTCGGTTGTCATGATTATTGAATTGAATGTTGCGATTGTTGTTATGAAGATGATTTTAGGCTAAATCTCCCAACTTGGGTTAGAATTAATGCCGACTATGTGTTGCTGAATTATGGATTAGCCCCAACCCTTACTTTCCCCTCATTTGTTTGCGATTTCTACTATGCACGCCACATGCTCGATGAATTATTTGAAAGAGCATTAATCCATTTTTACTAGGGTTCAGGAGAACGTTGAGAGATGAAACCTTGACTTAGTGCGACTTAGTAGACAATTAGGGTTTTAATATGAAAATAATTAAGATTCTAATTGGGATTCGAGATTGTAAATCTTGTAATCTTTTGACTTTTAGTCTCATGAGAATAGGTGACTATAGTTGTAGGATTAGTCTTTAACCCTTGAGAGAGGGAGGAGATGGGCTTAGTTGATGACCTATCCACTTGTAATGCATGCTTGAGTTTATTTTGCAGGGTTAATAATTGATTCATTGGCATAGTCGTGCTGTTAATTCCAACCTAGGTGCCTCTCATTTTGTTGTTTATTTCACTACTTAGTCATTAGAATTTCCCTTAGTTTAATTCTCAATCAACAATTATAATCGACTTGATTGAGTAATCTAATTAGTTCTAGTAATTGAAACCAAGTTTCCTATGGAATATGACCCGTACTTGCTGTGTGCTAGCTACAGCTACATCATGCACTTGCGGTATAAATTTAAGATGAACAAGTTTTTGGCACCGTTTTAGGGGAACTTGCACCTTCCAATATTAGAACCGATTCGAATACTCTAGACTAGGCATTTCTTTTTTTTCTTTTGTTTTAGTTTATAATTCTTCCTATTCTTGCTAGAAACTGTTTACGCCGTGATAGTATTTGCTTTTGTATGCGCATGAGGAGTTAAAGGGATCAAGACCATATCCCATTGGACCCTAAGATAGAAGCAGCAGTACGCCAGTGTAGCGGAGAAGCGAGAAGGAGGAAGAAAGCAGAAGCAATGATGGTAGGGCAAGGCCAGAGGGTGTTGCGCAATTATGCCCTGCCACAAGCTTCAGGTATCACATCTTCGATTATGAACCCGACGGTCGAAGCCAACAACTTCGAACTCAGTCTCGCGCTCATCACCTTTGTGGAGTGGGACTAGTTCGGTAGCCATCCCTTGGACAACTTCAACGTGCACCTTTGCAAATTTCTTACGAAGTGTGACACCATCAAACTTAACAGGGTGACCACCGACGCGATTCGACTGAGGCTCTTCCCATTCTCACTGAGGGATAGAGCCAGTGACTGGCTGCAGAACGAGGAGCCCAACTTGTTGACCACTTGGGAGGCTCTCTCAAAGGCTTTCCTGAGCAAATACTTCCCACCTGGCAAGACTGTCAAGCTGAAGATTGATATCACATCCTTCACCTAGTAGGATTGGGAGTCCCTGTACGAGGCATGGGAGAGGTTTAAAGGCCACCAGCGATAATGCTCCCACCACAGAGTTCCCAACTTTCTCCTAATCTAAACCTTCTACAATGGGTTAGAGTGGTTAGTGAAAATTTCTGTCGATGCTGCAGCGGGGTTGCTCTCATGGGCAAGTCTATTGAAGCAGCGAAGGCATTATTGGAAGAGATGGCTTCTAACAATTATCACTGGTTGAGTGAGGCAGCCACCCCCAAGAGGGGCGGTGGCAGACACGAGGTGGATGCTGTGACACTCTTGGCCAGTAGGGTGGACACCCTAGCACAGCGATTAGATAGAATGGCTACCCCATCAGTCACTTCTGCGAGGTCATCAATGGAGGCCTATGTGTATTGTGAAGCCTGTGGCGTACAAGGTCATACCTTCGTTGAGCGTTATAATGCTCCTGCTAGCATTGAACGCGTCAACGCTTTCCATAGCCACAACCCTCCATCACAAAATAACCCCTACCCCACCACCTATAGTCAGGGTTGAAAGAGTCACCCAAATCCTCTTTACAAAAGCGCGAACCCTCATCCCTAGAGTTCTGTCCAGTCACCTGGTTTCCATAACAGAGCTCCCTATAATCCTCCACCCCCTCCACCTTCTCAACCCACATCACATCTGGAAAGTCTCATGGAGCGCTTCATAGCGACTTAGACTAAGATTAATGAAAGTCTTCATGAATCGATCAATTTATTGACCTCCAGTCTTGGTGCCACAGCTGCCCATCAGAAGATGATGGACACACAGGTTGCCCAGATTGCCCAACAGGTGAGCTACCTGTCCCGGCCTCAGGGGCATCTGCTAGGCTAGCATGAGACTAACACCCAAGGTCACGCCAATGCCATCTTCACGATGGGAGAGGGGTTAGATGAGAGCCCGGTGATAGTTCTCCAGACGGTAGTTCCAGTTCCTAATTCTGCAGGAATAGAGGGGAAGAAGAAAGAAGAGAATTAGAGTTCTGCTGGGGATCCTAGTCCTCCACCTCCCACTCGTACTTACCAGTTCTTAGTGCCTTTCCCTCAGAGACTGGCATGGCCTAAACTATCTCAGCTTGAGCCTAGATTCGCGCAATTCCTGGATACCTTATGCCGAATCTATATCAGTAGCCTCTTCCTGGAAGCTCTCAAGGATGCACCTGCCCATTTTAAGTTTTTGACAGAGCTCCTGTCCAAGAAAGGAGAACCTGGAGAAGCTTCAGTGGCTCCCATTGGCAGGTCCTACAGTGCGCTCTTACAGAGGAGGTCGCCATCAAAACTGCAGGATCTTAGTAGTTTTTCTATCCCATGCTGCATAGGGGATATGTACATTGGGAGAGCCCTTTGCGATCTGGGCGCCAGCTACTCTCTCTCTATAAGAAGTTGTAACTACAGGACCTCACGCCCACCAGCATAACTATTCAACTAGCAGACTGCTCTACTAGGAAGCCTGTTGGTATTTTGGAGGATGTCCCAGTTCAAGTGAGCAAGTTCATCATCCCCTGTGATTTCGTCATTCCTGACATGGATGAGGACTTCCCGGCCCCACTCATCTTAGGTCGCCCAATCCTTGCGACTACTAGAGTAGTAATCAATGTTCAGGCGGGCATTCTATCCTTTCAACTGTGTGGGGAGAGGGTGGACTTCAGTTTTCCTCCTCCCGTACTACCATCAATGCCTATCCTCCCTTCACCTTTTCAGGAGCCTATCCCCATTTCCCGATTCGATCCTATTTCTAAGATTGATATATTTGATGAAAATGGGGGACCTCACATACTGCTTGGAGGTTCTTCTACTTTTTTTGCGGCTATCCCGATTCGTTTCGCGACACCTTCTGCTTGTACTGGGGAAGTAGAGGATCCTGCTTCACATTTCTACACCTCCCCCAGGCCACCTTCCACATCATTACCATCTACTACTTGGAGATAAGGGTCAAGCTAAGGACCTTGAACAAGCACTTCTTGGGAGACAACCCAAGGCATTTATTATTTTCTAAAACCAAAAAAAAAAAAACCCGTGTGTCACTCCTAGCCTTGTCCCTCAAATTACCCTTTCGACCCATATATTTCCCCCTTCTCTGACTCTTTTTATGCGTTCTTTTCATTGAGGATAATGAAATCTCAAGCATGGGGGGTGAGCTTGTCACTCCTGGGGCGAAATTGGGGATTCTAGGGTTAGGTCGATTAACTTCACTTGCATTCACATCATATAGCTAGGACTTCATATAGTTTCACTAGGTTGTTTTTACATTTTTCCTTTGATAGAACATATAGTTTAGAGTATATAGGTTAGATTTTGCATCTCAAAAGGAGAAGTAATCGAGCTGGGCATCCTTAAGATTTTCAGGTACTGCTTCTTACCCTTCTCTTCGTTTCCCCTTATATCCTTTACCGCTTACTTAGTTAGATTTATTACTTTTTAATAAATATGTGCGAAGAACCCTCTTATAAAGAGAACACAAGGGGTGATGATTGATTTATCTGGTTGAGTTGTGTGTTTAAGTGTGACCTGTTATGGTGTGAACTTTTGTAAATTGCGCTCTAACGTCCATCTGTGTCTCCCCTGCCCTATGTTGTATGTCATATTGCTGTTGAGATTCGTGTGACTTGGCTTGATTGACCTCGATATGTGGGACATACCTTGGAGTACGTTGTTGGACTATGGTAGACTTATCTGTGAGATTTTGAGCCTAATGACTATTAATTGTATATAGTCTCGTACTTTCTTTCATGTGCGACTCATCCAGGATTGCATCTTTACAACTTGATCTTGTTCTCTTTGAAATCATATTTAGCATCTGCATATGTCAATATGATTGAGGTAATTTTTGTTTTATTTAGCCACAGGAGCCAAAAAGCCACCCATTAATATGTACTACCCTCTTTGCTAGCCCTTTGTGCCTTCCCCCTTGTCTTTGTTGTTATCCCATATACACTACACACTTGGCCTATCGATATTCTCTATATCCTTGTCAAGGTCTAGTGGAGCAACACTTCCATGTTGAGTTGGGTTTGCTTCGAAGGCTAGTTCACATTTGGTACATTATTAGTGGCTTGTTTGGAGGGATTCATGATTTGAGTTTGTGTTTCCCATGCCATTCACATGCCTTTCTCCTTTCAAAGGAAGGAAATAGAAATGATGAAAAAACAGGAAGCAAGGAAAAACAAAAGAAAAACGGAAAGGAAAAGAAAAAGTTGTGAATGAAGTGATTGGCATGAGGATAATGCGATAAGATTGCTTAACTCCTCCCTTGAGGTTTCTGTGGGGTTTGTTGCTCAGTTTTCAATTATGGTGTGAAGTTGTTATTTCGACATTAGTTGTGGAAGTGTTTTTGCTCCTTAGTCTTTTGACTTTTAGCCCCACTCTTCCCAAATTTATTCCACTTCTCACCCTTTACCTTTGCCCCCATTATATCCTTTCTATAAGCCCTCATGATTGCCATATTGCACTTTACATGGTGGAGAATCAAGAACTCCACCAAGCTTATAGTAGTTTGCTTGATTGGATACAATATTGAGTGCACCCTTGTTACATATTCTAAACACATTGAGGGGAGTGTTCCACTTTATCCTAAAAGTGAGGTTCTACTAGTCTCGCTTACTCACCACTTATTGGGGAAGGTCTTGTCTTGCTATGTTCTTCAATATTGGGGTGATTGATGTATTGCATTTGGGTAGGATGATTTGCGAATGGCAATGCATGAGTCTCGTTTAGGATGTTTCACACTTTAAATCGGCAACCTCTAATGCATAGTTTATCCTGGATTATTGATCATTCATCTCTTGCCTGAGGAGGAGCATGGGCAGAGGTTTATCTTCCTTTTTGGTACTTCATGAGATAGTCTTACTTGGGGACAAGCAAGAGATAAGTATGGGGGAGTGATAAACCTCTATTTTGACCTTATTTTAGCCCCTATTTAAATTCTTTTCTATCGCATTTTCACGTTCGATCGTGTTAAGAAAGGGTTAAATCAGCGTCCTTCAGCATACATTTCACCCACATAGCATCTTTCTGTATTTTCAAGGACTTTGTCGAAGGAACAGAAAGATAGACGATATTTAGTAGAAAGGAGTGCTAAGTAGGCGAGTTTAAAGCCGTGAAAAAGGTCGTTCGACGTCGTACGGAAGTTCCAAGGATCAAGCATGGATAGCACAGCCGGGCCATGGTAAACCATCACAACCGGCTGGCTAGCCAAGTGGCACGACCATTCCATGTGGCACGGTCTGGCCATGCTGAGTGGCACGCTCGCGCCACATGGCTAGCCTGGCTTGGTTGTACCAGTTATTTGGCACGGGCCCACCGTGCCTCGAAGCACGACCGTGCCTCCCCTTTTGCCTTTGCGACTTAAAACTCCGCCTGGGTTATTTTGTGTATGATTCAGTTTTCTTTTCTCAAACTTCGCTTGTGATTTTTAGGTTTCGTTCAGAGTTTTTACTTTGTATCTTTGGATTACGCTATTTGATTGAAGTTTATTCTGTCTTTAATTCATTCGATAAATTTTTCCTTTGTTCTTAATTATTTTAGGATTCAGTCGTCATGATTATTGAATTGAATGTTGCGATTGTTGTTATGAAGATGACTTTAGGCTAAATCTCCCAACTTGGGCTGGGATTAATGCCGACTATGTGTTATTGAATTATGGATTAGCCCCAACCCTTACTTTTCCCTTGTTTGTTTGCGATTTCTACTATACACCCCACATGCTCGATCAATTGCTTGAAAGAGGATTCATCCATTTTTATTAGGGTTTAGGGGAATGTTGAGAGATGAAACCTTGACTTAGTGCGACTTAGTAGACAATTGGGGTTTTAACATGAAAATAATTAAGATTCTAATTGGGATTCGATATTGTAAATCTTGTAATCCTTCGACTTTTGGTCCCATGAGAATAGGTGACTATAGTTGTAGGATTAATCTTCAACCCTTAAGAGAGGGAGAAGATAGGCTTAACTGATGATCTATTCACTTGTAATGCATGCTTGGGTTTGTTTGGCGGTGTTAATAATTGATTCACTAGCATAATCGTGCTGTTAATTCCAACCTAGGTGCTTCTCATTCTACAGTTTATTTCACTACTTAGTCGTCAGAATTTTCCTTAGTTTAATTCTCAATCAGCAATTGTGATCATCTAGATTGGGTAATCTAATTAGTTCTAGTAATTGAAACCAAGTTCCCTGTGGAATACGACCCATACTTGCCGTGTGCTAGCTACAGCTACGCCGTGCACTTGCGGTATAAATTTAAGACGAATAGTGTGTGACTTCATCTTTTATGAAGCAACGATTATGTCCAACTTTGCATTTATTACAAGGAATACTATTCGTTTACTACCCTCGACATTAGGAAAAGCAAAATCTAAAAATGATTCAATCGTATTTCAATATTTAAGAGAGGTTTGATGCATATTAATCCAACTTTTGTCCATAGCAATATCTTACGACCAACCTATAAGTTTATCATGTAAGTCAATAAAAGCACTATATGATACTATAGGACAAAGAAAGGTAAAAGACTCAATCACAATTGTTTTCGATTGGTTGCAGCATTATAGCTAACAAGCACACCTAAAAAAGGGCAAAACAAATAGTAATATATGAAAATATGCATGATTTTCACATAAGTCAATATAGTAATTAGGTTTATAATGATTATTAACCAAGCTTTTAACTAAAATCATATGAGATGAAGATAAGTTTATAGTTGACACATAAAGAATGTTTGTCAAATAAAGCATTGAAATATGTCGTCGCTTATATCCTAATGCCAAATTACATAAAACTAGGACAAACACATCAGCTAGTCTTATATCTATTTCTCTCTAGATAATCATTGTACCTTACTAATTTAGGTAAAGTTGAACACCAAATACTAGTAGCCTATGCTTAGATGAAACTAACCCTTGTATAAGATCAATGAACTTGGATATATGCAAATAATTTCCTTTAATTATGTAATTTTGGTTGTGCAGGTGAAACTCTATTCCTTTAATTCATTAATTCATGTAGGATCAATGAAAATTTCCTCCTCATAACAAGTTATTCCAAAAATAGCATATCAAATACATTCTCTTCGATCAAAAAAGTCCACATTCTCACCTTACATGTTATATGAATCATACTTAGATCAAAATAGTTCTATCAAAGTGTGAGAATATGGAGTTGTAGCTCAGAACTCTTTTAGAGAGGTGCAGAATCAAAAGAATGCAGAATTGAGAATATAAGGACAGCAAATGTTTAGGAAGATCATGCTGCTCCAGGAGTAACATGAGGATTTGAATGTGGTTGTTATGTTTTAGGTCGTCAATTATGTGTGTATTTGAACTTGGTTTGGAAGAGAATACGCCACCCACGCGCAGAAAGATGGGCTTTTTTTGTATGTTTTGAATTGTAATTTAGGGGTCTTTCATTCACTTTATGGGTTCAATTCTCTGGAAAACTTCTACCATTTTGGCTTAGAAATTTACGTGCTTTATGGGGGGAGGAGAGGACTGCGTATTTCATTCAGGAATGATCTTGTAGTTTTATGTTAATTTGGTTCTATTACTTTTAACTCTCATGAAGATTATAGAGTTGTTTTGGACCTCTGAAATTATTTCAGAGTTGCTAGAAATAGTGCCATCCATGGATTTCACATACTTATATTTGAAGCTCAAATAAACATTCTTAAGCCTTATTATAATTTCGTGCGAATCGAAAATATCAAGTTATAGAAAGACTTTTGAGCAGCATCAACTAGATCAGACCCCCAAAAAAAAAAACCCATTATCATATTATGTGCTTATGTGCAATTACTTAATTTCATTAGGTCAAATGTTAATCTATGCTTTGTTTACCAAAGAAACATTTCTATACTGCTAATTACGATTACTTATTGGGTTTCCATTGCCTAGCGTACTAAAATTTCTAGTTAGAGAAACACCGAGCTCTTATGTTATGACACTAAAATTTAATTGAGCAGTTAAAAAAAATGTGTGACCCAAGTACACACAAATATGTATGGCATAGCATGAGTCAAACTTATGTAAGACTGACTCCAAACAAAATATGCTCATCCCACTCTTCACCAAAGAGTGCACGAATGTCAAGGAAATCACAATAATGATAATATGCATTCAAGCTTCAAAAGTGAATAAATTATAGTGTGTTTACGAGAAAAATGCATCACAAATTGCCAAAATGTATTTGGGATCAACCAAAACACAGCAAAAGCAATAAAGCAATAGCAAAAGGCATCAACTGCGTCTGTAAGAACCCTTTTTTCACTCCGTGTTCATTGTCAGTACCTCAACAACCACCGATAGCCAGGCTCAGCCTGAGAAAAACCAAGAAATCTTCTAAATAAATAATCATCAACCTTGTAATCAACTAAGGTTTTCACCTCAGTTTTCTAAACTCCAACCTAAACTAAAGCCCCTTAAAGAGGATATTATGTTATATAAGATAAGGAAACCGATCACTGACTTTCATAGTTAGAAAAATGCTTACAGTTGGTGCTTTTGGTGCTTCTAGTCTCCCCATTGGCTTCGATGTTGTTGGAATAACGAGAATAACAATGGCTGGAAGATCAACAGAATATACTAAGTCGTGGATAAACAACTGCCTTGAAAGCAATTACGGCTCAACTACGGTGCAAATCGATACAGCCAGTTGCTCCCCAAGATTGACTCAGCACTCTTGAATACGTGCACTTCGCGGCCAAGAGTTTGGAGTATGCAGTATATGAACCCAGAAAGGCAGAGAAGAAGAAGAAAGGAGAGAAGTGTGTGTGTTGAGGGTGAGAAGGCATTCTGCTCAGCTCTCTATTTACAGAGGGAATATAGCTGTTACAAAGCCATTAAAATGGCCATTACAAAACCATTAAAGTGGCTATTATGAGGCCATTAAAGTGGCTATTATGAGGCCATTAAAGGGGTGGTTACAAGACCATTAAAGTGGCGGTTACAACACCATTAAAGTGGCAGTTACAAGGCCATTAAAAATGGCACATAATAAGGCTTGAAAAAACCTTGTTGCCATTACCATTACTCTTAACATTCCCCCACTAATGGCATACAAGGAAAAACAGTTTAGGAAAAGAATTCTGGGCAAGAGAGGGTCAGATATTTAAGCGTCAATATCTTTTGATTTGAATTGACACGTTAGTGATGTGAGGCAACAACCAATAGTCTAGCTAGTGAACAAAGTCTCGAACTAGAAAGACCTCGATTAAGACCCCCACAACACATATCAACCCTTAAAACACTGCATACTCCGCGATGGACATACTAGTGCTTTTATAGCCATGCACACACCTTAGGTCTCATAAGCGCTCTAGAGAGATAGCCTAAGTCTCTCATGGAAGGTGGCCAAACCTTCACACTTACGTAAGTGATTCCATCAAGTCTATCTCAGCATAGACCACCATAACTATGGTTATGGAATTATTAAGAGCATAATATAGCTCATCCTCGCAGTCATCAAACGGTGAATTCATCAAGTGCTTCTCACTAGCACCCCCACAATGGATATGAATCTATTAAGAGCGTAAGCTCATCCTCTAAGCACTACCACATGCCATAGGGATAGAAGTGTGGTGCATCTTGAAGATTGATATGGTTTCGTTTGACCACTAGTGGGTAGCCACCATATCACTTCAAGCCATAGGCTTAAGTGCCATCTCCCTCGACCTTTCCAGCACTACTTGCCTTGTCAACCCTTTAGTAAGAGGATCCGCCAGATTCTTCTTAGATCTCACATGCTGTAAGGATATGACACCATGTTTCAGCAATTGTTTTACTGCACTGTGTCTGATACGGATGTGTCTCCTCTTTCCATTATAGACACTGTTGTACGCCACTCCTATTGCTGCCTGCGAGTCATAATGTAGGGAAATCGATGTTTCCTGTTTTCCCTAGAGTGGCACGTCTGCTAGTAGATCTTTGAGCCATTATGCTTCCTGACCTGCCAACTCAAGAGCAATGAATTCAGATTCTATGGTAGAGCGGGCTATATAAGTCTGTTTGGTAGACTTCCACGAGATAGCCCCTTCACTTAAAGTAAATACATAACCGCTAGTTGAACTAGCTTCATCGTTATCAGAAACCCAGTTTGCATCACAATATCCTTCTAATATAGTAGGAAATTTGTTAAAGTGCAAACACCAATCAATAGTACCTCTAAGATACTTAAGCAAACGAAGGAGTGCATCCCAGTGTTCTTGGCTAGGGTTATATGTATAGCGACTTAACCTACTGATGGCATAGGTAATGTTAGGACAAGTAAATTTCATGAGAAACATTATACTTCCTATGATTTTAGCATACTCAGTTTGAGACACACTAGGTCCTTTGTTCTTTTTTCAAATGTATGCTAGGATCATAAGGGGTTCTCACAGGTGTTACATCAAAACAGTCAAATTTCTTTAACATCTTTTCAATGTAATGTGACTGGCATAATGAAAAGCTAGTGTTGGTTTTCTGAATCTTAATCCCTAAGATTACATCTACTGCTCCCATGTCTTTCATTTCAAAAAGAGAAGATAATAGCTTTTTAGTCTCATTAACAACAAGTAGATTCGTGCCAAAGATCAGCATATCATCGACATAAAGACATATAAGTACACAATCTGATCCAATCAATTTTGAGTATACACATGAATCAAACAAATTTACAACAAAGCCATTTTGCACTAAAGAGCTATCAAACTTTTCGTACCACTGTTTGGGAGCCTGCTTTAGATTGTAAAGAGACTTTCGCAGTCTACACACTTTGTCCTCCTGACCAAGTACCTCACAACCTTCAGGTTGGGTCATGTAAATCTCTTCCTCTAAGTCACCATTAAGAAACGCTATTTTAACATCCATTTGATGTACAACAAGATCAAAAATTGCAGCTAAAGCGATTAAAGATCTAATGGTGGCTATTTTGGTCACAGGAGAGTAGGTGTCAAAATAATCTGTACCCTTTTTCTGGTCAAAGCCCCTAATAACCAATCTGGCCTTATATTTATCAATTGAACCATCAGACCTCAACTTCTTTTTGAAGATCCACTTACTGTTAATAGGTCTACAACCCTTAGGCAGGTCAGTCAGTTCCCATGTTTTGTTTAACTCGAGAGAATCTATTTCACTTTTAATAGCTTCTCTCCAGAAGGTAGCATCTATGGACCTTATAGCCTCTTGATAGTTTTTGGGATCTTCCTCAATCAAGAAAATGGACACCAATTCTTCAGTTGTTACATCTATGTCCAAGTTGTTTAAGGTTTCTATTAGGAATGCAGTAGCAAAGTCGGGCCCAAAATTGATTTCAGTTCTAAGTCTCTTGCTTCTTCTAGGTTCAGTCACTACGACTCTAGCATTAGAAATAGAAGTAGGCAAGTTCACATTTTCACGCATAACATCAGGTACCACATTAGGCGCTTTCTTTTTCAAAGGAAACACATGCTCAAAGAATTCTGCATCTCTATATTCAGAAATAGAATAATCACTCAATGACATGAATCTCTAAGCAGCAATGTTTTGAGCATAGCCAATAAAGATAACATCAAAGGTCTTAGGGCCTATGTTGGTACGTTTATGACTACGTAAGGTAACCTTAGCCAGATACCCCCACACTTTCAAATATTTCAAATTAGGCACATACCCTTTCCATAGTTCATATGGGGTCTCATCTAGCTTTTTGTGAGGAACTCTATTGAGGATAAAACAAGCAGTTAATACTACCCCCCCACATATTATCAGGCAACCCTGAACTAACAGGCATAGCATTCATCATTTCTTTAAGGGTACGATTTTTTCGGTCAGCTACGCTATTTTGTTGAGGGGTATATGGGGCACTAGTCTCATGTATAATGCCATTTTTCTCACAGAAATCAGCCAAGGGGCCCACCTCTGTCAGACCTAAGTCTCTTTATTTTTTGGTCTAATTGGTTTTCCACTTCTGCTTTGTATTTCAGAAACATTTCCTCAGCCTCATCTTTAGACTTAAGGAGGTAAACTTTGGTATATCTAGCGTAGTAAGCTACAAAGATAATATACCATTTATTTCCTCCCTTACTGTGTTCTTAAAGTCTGCTAAGTCCGAATACATAAGTTTAAGCAGCTCAGTCTTTCTAGTTGTTATGAACTTGAATGGTTTTTTAGCAAATTTTGCTTCAACACAGATGTCATATTTTAAACATTTTTCTATGATGTTATTAGAAATTAACCTCATGTTCCTTAGCTTATTTATCGAAGCATAATTGACATGAGTAAGTTTACTGTGCCATAAGTTTACAGACTCATCAATATAGACAGAAGAAGCAATTCCATTAACAACATCAGAAGCAACATTCAGAACAAAGAGCCCCCCACTACGATACCCCTTCCCAACAAAAACCCCATTGTGAAGAATAACAATTTTTCCCGCTTTCTGGTTCACCTCAAAACCAGTAATGTCAAGAAGAATGCTAGAAACTAAGTTTCTATGAAGGGAAGATACATACAGCACATTGTTTAAGCATAGAGATTTTTCAGAAGTAAATTTAAGGAGTACTTTCCCTTTACCCATAACTCCAGCAGTGGCAGCATTGCCCATGTAGACATGTTCACCATCAGATGCATCTTCGAAGTCATGCATCAGATCCTTATTGGCGTAAAAATGTCTTATTGCTCCAGAATCCAGAATCCACTCTGTGGAATTCAACATGAGGTTGACCTCCAGTGTTACTACACAGAAGATCTTAGTATCTTCAGTCAGATTGGCTTGCACAGCAATTTGTCCGATAGGCTTCTGGTTTGTGTGACTGGCTCCTCCTTTGTGAAGATTGCACTAATGTGCTTTGTGGCCTGGTTTGCCACAAATATAACAGACAACCTTCTGCTTCTGGATCTTATTGTTTGTCCTTTTCAACTGACTTTGAAGTTTGGATTGCTTCTGATCCCTCTTATTTTTCCCTTTGAATCTGTCTCTGTTTAAAGGCACAGAAGATTCAAAAAGGTTAGCTTTAGATGAATTCAGGGACAACGAATACATCTTATCTTTTAGTCGATTCGCCTCTTCAGTCGTCATATGACTAATCAGTTCTTGTAAGGTCAGGTCCTTCTTTTTGTGCTTCAGGTGATTTCTGTAGTCGCTCCAAGATGGCGGAAATTTCTCGATCAGTACATTTGCTTGCAGAATATCGCACATCTTCATGCCTTCGTTCAGCACCTCAGTATATAGGTTCTCGTAGGCATGAACTTGTTCCATAATCGATTTGTCATCTATGATCTGGAACTACAACCATTTGCCAACGACGTATTTCCTCTTTCCAGCATCATCTGAACCATATTTCGCCTCCAGTTTGATCCATATGATCTTCGTAGATTTGAAGTTGACAAATAGATCAAACAAAGGGTTTGACATGTTGTTCAGCGAGTAACTTCGAGCCAGTTTATTGTCCTTTTTCAGTTTCTTCTTAGCAGCCTTATCTAGTGGAATGATAGGCGTCTTCGGGGCAGTAGGAGTGGAGAGATAGCTCTCAGTATCAGTAAACTCAAAAGTGTTGTCTTCGTCAAGGTGTTCTGAGGATAGAACATAATCAATCTTGAACTGCTCAAAGCATAAGAGTAGTTTTTGGGACCAACGTTTGTAGTTAGTTCCATCGAGGGGCTCGATTTTGTAGAGTTCAGGGAGATTTATCAGGAATGATGCAGCCATTGCAGAATAATTGCTTTCAAATTGTTGGAATAATGAGAATAACAATGGTTGGAAGATCGACAGAACAAACTGAGTCGTGGATAAACCACTGCCTTGAAAGCAATTACGGCTCAACTACGGTGTAAATCGATACAGCCGATTGCTCCCTAAAGTTAACTCAGCACTCTTGAATGCAGGCTCTTCACGGCCAAGAGTTTGGAGTATGCAGTATATGAACCCAGAAAGGCAGAGAAGAAGAAGAAAGGAGAGAAGTGTGTGTGTTGAGGGTGAGGAGGCGTTCTGCTCAGCTCTCTATTTATAGAGGGAATATAGCTATTATAAAGCCATTAAAATGGCCGTTACAAAACCATTAAAGTGGCTATTATGAGGCCATTAAAGTGGCTATTATGAGGCCATTAAAGGGGTGGTTACAAGACCATTAAAGTGGCGGTTACAAGACCATTAAATTGGCGGTTACAAGGCCATTAAAAATGGCGCAGAATAAGGCTTGAAAAAACCTTGTTGCCATTACCATTGCTCTAACAGATGTAAGACTAAAACCTAACTATTTGAAAGAACACTCAATGTCTTTCGAGGGGAGAGATTGAAGAAAAGAGACATTTTATTTAGCTAGAAAAATAAAATGGGAATGCCCAACAAAGAAACCAACCTAACAATGAAAAGGGCTATGAATTAATGTCCTCAATCATGTGGTGTGAGCATCCTCACACTCCTCATCAAAGAGCAGCGCATGTAGCCCAATTCACACCGTCACTCAAGCTTACTCTGAAGCAAAAAGATATCAAGAGAGATAGGTACCTTGATTGAATTAAGCCTTCAATCTCTTGAAGAATTCCAAGTTTGGTGGAGGCTGTGACTATTGATCCACAATCACGACGCCTTCAAACCAGAAAAGTCTAAGAGTGATAGGTTGAAGAAGTCTTTTGAGTTCTCAAATTTGGGGTGAATTCAAGTCAAATGAATGAATTGGCTAACCTTGCTGGTGGCGTATGGGTGTGAGGCTTCTTGAATGTGTCTTGCCCAAATCCTTCTCCAATTTCGGTGATTCTCAATAGAAATTGCTTTCAGAGTGAATGAATTAATTAGATTAAACGAATTCAACGAATAAATGGGTGATTCTCAAATAAATCGATCCAAAGCTTTCAACAATTAGGGCAGACAATGAAGGTTTTAGTCATGTACAGGTCCCTCGATCTCCTGGGCTAGCTTTCTCTCTCTATAAATAATGAATTCAGTGCTTTTTTTCACTCAATTAGGTGGCTCAATAAAAGTGAGGCACACTCGTGACAATAACTACATACCTAGACAACATCGTACAGTATAATATTTGATTAGTGCAGTAATTTTTTAAGTGCGACGGCCATATTCATGATATATAAATATTGAAAATTTTTGTAAAAACTATCTTATAATTATAATTAACATAACAAGAAGCAATTATAAATATTCTTTCATATTCCCCACATTTAATAAGTATTGGAAAATGTTCATTAGTTCCCCACACTTGTTAAATGTGGAATCGAGGATGTTATCAAATTTTATCACTTTTCCCCCTACTCTTCAATTAAATGTGCAGTGATGTAAGTGCGGGAGGATACAGTATTTCTTATAGTGACCAAAATATCATAAAAAAGATAAATTTCTGCAAAACAATTTCAGAACACATAATTCATAAGACTTAGGAAAGAAGACCGAGCATTGTTAAGGCCCAATGCACTACCAAATATTCATAATGGCCAGTGAGTCTCAAAAGTTGTATTAAAAATATCAACATGATGCATTCGCAACTGATGGTAGCCTGCTCGGATCAAGCTTAGAATAAATTGACGAGCTCCCTCACCCATTTAATAAATCTTCAAGTAGTGGAATGGTGTATTTATCTTTGATGGTTTGTTTGTCTAAATCTCTGTAATCATAGAAAGGTGCTATAATCCATCTTTTTTTGCAAAAGCACAACGATAGAAGCATGAGGGCTAGAGCTCGACTGAATAATTCGTTTATCTAGCATGTCCTGAACCAACTCTTCAATAATGTCCTTTTGTAAAAAAAAGTACCTATAGAGTCTCCAATTCATTGGGTTGCTTCCTATATTGAGTGGAATTTGATGGCCAAACGCCAGGTCGTAAAGGTTGGAATCCTTGACATGTGTTAAACAAATCAGAATATTCAGTAAACGGCTATGAAATTTCTGGATGCAAAGGTGGGTAATTATCCACCACAATAATGTAGGCATAAGATGTCCGTAATGGGTTACGGTAGATAGAAAATTAGTTTTTAGTGGGTCTATTTGAGGGGTATGGAGAAGAACTTTCTTCAGGGACTTGTGGTTAGTAACTTTATAGGAGTGTGATGTACTCCTTAAAGGACGTATTTGCAGTCCAGTACGGCAAATTTGATCAGGAGCTTCTAAAAATTGCAAGTAATGAATCCTAATGTACTAAACCATTACGTACCTAGAACTAAGTTATAATGACCAAAAGATAAGACAATAACATTGGCACATAATTCTAGCCCTTGAAGAGACCAAGTAAATTGCCATCTGCTAATGAATAAGAGAGTTGTTTAACAAGATCTAAGTGGCAATCTAACCTTTTTGCAACCTCAACATCAAAGAAATTATGCGTCCTTCCACTGTCAATCCAAATATGCAAAGATTTCTATCGGAAAAACTGATGTAGGTGCTCCAAGAGCAATTCCCATACCCAAAAATTCACACAAGAATCTTCAAACTCAATATTTTAATTCATTCAAGCGTGTCTTTCCTCAATGCATGAGGGGGTTTATATAGGAATCAATAAAGATAAAAAAAGGAATAGAAAATATATCTGAAGAGTACAATAAGATTGAGATAACTAAAAATAATCTAAGAGATAAGAAAGACAAGATTTTATTCTAAAAGAGTGTCCCTAGATTACGAAATCTCCTATTCTTCCTAGAATAAACATTGTCGTAGAACTGTTTAGGAGATACAACATCATTCTCCCCTACTAGAAAAGAACTTAACTCCGATGAGTTATCCTAGAGGTACCACTCAGAAAGAGTTGGACTCAAATCACGGAACTCGATTTCAGTAATCCAAGTAACATTTGACTGGGGTTGTCCTGACCATTGCACAAGAAATCATCAGAACCCACTATGAGAAGAGGACACAAATTCATCATCCAACACTGCCTCGATGTCGGTCTGAGATTGTAGCAAAGGTAGGAGCCTAGGAACCTGAGTACTTGCAGAAACCCCAAAAGAAACACAAGGACGCTTAAAAGCACCTCGATGAAGAGTGAGATCCTCCACATTAAAAATAGGACTAATTCCTAAACTGCCAAGGAGATCAAGTACATATGCATTAGATCCCAAGTTTTAAAGGATGTGATAAGGTCATATGTATGAACGTAAAGCTTTTTGAGCAAGTTTTTGGGTAATTGTTCAGGTCGAACCCGACCGATAACAAAATCACCCGCCTCAAAATCCACAGCTATGCAATGCATGTCAATTGAATGCTTATACCTATCATTGCTCAAACCAATCTTACATCAAATCTCATCATGCAAGTCATGAATATGTTGTACAAATGTGGATGCAGGATGTGACACTCAAGCATCAGGATGGGAGGGGAATGAGGTCAACTAGGGTGTGAGGAGAGTAACCATGGGTAATTACAAAATGACGTAGCTGTGGACCTATTGTCACATTGTTATATGTAAACTCAACAAGGGTAAATTCAACTCCTAAGTGTCTTGTTTCTCCCCCACCACGCATCTAAGCAACTCCCTAATACTGTGCCTACCAACCTCAATTTGCCTACCTGTTTGAGGGTAAAAGGCTGTAGAAAATTTTAGAGTAGTACTACACAATAAGGTCTTCTAGAAATGTCTCATGAACTTGACATCCCCATCAAACACCATGGAAGTGGGAAGACCATGCAACCTAACTACCTCTTGGAAGACTAACTTAGCAACATGCGAAGATTCGCCTGTCTTACTACAAGGGATAAAGTGGGCTATCTTAGAAAACCTATCAACTACAACCAAGATTGAATCAAGAGCACAAGCTGTTCTGGGAAGACCTAGTGCAAAGTCCACGCTAATGTCCTTCCAAGCAGCACGTGGGATACGAAGAGGAGAGTAAAGTCTAGTATTGTGCCTCTTAGTCTTAGCTAATTGACAGGTGGGGCACTGAGACACAATGCGATATAAATCCCTTTTTAGAGAGGGCCAATAGAAGCAACCTACAATCAAAGGAATGGTCATGTCTTTACCCAAGTGGCCAGCTAGTCCCACAGCATCCATCTCGCACACTAAGAAGTCTCAAAACAATGTCTTACAAATGCATAACTTAGAACCCAGAAATAGGAAACCATTATGAATGACAAAGTCAACGTGATAGTTGTTATTTCCAGCCAAAAGGTCTGAGTAAATGAGTGAAAAGATAGGATAAGAGGTGTAAGTGCCTTTAAGCTTGTCAAACCTGAGAATCTCAACCTGCATTGTCTGTAAGAGGTAACCAATGCGACTGAGGGCATCAGCCACCTTATTCTCAGCACTAGATTTATGCTTAAGGAAAAAGGAATACTTACTAATATACTCAACCCATCTAGCATGCTTAGGATTGATGCTAGGCTGAGAGTTCCAAGGATTAAGGGCTTCATAAGCCTAATATACAACAAATTTATGTGGGAGAAGGTAATATCGCTAATGACGGACGGATTGAAGCAGAGCATCTAACTCTTTCTCATAGGTGGTGCACTTAATCCACCTAGATTCGCTAAGATTTTCGCAACAGAATGCTATGGGATGTCCCTTGTGACTTAACACTCTACCAATGTCATAGCCAAAGGCATCACAAGCAACCTCAAAAACCTTACTAAAGTCAGGATGCCTAAGGATTGGAGCAGATGATATCATGTTGTTAATCTCCTTAAAAGCATATGTCGCTTTAGGAGTCCATTAGAAGGGACCTTTCTTTAAGCAGTCTGTAATATGTGCTATAATAGAGCTGAAATGCCTAATAAACCTCCTGTAGAAGGAGGAAAGACTATGAAAACCCCTAGCTTTAATAAGGGTCTTGGGTTCAAGCCACTCTCTAATGGCTCTAACTTTGTCAGGGTCAGCATAGATATCTTACGCAGACATAATCAACCCTAAGAAGAAGACTTCTTTAGATTAGCAAAGAGCTTGGCTTCTCTAAGTGCGCAAATGAGTTGCTAGAGGTGGTCAACATAATCTACTCTAGGCTTGCTATACACCAATGTGCCATCAAAATAGACAACCAAGAATTTTCCTATAAATGGCTGAAGAATATGAGTCATGAGTCTCATAAAGGTACTGGGGGCATAGGATAGCCCAAAAGGCATAACCACCCGCCTGAATAAGCCATCTTGAGTCTTGAAGGTAGTCTTCCATTAATCTCCTGGTCTAACACGGACTTAGTGATAACCATTATTTAAGTCTATCATAAAGAACCAGCTTGCTCTAGTAAGACAGTCAAGCATGTCCTCTAACCTTAGGATGGGGAACCTATACTTGACTATGATCCTATTATTGGCTCTACTATCAACACACATCCTCTAAGATCCATCATTTTTAGGGGTAGAGAGGGCAGGGACCGCACAAGGACTCAGGCTATGACAAACAAAACCCTTAGACAATAATTCCTGAACCTATCTATTCAATTTTGCTCACTCAGTAGGATTCGAGTTATAATAAGGAAGGTTAAGGAGTTTAGGAACTAACAACTAAGTCAATTGCATGTTGTATATCACAAAGGAGAGGGAGCTCACTAGAAACCTCCTCAGACACAAGATCAACAAATTCTTTAAGTAGGTCATCAATCTCAGCTGGGAGGCTGGGAAAGGCGGGTCGCTTTAAGGGATGTTAGGGAAGGCAGTAGAGTATGAGGCTAGCTCTCTGCCTAAGATTGTCAGGAAGAACTGGTCAGAGTTTCCCAATCTTTTAAAAGGTTTATGGTGACGGAGGGAGATAGTTCCTCTAGGTGGAATAGCATACTGTTTGGAGAGGACAAGGTCGGGGATGGTTTGGGACTTAGGGATGATAACAACTATTTGGGTTGACATGGGTTAGGAGTGATGTTCTTACTCATGTATCTAAAGGTATACATGTTCTCCCTTCTGTTATGTGATACATTTTGATCATAAAGCCAAGGACGAGCTAGGAGGATGTAAGCGACATCTATTGAGAGGAAATCATACAAAACCTCATCCTTATAACCGCCAATCTAGATGGGAATCTTACATCTATGGGTAACTATCAAGTTAGTCCTGTTGACCAGATGACTTTGAAAGGGTGAGGCTGAAGCCCTACCTTAAGGCGACAATGCTTTATTGTGGCCTCGACAATAACATTCATGGTACCGTAACCATTAATAACCATTTTCATAAGATTTTTCCCACACCTAACAAGAGTATAGAAGATGGTGGTATGCTTCCACTCAGCGTTCATGACTGGGTTGGCCAAAAGACATCTAACAGCTCCAAGATGTGCATCAGGAAGAGGGCTATTCTCAATATCAACAAAATCTTCAAAGCCTACCTCAGGGTCGACAAACTCTTCCTCAAGTTCTAGTGGTTCAAATGACTTATGCTCTATTTCCAGGGTATAATGACGGCACTCAGAAGTATAATGATCTCTCTCATAATAGCTAAAACATTAGACTAGGTGACGGGATGTATCAGAGGATGTTGTAGCCTGCGGGGCTACTCTAGGTGGGATTTGAGGGTTATGACCCTTAGAAATTAATGTACTCACAGAAGACTCATTCATCTTAGGAACAGATTGGATAGGGATTCCAGAGGAAAGAGCAGCACATTATATGATAAAGCTTATTAAGTTTTTCAACCTCTAGAGCTTTATGGTAAGCCTCATCGAGAATACAAGGAGTAGACAAGGTTACCTCCTTCTTAAGGTTAGTCTATAAGGCTCGAATGAAGCAGGCTATGGTAATAGAACGATTCTCTAGAAGGTCACAACGTTGATTCAATTCCTCAAAAATATTGATGTAATCGGACACACTAGAGGTGGAAGGTCGAGCATCTAACTAAGAAGGTGCGCTTTCTAGATGGAAGGGAGGTATTTTGTTTTTTCAAACTATCATTCGTAACTTCCCATTGAATGATGGGAGGTTCATGCATTCGCTCAAGGTGAGTTATAATAGTTTACCAAAACTTCCGAGCAGGTCCTATGATTTCATCTTGGCAAATCAAACCTGCTCAATATCAGACATCTCATACCAATCAAAGTAGTCCTTCATAGCAAGTATCCAGTCATAAGAAGTGATAGCATCTATCTTCACATCAAAAGAGGGTACCTCGACTTTCACCTTTCGAGGAATATTAGAGTAACCCCGTGAACACTCCTACGGTCAGTTTTAAGGTCTGCATGTGTAGGGTCCCTATGGTTACCCATCCTTCTATCATCTCTAGGGGTGTCAAACAGACGGTTCCTAGGGTCCCTTTGGTCTTGCCTCAAGCTACTCTACCCTTGGTCTCGGGGGTTAGAAGGAAGTGTTAGTTATATTTCTTTCTCCTCAAACTCATTAGCTCGACTAACTTATAAATGACCTACTGATGATGATCAATCCCCCCCATAAGTAGTTCATAGGAAAATTAGGGTGGGGTTTGAGGTTAGTTAAGCATGGGTAACTTCTTGAATGCTCGAGTAAGTTCGTCAATCTTAGCCTCGAGTTGGTCAAACCTAGCATCTTGATGGTCAAAGTCTTTCACATAGGGTATCAATCTGGGATTGGTAAGGCTATTGGGGCGAGGATGACATGGTTGATGTAGATATGAATGCAAGATATAAGTGTTGATATTAAACTAAGTTACAATAGTAACGACAACGGTAAACAGTCACGGTGCATACCACAGAGCATGTTATTGTGGCAAGCAGAGTCTTATGAGGGTACTTCCAAAAGCATCAATATATTCTTGGACGTTTCTAGCTTGATGCAGACTAACCAACCTAAAGAAGGGATTATCATACAAGTTCCTAAAGCGAGAAGTGATATTAGCAATCTATTTTGACAAACTATGAAAAGTACAAAACTAAGTTTTAATGTAATTATGATGCCATTGAAACACATTTCCTTTTAGATGAATGCAAGTTGAACTTTATGTTTGAATGGAGTTCTATCTAAGGAAAAACTTGTTCACAACTATATAACCATTACTTCAATATGGTACCATCATAATTTGGGAAATCAAATCTAGTTGTAAATCCAACTTTGCATTGATTTACTCATTAAGCTAAGTTTGTAATGAATTGAATCAAGCTTTTGATCATGGATTAGCTTGTTCAATCTTTCTAGTTAATGTCTTTTCCATCTATTGAAGGGTGACTTGGTGCCTTGTGCCGTCCACCAAAGTTGTAGTTCACCGACCTCACTTAAAGAGTCTAAACTCAACCCGAGATAGTATCTTTCCAAATCATCAGCTCAAAGGCCTTAGAATTGAGCTCAATTGAATGGAAATGAAGATTTTAGGACAATTGAAAAGAGAATTATAAAGAGAATAAGGTAATTATATTCATTGATGTGTTTTTCTCTGTCTAATAACCAAGCCTATAAGAAACTTTCCTAAAACCTATTACAAAACTGACAGTTGTCCATAACCAACGAAGTTGTTGCATCAAAATTGTAGACAAAGAAAAGCATCAAATAGGATGTTAATAAAATAGCTAAAAATGGCAGAAAAAATTGCACGTATAGTAGTTGGCACTATATGACAACCATTATAATTTAGAAATATCAAGAGCATGCATTTGGAATAAATTGGTTTTAACACGTTAATTTTATTTTTGTTTTTGTATATTAAAAAATATATTTTAAAAATCACAAAAAATATCAAAATGTTGATAAAATTAATTTATATATGACATTGTTTGGTTGCTCTCCAATTACCCTTTTTCGATGACAACTAATTTCTAGCGACTAGTTTTCTGGTCACAACGAAGTTTCACTTAACTATGGAAAATCTCTCTCTTCCATTGGCTTCCAGTGAGTAGCATCAACGAATTGCTGTCTTCCACTGACTGCATGTTCAGGGTTTGGGCTTCACAGCGAACTCCACCATTGTTTTCGGCAAGAAGCTCTCCATGTTGCTCAATGCTTGTCACAGCTACGATTGTCCCCGGGAGAAGCTCCACCATCGTTCGGTTGGTCGGTGCTTGTTGCGGTGTATGGCCATAATCCGGCAACACTTCTTTCCCCTTCTTTGTACCAGCCGATGCTGACCAATGCTCTGGACATTGTCATTGGATCAAGGGACTTTGGTGGCTACAAAATCTAACGCTTGCTGTTTGGGTTTTTTTAATTTTTGATTAGGAAGCAAGCTTACTTATACTAAAATTCATAGAAACATCAATAAAAGCACGCGCAATTGGGCCATTAGTGTTGCACTTGTTCTGTCTTGGTGACCCGGGTTGAAGTCATATGCTCAGCTTTTT
Organism: Carnegiea gigantea; assembly: GCA_029747015.1. NCBI lineage: Eukaryota > Viridiplantae > Streptophyta > Magnoliopsida > Caryophyllales > Cactaceae > Carnegiea > Carnegiea gigantea. The sequence continues at coordinate 39,637 of JAKOGI010001493.1, forward strand.
CTAGGATGCGAAGGGATTGAGTTTACAAATTTATAAAAATTATGTTTTTTTTTTTTGTTTTTCGAATACACCATCAAAACCTTTTTTTGATATTCTGTTTTCTTTTTGAATATAATTTCTTAATTAATTATTATTTCTGTAATTTAAATTTTCCCTTAATATTATCTTTTTATAAGTTATAGTTGAGGAAAGCCTAATCCCTTCTTTCTATAAATCCTTTTCCCCATCAACAATTAGCTATCAATCTCTTTCATAAAGTCACTCAATGCCATCTGCTAGCCAACAAGTCTTTGATAAAGTCACTAAACACCCATATTCTGAAGCTTCTAAAAGTGATATGTTAACATTCAATCCCCTACTTGCTAATTAAGAATGTTATTCAGTTTAAAATTCATTGCATTTGTTTTAAATATTTTGGGAGAAATTTGTTTACTCACATTTATTTAGTCGGTTTAATTAAAGGATGACAATGATGACGAAATTTCTTCGTTCTGCAAAGGGCTCTAGGGTGCTAATGTTCCCCCTTCCCCTTAATTTATGTATCACTTTATCTTTTTTCCTTATGCTTTTCGGTGGCTATTAAGCAGGTCTTTTAATGTCATTTATGTTTTTTTAGGGGGTTTTTTTGGAAACCACTCTAGGTTCGGTGAGCATAATTATAGGTGATTGGTCCCCAGTCTTAAACTTCATACTCTGGCGCTTGAATTGGCCACTGCTTCTATCTATGCATATCGAATCCTTTCCATATTATATATCTAGAGATTGTTAGTTAGCATCATCATATTATTGCTATGGTTCGTTTACTTCTCATGAGGTGCTCATTGGATGTATCTTGCTAAACCAAGTCACAAGCTATGTCATGGCTTCTAGGTTGTGTGCTTACCATGTCTTCATGTTCACATTACTGAATGTGCTAATTTATGCATTATTTGTGATGCTATCCATAATTTATTATATTCTTCTTGCATATAAATTGCTATGTTGTGTGTTGACCGTACTTTGTTTCAGCTTATATTATGCAATATTGAGATTAGGAACAATTGCTTATTTCGTTGGTAAGGATCCTTTGCTTGTAGTTGGTTATGGATCAGAAGGAGTTTACTTATGGATCACTTTGTTGTCTAGCTTATGGGCTATTTTTGCTCTCTTTGATAGTCATTGCCACTGTGCTACTTGATGATTTTATTGAATTTTTACAGGAATGTAGGAATTTAACCTTTGAAGGTTTTTATAGGAGGGTGTTCTCGCATGATTATGTCAATATAGCTGCTTACATAAGTTGCTTCAAGATAGGTGAATTTTATTCGGGTCACTATGTCATTAATTTTATTTTAACCATATGCTTTGGAATGGCAATCTTCTCTGGTAGTTTGGTTTTATTTATTGGAGCTATACAGAGTAACCCTTTGATATAGATATTTCTTGAGGGGATTGCACCCTTTCTAATGTTTAAAGCTTGTCAAATATAAGGATTGGGCCTATATTAATTCAAAAATGCATATGAGGGTCAAGCTCATTATTAAGTCACTACTCATACGGAATGTGGGTTGACCAATTAATGATTTATGGTCTTTGTACTCTAGTTATGTAACTAGAGTTATAAAAATACAATTATATAGTTGTATTGTAATGGTCACATATTACCTACTTTGTGTGAAGATTATTTATGGGGGTGCAACTTGGGTCCCTGGAGGGTGCTCGTTTTCCTCCAAAAGACTTGTTATGGTTTGTTTTGGATTCATATTTTGTCAACCTTCCTGTTATAAGATTAGCATGGACATTAATTGTGATTTTACTCAATATTTTCTAAGTTAAATCATAAAGATTATTAGTTGGAATATACAAGGTGTTGAGAAACACCAATTGTGTGAGGAAGTCAAATTTTTGACTAGAACTAAAAAACCTGATATCTTGTTTCTTTTGGAAACTATCGCTAATACGGCCAATATTAAATGAGAATCTCTAAGTTGGGCTACCATTATTATTACTATTCCCTTCCTATTAATCACTCAAGAGGTATTTCGGTCCTCTGGAATAATAAGAATCTAATGGCTAAGGTATTATTCAAAGTCTATTCATCTACTTGTGTTCAACACCCTATCAAAAGTTTAGTATTGTCTCCGATGTGTATGGACTCACACAAACTCATAATAAACATAGTTTTTGGAGCTACCTAGTTTATCTTAATTCTGTCATTGACTACCCCTGATGTTTAGTTAGGGACTTCAATGAATTCGAGTATCCTGATGACAAAGAAGGACGAAATCCTATACCCAGCATTCGAAGTCATTGTTTTCCTAGTTTCTTACACTCAATTTTTGTTTCGATGATTGAATACCAGGGGATGATCTTTACATGGAAAAAGCGCGCCCATGGTCATCTAATATAGAGATATTGAACAAGGATATTGGCTGTTCGGATTGGCTTGCCATTTACCCTGAAGCTGTAATAACCCGCATGCCCTTCCCATGTTCCGATCACTGTTATATAAGCCTAAACACCGAACACTTAACCATAAGAATAAAAGGCCACAGTTCAAGTATCAACTCTCATTGGTCTAAATATGATAACGTGGAACAGTAAATTAGTAATAAGTTTAAAATTCAAACCTCAAGCTGTCCTATGTTTGAAGCTACAGGGAAACTTAAAGATGTTGGAGCAAGAAGGTGTTTGGCAACTTTCAAAGTAAGGTAGAAGCTAATAATTCAAAACTATAATATGTTAAAATAAGTTGCTTTAGAACCCAAATAGCAATCGTCTAAATTCCATACACTTTCCTCTTATGAAACAATAAGAACTCATGCTATTCAACCAATGGTTTTGTGGGGAAAGTTTGCTCATAAGGATTGGCTACTGAACGGTGACCATAACTCAGAACTATTTCATGTTGTGTAGCCCTCAAGAAACAAAAATCAACAATTTTGAGGCTTAAGGATGATGCCAGAGTTTGGGTTATGGAACGGTCTTTGATCCCACAAAATTTATTGAAGAGTTTATATGCTGCTTCACTTCTTCTAGGAATTCAACTAATGCTTTACCTACCCTAAGTATAGCTGGCCAAGTCTCTCTTGATGAAAATTTAGAACTAATTAAAGCTATCACATAACATGAAATTAGGGAGGCCATATTTCAGATGGACCCCTGTGAAGCTCCTCGGTCAGATGGGCTTAGACCATCCTTTTTTTTCACATCACTGGCTAATGGTTGGTGAAAACGTTGTGTGTGCTATTAAAGACTTCTTAAATTAGGGGAGATTATTTAAGGAAATAAATCACACGCTTATTAGCCTCATCCCCAAGGTCCCTAACTCGAAACGAACAAACCACTTTAAACTAATTAGCCTCTGTAATGCTATTTACAAAATTATTGCAAAAGTAATGGTTAATCAAGTGCGACCAATCTTAGAAAGGATTAGTCAACCTACTCAAGGTGCATTTATTCCTCAACGGGTAATTCATCGTAATGTTTTACTCGCTCATGAGGTTATGAACAAGTTTAATGAAAGGTAAAAAAGGAAATGTGGCACTCAAGTTGGACATGGACCAATCCTACGATACAGTGGAATGGGATTTCATCTGCAAGTGACTTTAAGATATAGGGTTTCATCATAAATTGATTTCTTGGGTGTATAAATGCATCTTTATAGTTTCTTATTCAATTATTGTTAATGATGAAACTAGTGGGTTTCTTAGGCCTTCTAGAGGATTACATTAAGGAGATCCCATATCCTACTATCTCTTTATCATATGCATGGATGTCCTTGTGCAAAGATTGTCTATTGCATCTAAACTATGCTCTTCTGCGATTGGGGTAAAAATTGCCCCTTTGGCAGAAAGAATTCCTTGCCTACTTTTTACATATGATAGTCTACTCTTTTATAAGGCTATGCGTCATGCTTGCTAAACTCTAAAATGTATTCTAAATTTTTTTTTTTTTGGCCAGCCAGGATAACTTGTTAATTATAAAAAACCTATTATCGTTTTTTTTTCTTAGAATACAAAAAATAGTGACAACCAGATGGCTAAGGGTACACTTAATGTCTCTCATCATCACTCTTTAGGGAAATACTTAGGGTGTCCTATATTCCAAGGATGCTCTAAGACAGATATGTTTCAGGATTTGATAACTAGAGCTAATAAAAAGTTGTCATCATGAAAAGCAAATTCGGTGTCTAAAGTAGGGTGTGCGACCCTTATTCAATCTAATCTTGAATCACTTCTCAGTCACACAATACAGTGACCTATTTTGATTACAAATAGCGCAGATAAGATTAACCAAGAATTTTTATGGAAGAGCTCATGTTCCTCTAAGGGGTTTCCAGTGGTGGCTTAGGACAAGGTTTATAAGCCTAAAAAGTGTGGTGGCCTTGGGTTAAGGAAAGTAAGTGCCACTAATAGGCCATTTATTTCTAAGCTTATCTAGAAGTTCTATAATAAGCCGTCTATTGTTGGGTTTAAGCAAATTAGAGCTAAATATTCTTACCATATTTGTTTCCCTATTACAAGAAAAAGCGAGCAGATTCATGGGCTTGGAAATGTCTTCTAACTGACCAGGATTTGTTCCAAAAGGGATAAGATGGAAAGTAGGTAATGGCAACAGCATAAATTTTTGGGAAGATGTATGGTGTGGTGACTCTAGTCTTGTTGAGCTCATTTTGATTGATCCTGCTACACTAGAGCAACCACATATCAAAGTAAATGAGTTTATTACACAAGTTAAGTCTTGGAACTTCTCGAAGCTGGGAACTTTTCTGTCTGTCACCATTATATGAAAAATTTGTGCTATCCCCTTACCATTTAATGATGTGCCTGATTCTATTTGTTGGGGTCTCACAAGAAGTGTTTACTTTACCACAAAAATCTGCTATATGGCTTACCCACAATAATTCACTCTCAAATGAACAATCTTGGAATTTTAACTACATTTTGAAGTTGGATATAATGCTAAAATTAGAGATATTCCTTCGGCAACTATATCACAATGCATTACCATCTAAAGATACATTATTGAGAAGAGGTTTGAACATTGACCCATGTTGTTCGTCATGCCATAACTATATTGAGCCACCAAATTATATATTTTTGAAGTGTCATAATGCTAAACCAGTATGGGATCTAGCAAGTGTACGGAAAAGAAGGAACGTAGTTATTTTCCGGCATGAGATCTTATCCCTAGTGGGTACCTTACTTGGAGCTAAGTGCAATTGGGTAAAGTGGAAAACTAGAAAGATTTCACTTCAATCTCATCCACCATCTCCCTCCTCCACCAATAATCAAAGTATTCACCAGGTAGGATGGTCCAAACCACAAGGAGGGTTCATTGAAATCAACTTTGATAGATCAAAATCTACGGCACCCGTGAGCACAGCATATGTTATTAGAGGTTGGAAGGGGAGCTTCATTGCAACGGGCTGCAGATTTATGGAAGATGCATCGATACTGGTTGCCGAAGCCATGGCAATGCGGGATGGAATCAAGGCAGCTATAGACTTGGGATTTAAGCATATAATAGTTAAAGGGGACAACAAATTACTTATTCAATCAATTATAGGAAAAGTCAAGATACTGTGGGAAATTCAGACAATAATCGATGACATAAGGTTATTTACTAAACGGCAGGTCAGCATTAGTTTCTATCATATATTTCTAGAAGGCAACATGGCTGCTGATTGGATAGCAAAATATGCATGCAGTTCTCAAGCATGTACTCTTTGTTCTTCCCCTATTTTTAGGGATTTCCTTTACATTTTAATTGATGATAACATGGGCAGAACCCTTGAGAAAAGGGCTACCTACTAATCTTATACTTACCTTAACCAACAAATTATTTAATTAGTAGGTTTAAATCATTTTGTTGTTATGGTTTAAGTGTGCTGAGAATATATGAAATTCATAGGGCTTGGTGTGTCTTTTTTGGTTGCAACCTTATTAGTTTTGATTGAACTTTAAGTGGAGCAAGACTTATGTGTTTTTATTTATTGTTGAAATATCATGAAAGTACTCCTATCATAATTTTATTTTTTATTTTTTTGGCAATAGTATGAATTGGTAACATTAATATTGTAGCTAGAAGTTATAGATTTGAATCAACTTTATTAGTTTTGGTTTGTTTATATATAGAAGTTAGTTTTGCTATATATGCCTAGTCTCTAAATTATATAAATTTGCTTGTTGTTAGAGCAATTTGAAATTACTAATTTAATTTGCTTTTGTTGTTATGGTCTAAGTGTATTGAGAATGTGTGACATTCGCAGGGTTTTATTTTTATTTTTTAGTTACAACCCTATAACTTTTTATTGAACTTTACATAGAATTATGCTTATGCATTTTTGTTTGTTGATGAAATGTTAGGATGCCTTCATATCATATTTTGTTTTTATTTAAAATTTTTTTTGTGGCATGAGTATAGATTGGCAACATTGTTAATAATGGTAGTTAAAAGTCGTACTCATTACTTTATCAAATCTTTTAAGTAGTTTGTACTTGTTTTGTTTTTCCTGATTTTGTTATGTAGTATGTCATGGTTGTGAGTAATTTATATTTTAAAGAGTTAGACCATCAAAGTGAAAAAAATGATAACAATACTTCTTTGGATTTTGGTGTTGCAATAATTGACGATTTGGATGATGAAAATTTTTAGGCATTATTTGGCAAAAACTTATAGATTTTGCCATGAGAGAGTAAGAAAATTGGTATGCAAGTCTTTTGATTTATGTTGTGAATTTTATAAAATGTACTCAAAATAGAATGGTTTCGAAGTTCAGGGAAAAATGGCATGCAATAGTAGAACCGATGGGCATTCAACTTCCAAAATATTCAAATGTTCTGCAGGTGGTCTCCATCTTCAAAAGTATCTGGAAAATCGTAATAGGAAGAGGAAACCAAATTAGTTAACTAGATGTGATTGCCTCAGTGAAAATCGATTCAAATGGGTTGAACATGTACATCGTTGGATTGTGATAAGATTTGTGGCTAAACATACACATTCGGTTGCGAAACCAAAACAAACAGTGTACTTCAGGTTAAGACTTTATAATTCATTTTTAATGTTTTTATGTCTTATTTTGTATATCATGTTCTTAAAGCGTGTTGTTATTGATGTATGAATTTTTAAAAAAAAAAATAGATCTCATAGAGAAATTCCCGATGAGGACAAGAAGGAGATGGAACAAATGTACTATGCTGGTAATCCCCAACTCGGTATAATACGATCTTTAGCGAATTGAGTTGTAGGGCTTAATGAACTTCTTTACTTAAAACATGACATGAAAGATCATCTCTATAAGTATGGAAAGGAGCACACTAAAGATGGTGATGTGGATGCTCTTTCGAGATATTTATGAGGAAAGAAAGAAGTTGACGCTACATATTTCGTGAGATATACTGAGGATGACGAGTGGAGGTTAGAGAACTTATTCTGGTATGATAAAAAGTCACACATAGATTATATAACTTTTGGGCACATTCTTGCATGTGACACCACCTATAAATGTAATGCATAGAATAAACCACTTATGGTGCTTGTTGGTATCAACCATAATAGAAGGACAATGACATTTGGTTGTGCTGTAGTTGTTCTTGAGAAAGAACCTTCTTTTATTTGGGTTTTGTAACTACTGGTTGAAGCAGAGGACCAAAGGGCAAAAGGTCTTGAAACTACAGCAAATGTCGTGCAATAGGGCATACTAGATGCACTTGCCCTAAAAATGCGAATTTTAAGTCTGTTGGGAAAAAACCAAAGGATGGTGTAGACTTACATGAAGTTTATAGTGCAAGCCTTCAATATTCACCGAATAACTCTCTTGAGGATATTGGCTACAACAATACAAAATTAGTTTGTGGAAAACTAGTAAGTGTCATGCCTAAATCGTATGTTGCTGGTGAAATATCAAAGGTAAATGTCAATATTCATATAATGTTTACAAGTTTATCAAATTCATTCATTAAAAATATTATAATATCAAATAATGGCTTTATTGAACATCCAGGTTATATACACCAAAGAAGTGGAAAACCTTGATAAGAACCTAAAATTGTTAATTGGTTTCTAAAGGAAGATTGGTGAGCACTATCATAATCCTGTTTTCAGTTATGATCGAATTGTGTACGCATCATCCACATTGATTTGATTTGGAAACTCATAACTGAGTTCACAATTTGCTTTCTCCTATATTTCCCCTTTGATGGTAGTTTAACACAATTGACACGGAAACTTTGCTTTTTATTGAATTAGAGAATGTTGCAAAAATCGAATCGAATTTACTTTCTCCATTGATGGTGGTTTAATTAGTATATTTGAAAAAAAGAATTAAAACAAAGTTACGCAAAATATAAACTATAGTGAAATTTATCAAACAAATCTAAATAACATACCCCTAGCAACATCCTAATTTAAATTCTGCTGTATTGAACTTGCTCATCACAAGTTTCGCCGCGTATTTCATTCGCTCCTCTCAAATCTCATCGGACTGCATAAGGAGCGCATAAAATAATTATACTTGGATAATTTTTCTACTATGCACTTGTGCTTTTAAATTCTTATTGAAAACTTCATTTCACTCCATGTTGAATTATTAGATGCTTCAATATACTTTAGAATATACATTCCACAATCATACCTACAGCATAAACATGAATTTTATGATTTGAAAGAGTACAGTATGACTTATGCTTAATTAGCATTTCAAAATGCTACTTATGTATTTGGTTGCTTGTGCGTTATTGGGATTTAAAAATTACAAAAGGGCACATCTGTAAAAAACTGACACAATTGAGGATGCTTTTCGAAAAACTTTGATATTTTCACTAACTACAATAAAATGACATTAGTATTAAACAATGCATAGAAAATGAATACCATAAACAAATAATATCAGTGTAAATGACTGATATAATTGTGTAATTACCAAATCATATGCTAATGTAATTGATTTGTCTGATGGGCCCAAGGAATCCAAATAATACAATCGTTTCTCTATTATGCTTGCTACAGCCAATATCCAATGTTCTCTTTCTCCATCCTACAGGGGAATGTAAATCTTTATAAACAAATAAATCAGTAAGTTTTTATAATCAATAGAAAAAACAAGCATATTTATGGACTCTATATGTATTCATTTACATAATTGCTTGATATGATTACTGTCATCAAGGATACATGGCTCAAGAGCATTAAGATAATGAATGCGTTTCTTTGAATATGTTGTTTCAAAACTATCATCCACAAATCACATAATTACGTGAAGATATAATTTCATAAATTTCATTATAATTCAAATAATTACTTACAAATTGAAATGATGAAACACTTATAAATTTCATTAGCTTCAACATTACAAGCATATATAGCCCATTCCTTAATCCTTCCTTCTGTGCCCTTAAATGTACATTGTATAAGTATGCATCAATACCCTATTCAATGCAAATATTGTGTTAGTTGACAAAAACAAGAAAAATATTGTATAAAAATTTTCAAATAATCTATTTCTTCTTACATATTCATAAAATGACAATTTTAAGCATATTTGTACCCAATTTGATAGCCGCTTATTTGGGAAAAAACATAACAAGTGAAATATCCTGAAAGAAAGTCTCTGCAAAACATTTTCATAAGCAGCCTCTACCTTGTCTTTCTAGTTAAGCAACTTGTTATATATTCTTGCTCTTCTAAAGTCAAAAAATCCAAATAATCTTTATATAAATTGGTTACGCCATGTGAGGCACATCATCCAATTTACGCAGAATATGTTGGAAATCCACATCTATAACCTACAAATAAAAAAGGGAAAAACATATTAAAAGCAACCTTAAAAAGGGAAAACAATCACAATAGCAAAAGACTATACCTAACCTACTACACCATTTTTGTTGACTTTATTATTGCCGATGATACTTTGTAAGACACTCACATCATTTGAACCAGTAAAATCCAAATCCTACATAAAATGAAGAAACATAAGTATTATAATAACTTTATTTCACAATTTTTATTATTAGATGTCAATTATTGGGAAAAATATGTTGATTGATATTGACTTACCATAGTACGTTCATTTCCCAATGACAAACATCTTTGCTTATTCAGAGTTAAATTAACAGTATCTGAATCTCCCCAACTATTGCTTTGTCGAGATGCACATTGTGATAGATCTTGAAATTTCGTCACATCTTCTTTCCCCCAAGCATGACATTTCCTCGTTATCAGTTTATCAGTTGCTGACTTTGCAGCCATCTCTTGTACTGATGACCTAAAATTTATATCTTTTCTTTTAATAATATATTATTTTTGAATCTCTCTAGACTGTTTTTTGCATTTTTTATGTGTGAGTACTTTTTTTCTATCATTTAGAGGAAGAGGATTGTCTCTAATTGTGACCAATCCATCATTAAAGTGCCGTTTATTAAAGCTTATGCCCTTCAAGGTATCCGGAATCTCAAATTCAGTTATTGGTGATTTTTCATTGTGTTTGATGTTAAGATCTAGTTTTCTCTTAGCATTCTCAGTATTCAACCAACCAATATCTTCACTAGAAACATGCGTAAATGGTGAATTGCATGGTTGTTTTGATTTTTTTTTTTTTTTTGGGTAATGCATCACTGGTTTGTGTGGTATTAGGAGTGGTGAATGGAATGTCAATTTGTATTTCAAGTTATCGCCCTTTTTTACTATGTTGATTAAAATAATCACTACACATTTAGTGCATTGTAGATACCATGTTCTTAATAGTATCAAGTTCGGTGGACAACACATTTCCAAAAATATCAAGATCATCATATATTTTCATAAAATTTTTGGTGCAACTATATCGATGATTTGAATTCTCACTTGAAACTTTCTCATTAATCTATAATAAAATATTTAATAAAATTAACAACAAACTTATGTTACACCGTATCCAAGGAATGGGGGTACCACTAAGGTTCTAATTCTAACCATTCTAAACTATACTTATAATCTTTAACCCTTTAAAAGCTCAATTCCAAAAGAAATTTTGGAAAGTAATTACCTTTGAATTTTTCATTCAAGACCAAACAAATTATAAACAAAAAAACTATATACACATATTGACAATATTCATGCAAAGGTACTCAATTAATAAAAATTTAAAAATAAGAATAATTAAAAGTAGAATCTTTGCACTCACCTGATCAACTTTTCTTTCATCATGCTCACCAAAGCTCTTAAATGAAGAATCCATATTAGAGGTTGTCATGAGATTATTGTTCATATCTAATTGGTGGAGTATAGAATACTTCATAAATTTATATAATCCACGCACTAGGGTTTATAAAAGGAGTTTAATAACAAAAAAAGTTGTCATTAGATATTATTTGAGGGGAAAAAGTCAAGTAAATGAATAAAATATAGTCTTAAAATTGGATTACAAATTTGTTTTAGCAATTGAGAAATTCTGTTTCTGAAAAGGAAATAAAATATCAAAAAAACGTTTTGATGGTGTATTCCAAAAACAAAACAAAACAAAACAACATAGTTTTTATAAATTTGTAAACTTAGTCCCTTCGCATTCCATAAAAAGCAAAACATGAGTTTCGAATCTGAGTCGCTGAGATAAAACAAACGCAGCCCTAACCGCCTCGCCGCATGTGCTTAGATTGATGTTTCTACGACATTAATATAAGTAACTATGCTTCTCAAATCAAAACTTTAAAAAACAAAAAGCCAAATACCAAACCCTACCTTTTGCAAACACTAAGGCCCTCAATCCAGCAACAATGGCCGGAACATTGGTAGGCACTAGCCAGGACAACGAATGGGACAGAAGTGTCACCAGATTATGGTCATATGCCGCAACAAGCACCAACCAACCGAACGATGGTGGAGCCTCTCACGAGGACAATGGTGGTGGCGTCCAGCACTGAGCAACGCGACGAGCTTCTCGAAACCTTGAACACCCAGTCAGTGGAAGAGAGCAGTTCGTTGATGGGTACTCATCGGAAGCCAATGGAAGGGAGAGATTTTCCCATAGTTGAGCGAAACCATGGTTGTCAGCAGAAAACTAGTCATTGGAAACTAGTTATCGTTGAAAAATTGAATTGGAGAGCAGCTAAACAATGTCATATAGAAATTAATTTAATATTTAGATATTTCTGTGATTTTTGCAATATATTTTTCAATATTCAAAAACGAGAATAATATCAACGGTTAAGATAAATTTATTCCAAATGTACACTCTTGGTTTTTTAAATTGTGGTGGTTTCATATGGTGACAGGCACTATTACATTTTACGGCCGAAAAATAGTAATTGAAAGTTGCAACCATTTGCTTACATCAACCACTATGGGACCTCTATGTTTCCCGATTGGAGCATACGGGTGTAACACTGACATCTGGCATTTACTTTACCTAGCCATCAATTTGACCCCAGACCCTACGACCTTCCCTCTCCCTCGCCTGAAGAGACCTTCATTTTCCTATTTGACGAATGCAGGGTTAACACTAGCCTTCCACGACACATAGACCTAACATTCAATTTGCCCCTAAAGGCTTGTGCCACTCTCCAAAACCAGTGTTTATTGGGACAAAAACCAAATGAGAAGCATAATCTTACTAAAAAAATAAAAGACATTAGGGAACATAGCACCCTAGGTGCATAGAGAGCATCGTGAAGAAGCAAGGTATTCCTTTCATGAAGTCTAAGCTGATATGTCCCTATGCCAAGGACATCTTTTCCATTGCCATTCCTAGAAGAACAGTTTGTGAAACCACTAGGTAGCGATGAAAAGCTCACAAAATTGGCTCGGTCCTAAACTATGTGTTTGGTTGTTCCCATGTCTACAATCTAATAAGGAAACAAGTTGACAACTAATGCATTAGAGCACATATATGATTTAGGAGCAACTGTGAAAAGAGGTACCTTATTTAGCTAAGGAGAATCCCGAGTGGAAGGTTCCTTTTTTTCACAGCTGTAGCACTTCACATGTGCTATATTCTTCACTCTATTAACCTTGGCCTTTTGCTCTTTTAGTAATAACACCCTTAGGTTTACAGCTCTAAGAACGGAATGAATCTTGTTAAACCTAATGCTAAGCTGATCCCAGATCTCCTGAACAGTAGGATAGCTTTCAAATTCCCTCATTAGATTGTCATACATGCAATACAACATAGTATAACATGCAGATTGATTCATTCTCGAACCATTTTTGGTATGCATGTAAGCTCTCTTGATACTACTCATTAGCAGTAATATCTTAGTGACTCTCATCTTTATCTATCCTAGGAGACCTAGAAGTTATCAAATGTTCTAACACTTCACGCTCGTTCAAAAGAAACTGAATCTGCTAACACTACGTGTCATAATTAGTGTTATCCCGTTTTTCATTGGTAAACAAATCACCAATCATATTTTAATTGTCATATCTAGAAGTATATATCAAAAATGGACATTATACATGTTTCCAAATAATTAAATTATCAAAAAGTCCATCATTCCTGTCGTATGGTCAAAAATTTGGCATGGGAACAAACATGAATTAGAAATTTCAATAATTTAATGATCATATTTCTCCAATAAAACAAACTTATGGAATACATAATTGTTAAACTAATTAACATATTTAGAAATATCACAAATATATTCAACTTAATCATGCAAACCAAATTTACATGAAATTATATTATATAAAACAAATTTATATAATCATGGTAACATGTTACATATTCATCATTTAAAACCCTACTTAATGACATATAATACACAATTACATATAACCAATCAAGAGTTTAATTTATTATGTAAAACATATTTATATAACAATATGAAACTATATTGCGAAACACATTCACAAAAATGTAAAAACGAATTTATGTAGACATAACAACATATTACAAAATTTAATGTAACTCGCATGATATCATATAAACACATTTATGTAAATTTATTAAATTATAATTGACACAGAACGTATCCACTTAATAATATTGTATGAACCATAACTACACAACAAAACTAGTAACATCGAACATATTCACATAACATTTTTAAACACAAATGATATAAAATATATTTATATAATATAACTTATAAAATGTAACTTATAAAATGTATTCATATGCCAGCCACAAATAGTTATATAAAACACACTTATACAATTATTACGCATATATGAAATGAATTCATGATATGTTACTCAATTACTTCATGTGAAACGAATTCTTACAAATTAATTAAGTATGGTAACATCTCATCTATGGTTAAAAAAAAGGTAGTCAAGCCCAGATAAACAAAATATTTTTACTAGCTTAAAACAAAAACATGTCAACTATGTAGATTATCTTCGAATAATCACCCATATTGAATTACAAGCAACAAGCTTGGCAAATGAATTCCAAAATAAGACCAAAAACAGAAGTAGATCATATATAAAAAGTAGGACAAGGACTCCAACCAGTTTTGACGCCCCCAAAATATTTCCTCTCAAGCCCTTCTCTTTAACCTTTCATTATCTCTGACCTCACAATCTCTCTAGTGTAGAAAAAAGGAGCACCTAAAACTCCCTCCCCCTTTCTATCAGCTTTGGATGCCATGCAGCCTCCTGTGAGCTCTATGCTTTTCGCCTGTCCATCTCTCACTTCATGGCTGCCCTTTCTCTGCAACTACAGCCATCGAATGCCGCCCCAAAACACCTATATGATGAACATGCTTCCTTGCCAGCAATAAAAACCAAGTCACAGCCCCTTATTGGAGTTGTTGGAGCCTCCTCGACTCAAATCGTTGCTTCCATTTGGTAAATCAGTTGAAAAGGAGTCAGATGATGCCATTCATGCCGCCACATGCACCAGGCCACCGACAGCGAGTGTGCACATGTGCGTCCCATGGGGCATTGATTTAAGGTTTTCTTGCTGACATGACTTAGATCAGCATGCCTGGAGGATAGTGGAGGAAGAAGGTAGGAAAAAACTGCCTTCATCAATGGCTAATGACTCATACACGTCGCCCATCCATAGCAGTTTCTGATGGTTGAGTCCACAGGCTTCCTCCTCGTTTCAACCCTTCATAATTTTTTTCTTTTTAAGTAATTTTTAATATTATTATATAAGAGGAGGAGGTTGTTCCGCTTAGGCCCCTAAGGCCTGGTCGAGACTAGTGCCACCACAACCATGGAGATGACGGTGGATCTGCATCAGTTTGATCAGCGGGTGTGTGTCAATTTTAGGGTTAGAGTTTGGGGTGAGAGAAAGAGACTGGTTTTGGGGTTATGGTTCAGGCTCACAACAATTGTGCTAATGTAAACACTGAATTACTATAAAAGCACTTTTAACATCAACTAAATAGCATGATTGTAGAATCAAATGAAACAATGATCAAATTTGCATCAAATCAATTGGGCAAATAGACACATACCCAATTGCGCAACAAAACACGTGCTTTCAACAATCCAATAAGTATAATTGACAATATAGAATTGTAAACACAAATTTCGCGCCTAAAATATATTAGATAAGAAATTAAGCAACAAATTAAATTTTTGTATTCATATCAAAGAATAGGTACAATCTCTGTATAACTGTTACAAAAATAAGTATAATAAATCCTTTGTTTCAATCCCCTTGAATAGACTTGAATGAATTTGATCTTGAGAGACGGCCTAAGAGGCTTAATCTCAATCAAGATATGAATTGAATCTCCACGCGTAGACAACATGTGTTTGGAGTGCTTGTTGTCTTCTATCAAAGAAAAATCTTGAGCTCTTGTGAGTTCTTCTAAAATGCCGACCTTGAATGAAGGTGAGTAGCTTCCTTTTGTAAAAAAGTCAGAGTTAGGGTTTTCCACATTATTTAAAAGTAATTATTTATTTTCTACGTCATTTATGACATGTGACGCTTTTTAATTGGTCGCGTTACATTTCCATTAAATATTTAATTTAATGGATTGTCGTAATTAATTTAACATATGGCATGCTATAATTGGATAAAAATAAAATATTTATTTCTTTCCACGTGTCAGGTCTTGGTTGGTCCATAAAAATTTACATTTTACAAATGCCCTTTCGAGACTAGTCACGTGCAGAATCTTGGTGTTTAAGTGTGACGGATGTCTCGATTTTGTTTTCTTTTATTCTGAGCGAGCCCTGCATCATATTTCATGAAATCTTGTAAGATGCAATCTTCAATATATTATCTCTCTTGCCCAAAATATGAAGATTTTATTAATGAAGATAGTACCACTTTCCTTAAATTTGCTAACCTCTAACCACAAGATGGCTATTCCCACTCTTTTATATGCCCACAATCAGCAGTCTTCCCATTTTATTGTTTGTAAGACTACCCCATTTTTTTTGGTTCCTCAATGGAACCATTTCTCGCGAAGTTGAAAGACAACTCTCGTGATTCGTGAAGGTGAAATAGTATCACTAAGCAGCCTCAACAATAATTGTTAAGATTTTCCCTAAAGGATACTCTAAGGTAATTTCTCCATCCTTTGTACTTGCCTCCTAACGTCTTGTTGCCCTTTTTCTTCATTCTTTTTCTTGTGTTTTTCTTTTTATTTTTCCTTGATAAATGCTTCTTTAAATCAACTTGTTGTTCCCTTTTTTTCCTAGTTGAGAATCCATACTTGACGGTCTTCACAGTTAATTGCCCTTTTTTTTGGGCACTACTTGACGATACAATGGAACGAATGTGCATCTGATTAGCCTTTGAATGTGCATTTGATTTTGCATCGATTAAGCCTTGAGCATGCATTTGATTTCACATTGATTAACCTTTGAATGTTTAACTCTTCTAAATACATCAATGGATTAATATGAAATTTCCTTAAGGTGAACCTTTCCAAAAGGCGGACTTTGATTTAATGTCCAATCCTTTTGGGTACATCAACGGGTTAATCTTGAATTTCCTCATAAGACGAACTTCCAAAGGCAAAAATTCTCTAGAGGCGAATTTTGATTTAATATCGATTACCTTTGAATCTATAATCCTTTTGAATGCATCAACGGGATAATCTTGAATCCTCCACAAGTGAACTTCCTAAGGGCAAAAATTCTCAACAAGGCATATTTTGATTTAATATCGGTTAACCTTTGAATATATAACCCTTTTAGGTATATCAATAGGTTAACCTAGAATCCTCCGAAGGTGAACTTCCAAAGGCAAAAATTCTCCACTAGGCGAATTTTGATTTAATATCGGTTAACCTTTGAATGTATAACCCTTTTGGATTCATCAACGGGTTAACCTTGAATTTCCTCCTAAGACGAACTTCCAAAGGCAAAAATTCTCCATAGGCAAATTTGATTTAATTACCGGTTAACCTTTGAATGTATAACCCTTTAGGGTACATCAACAGGTTAACCTTGGATCCTCCTAAGGTGAACTTTCAAAGGCGAAAATTCTCCACAAGGTGAATTTTGATTTAATATCGGTTAACCTTTGAATGTATAACCCTCTTGGGTGCATCAATGGGTTAACCTTGAATTTCCTCCTAAGGCGAACTTTCAAAGGCGAAAATTCTCCAGAGGTGAATTTGATTTAATTACCGGTTAACCTTTGAATGTATAACCCTTTGGGGTATATCAACGGGTTAACCTTGAATCCTCTTAAGGTGAACTTCCAAAGGCGAAAATTATCCACAAGGCGAATTTTAATTTAATATTGATTAACCTTTGAATGTATAATCCTTTTAGGTATATCAATGTGTTAACCTTGAATCCTCATAAGGCGAACTTCCAAAGGCGAAAATTCTCCAGTTGCAAATTTGATTTAATTATCGGTTAATCTTTGAATGTAAAACCCTTCGGGTACATCAATGGGTTAACCTGTTTGCTGAAAAGCCATTGCCTGCATTTGTTCCTGTCGTTTTTTCCTTTTTTTAGTACATCCCTATCCATGAATTTTTTTATTTTTACTTTTTTTTTGGTGGTCCATATTAGATTATTGAATTGCTATGATTGCCCAAGTGACGAGTCCTAAAACTCAATTTTCTTTATTTCTGTTATTGCTGCAGGGTCTATTCAAAATGGTTACTTTTATGGATAAAATCACCAACGGAAGACACTATCTACACATCTAACCAAGTGAAAATGATGAAGATGGGGAGGGGACAAAGTTGCCCACTCGCAATTCTATAATGCCCTTGCACAAGTCTGATTTTGTTGGAGGTCCTCTGAGCCTTCCTTGGTGGTCCAAGGAGAATTTGAAGACAGGGGAAATATTTTTGCTCTCTAGTCACATTAAACTAAAGGACAATCTCCCCTCTCACCAATTTGTTACGTCATAACATAGAGTCCGAGCACAAATCATGAGCTAGGTGACTGTTGCATAGAGAATTTTCTTAAAAACCGTTTTATTGGAAGTGGTTAGAAGATATCTTCGTTCATTGCAAAGATAAATTCACAACCTTTCATCTGTTTTATGCTTTGATATGCTTTGCTCTTCCTTTATAATTAGTGCTTGAACCTCATCTGAGTAGTGTGCGAGTATTGGTGCCCCGAAATGAACACATTGCATACTTCTAAAGGCGAGGTGTTCCTATCTATCTTTGATATTTACAATTTCCTCAGGCCAACGCTATTAGGGCATCTTTCTGATGAAGTTGTTCCTACCCAATGGGAACTCACAAACAAGCTTCCATTGAGTTGCACTTATCTATTCACTACTTACCACAAAGTTATGCAAGGTCGCAACGGCAAGCTAACTATAGAGCAATGGATTGCCTTCTGGTTTCGAGGACGCAGCAAGTACCATGTTTCCCGAAAGTCTGATAAGGACAACCGGATCCCTTATCCAAGAATATTGTCTTCCATCATCGACACAGGAGCCCGTGGGTGGGGCAATGGTCAGATCATTTTCGATGAGGTAGGAGTGGCTATAGGCCAACGTACTGAGACCTTTCTAACTGCATTTCTCTTCTGTTGGCTATGCGTGTTCATCTTGCTAGTTAGAGACACTGGTTGCATACGCCCCGACACTTTCAGTGTCACGTCATTCATGGCATCAGGTGTAGGATATTGCCTTCCTACGACAATTCTTGCAAGTGTCTACAAGGGACTCAATGAGATTTCTTATTCTTTACATCCCGGTAGCGGTGGGGGCTATTTTCCTGCCCATTTCCTTTATGCTTGGCTAGCCAAAAACTTTGATGCATACGAGCTAGTCGGTGAGGCTTCCTCTAGTGCCAGCATGGTGAAGTTTAGCGGTCTTGGTCAAGCCAAGTTGTTTCAGCTTGAAGAGGCCCGAGAACTCATTTGGTTCTGGGAGGGGCTTTCACTAGCATTCATCCGTCATCAGTCGGCTTAAGGAGACTCTTGTTAATGAGGGCAAGCTATCAAGAGCTGGCTTTGCTTATTTCATCAACATTCCTTTGAGTTTTATCTCTTACTATTGTGAGGACAACCTCATTATGTAGCACTACTGCCCCAACTAATTCAGTAAACAATTTAGTTTTCATTAGGATGTTCCCACTGATCTAGACTTCAATAATCTTCTTGTTCTAGAAACAATGCTTTACTATCACCACATGCTCACGCGCTATGGAATAGGATCTTAAGTCTTACTTCCTGGGCGATGCAATTTACTTAAGAGAAATACCACTCATGCATTTCATGAATGGTGGCCCAAGATGTTCATTTGCTCAACCTACAGTCCACATGCCAGTGATTCTAAGAGGAAATGAAGTGATTTATTTAACACGAACATTTCAAGGGATGAAGGAAAATCTGGTTCTAAACTTAAGTTGAAGATTGTTCGTTCTGGGAAGCCCTTAGAGCCTTTTATTCTGCCGATGAAGGATGTTTCTTTTCGTGTCAAGATTTCAGAAATAAATGTTATCATCCCAATGACACCTATCCCTACAATCCCCTTTCAAAGCATTGTGTCACTACCACAGGTAACAAATGAGATTAAAGAACCCTTCAAATCTTCCACCTACTGAGACATGTAGATAAAAGTTTAAACCTATGATTAATCTTGCTATAAATGGCCAGGACGAGCTACCCATTGGAGTTTGTGAGCCAAGTACTGAAAATGTAATTGAGCTTCCCTGAGAAGGTGCTGAGAATATCATGGCTATCCTCGATGCGAAACCTAATTCTACTAAATGCATGGTACTCCCTCTTATATATATATATATACACACACACACACACACACACATATATATATATATATATATATATATATATATATATATATATATATATATATATATATACATATATATATACATTTATATATACATATATATATAGAAACATGCTTTCTTTTCAAATGCATATCTCACCTACTTCGTCCCTGAATGCATCTTTTTTTTTTTTAAGATAGGGGGAAAGCGATTATGTAAACTTCAAGGAGGAATTGGAACACATTCCTCTGTCATTGGGAAGTCAATGTTTTCCGTCGATTAGATGAATACCAGCATTTGCTAAGGATTTATTTTACAACAAATCGAGATTAGTTGATTTGCAAGGTGTTTGTTCCCTGGATGATGATGAGGTCGTGTCCATTCGTAGAGCTAATGCTCCTTCACTGGTACCTCGCCCATAGCGCCCTCTGAGGGCTCCACAAGGGGGATTTTTGTCGTCAACACTGATGTTATTATAAAAGAGGTAGATAAGAATGTTGCACGAGTGTTTGATAAAGCCACACTTGACAAGGTGTCTCGTACCCCTTTTGATGGACTTCCTTCTCTTAAAGGTGATTTTGACAGCCTTTATGCCACTATCCTTCAAAGGGGTGTTGACTCACTCCTTTAGAAAGCAAGGTTGAAGGGTTGATCAAGCAAGCATGTGACTTCAAGGACCTGCAACAGAGCTACTTCGGTTGAACATCTACTGAAGAACATGATAGTTGTCACATGGAGGTACAAGGTAAGCTTGATGAGGCATCTCGTTGGCTGAACGCAGAAGGTGCCCATTATTAAGCAAAGGCGGCCGAGTTGAAGTATGTTGAATTGAGGTATGAGGAGCTACTGAAAGAACTTTAACTTTTGGAAGATCAAAAGAAAGATTTGAGCTCTCAGGTAGCGGCCAGTGAACATTTGCTTCAAGCAGCTGAGCAGGAAGTTATTAAGTTGCAGGGTCAGATTGACATACTTAATGTCACTAAGGTGATGGATGCAGCCATAAAAGCTAGTTTAAAGAAGGTTGAACCCTACATGAATAAGTCTCTCATAGATCTAAAGAATTTTTAATGGAATACATAGTTAACTCCTTTCTTTTTTGAGATGGACTTGTAATGCACTTTGCACTTTTATGATATAAGCTTGATATCTTTTGAATAAAGCTCAGATGAAAATTTCTTTTATTCATTGCTATACATATGTCTTGGTTGATTTTCCCTGTGATTTGGATTCCATGATTATCAACTTTATGACAACAGATGAATTTATACCCAGCCAAATCTTTATATTTCTCTTTTAAACTCACAAGTTGTATAAAACCCGCAATCAGATGAACTTTTTATTTAGCCTCAATAAACTTCCCTTTTTTTTTGATGATGATGATGACTGTACTTGGGTGTATATCAAAGTTGCCTACGTATCTGGAGAAAACCTAAAGGATCAAGTCATATGTAGTTCAAATGACAAGATATTTTTTTTTTTTTTAGCTGTTCACAGTTTATACTCTTGTGAGCCAGAAGTCATACAATGGAGTTTAACTTGAAAAAATGAACAGTCTAGGCTTATGTTTAGGAGCTTACATGTATTAATACATTAAGGATAATAAAGTTTTAGGAACTTGCCATTTATCGACCCAACTCGCACTCCGTCAGTGCCGACAATCCTATAAGCACTGTTGGTGTAGACTTCTCAAATCAAGTAAGGGCCATCCCACTTGGAAGTGAACTTGCTTCTAATCTTGTGTGGGATAGTGATTGGTCTTCTTACCACGAGCAGTTAATCTCCAATTGGAAATGAACACCGTCGTACCTTTTTGTTGAATGCTCGTGATAAGCGAGTTTGATAGCATTCCAACTTTTGTTACGCTAGAAGTCTTTTTTCATCAAGCGCCTCGAGCTCAGCCAAACGGAGCTTGTGATTTTCATCTGTGGTCAAGCTTTCTTGTATGGTAATACGAAGTGAAGGGAATTGAAGTTTTAAAGGCAATACCACTTCAACCCCATACACCAAAGTGAAAGGAGTTGATTGGGTCAGCGGCTTATATGTGGTTATGTATGCCCAAAGAGCCTCCCTAGCATTTCATGCCAATCACGTTTTGACTTTGCCACCACTTTAATTAGTAAGTTGCAAAGCATCTTATTGAAAGCTTCTGCCAGCCCATTTGCAGGTGCATTGCACATTGAAGATTTGTGCTGGGCAAACTTAAACTTTTTGCAAAGGGCGATCATCAGCTTGTTAACAAATGGTTTTCCATTGTCAGTGATAATATATTGTGGCATGCCATAATGGTAGATGATTTATGTTCGAATAAAATCGACGACATTCTCCTTATTGACTTCTCTTAGGGGAATTGCTTCTTCCCATTTGGAAAAGCAATCAATTGCCGTAAATATGTGCGAGTAGCTAGCAGAAGATTTTGGAGTGATAGGACCCACAACATCAAGCCCCCTAGCTTCAAATCGCCAAGATTTAATGGTTAGATGAAGCGGTTTAGGAGGTTGATGAATAAAATTGGCATGAAACTGGTAAGGCTCTTACCTCTTTGCATAGTCCATGCAATCTTGCACCATGGTAGGCTAATAATAACCCATCGTCTGGATTCGATCATACAATTTGGGTCCTGCTTGATGTGCACCATATACTCCTGAAAGTGTTGCCTCCATTATTTGTATGGCCTCTTCTTTATCTAAGCAACACAACCAAAGGCCAATGATGGAGCGTTAATAAAGCGTCCCACTAAAATAAAGGAAGCGAGGAGCTCTTTGCTGAATTTCTGCATTATGGTTCAAGCCATTAGGAAGCTTTCCATGTTGTAAATAATCAATGGCTGGCTGGCGCCAGTCTTCTTCCTCTGCTTGCTGGGCATTAACTATATTGACCTCTTCCGGAAGCTCTCCAACAAGGGGTGCAACAACCCACCGGTTGCAAACACGAACATTCATGCTTTCTTCTGCCCCCAGTGCCAAAGTGGCTGCAAGATTTACAAGTGCATCATCCATCTTGTTGGCACTCTTAGGAACATGCTGTAACTTGATGGATTCAAGCTTGTCTAGTAGTCATAAGTCATATTTGTTGTATGACATTTGACTTCATATTCCTCGAGAAGTTGTTTGATGACCAATTGAGAATCACTATAAATGCCAAGGTCTTTGATTCCCATTTCAATTCCCATTTGAAGGCCCAAAATCAAGGCCTGATATTCAGCCATATTATTCAAACATAACTGAGTTAGCAAAAATGAATAAGTGAGGACATGTTTTTCTAGTGAAACAAAGACTATCCCTGCACCAGCACGATCTTGTCTCGCAGCTCCGTCAAAATACATCTTCTAAGGTGGAAAGATATCAACGAAGATCATATTTTCCCCAGGCAAGCCATCATTTACCTCCCAAGCATTAGGGATTGGGTGATCTGCCAAGAAATCTGCCAATGCTTGTTCTTTAATAGCCTTTTATGGCATGTAAACAAGGTCATATTGCTTCAAGATTACAGCCTACTTTGCAAGTCACCGTCTTAGAATTGACCTTGATAAGATATATTTGATGGGATCGACTTTAGAAATCACTCGCACTGTATGAGCTTGAATATAATGCCTTAATTTTTGAATGGCGAACATGAGAGCCAAACGCATCTTTTCAATTAGGAAGTAATTCAGTTCAGCCCTAACCAAAGTGTGACTTAAGTAATACAGAACTCTTTCTTTGGCTTCCTCATTTTCTTGGGTGCGTAATGCCCCCAAAGACTTCTCTTAAGCCGCAATGTAGAGCACAAAAGGTTTCTCTAGAATTGGTGCCCCTAGAACTGGTGGATTTACAAGTACTTCTTAATGTTGTTGAAGGCTTTTTGGCGTGATTGGTCCCATTTGAATTGTGCACCCTTCTTCATGAGGGGGTGTAGTGGGTGGCAACGCCCAGCTAGGTTGGATATGAACCTTCTAGTATAAGTCAAATGACCTTGAAGATCTTGTATTTCTTGGAGATTTTTTAGGGTAGGCATCTCTTGGATTGCATTGATTTTAGCTTGGTCAATCTCAATGCCCCTATACCAAACTATAAGCCTAGGAACTTCTCTAAAGTGACACCAAATACACATTTAAGTGGATTCATCTTTAGTTCACATCTCCTTAGCCTACTAAAAATTCGATGAAGGTTTTGTAGGTGGTTTGATCTCCTTTTTGACTTGACCGCAAGATCATCAACATAGCACACCGCTGTTTTATGCAACATGTTATCAAAGATAGTTTGCATTGCTCTTTGGTATGTTGCTTCAGTATTCTTTAAACCAAAGGGCATTACCTTATAGCAGAAGATGCCTTTGGGAGTGCGAAACGCTGTGGCTTCTTAGTCTTCCGGTGCCATTTGAATTTGATTGTTGCCTGTTGTACCATCCATAAAGGACAAGGCTTCAGGTCCCGTGGTTGAATGAATCATGAGCTCGGTGACAGGCAATGGGAAATTATCTCTTGGGCAAGCGTTGTTGAGATCCTGGAAGTCTACACAAATGCAAAGTTGGTCGTTCTTCTTTCTTACAGGGACAACATTTGTAATCCAAGTAGGGTATTTTACCTCACAAATGAATTCTGCCTCTATATGTTTGTTGACTTCTTTTTCAATTTTAGGCACCAACTTTGGTCGAAAACATCATTGAGGAAGATTTTTAGGTGAAACACCCCTCCTGAGGGATACATGATGGGTCGCGACTTTGAGATCAAATCCTAGAATTTCCCTACAACTCCATATAAACACGACCTTATACTCCGAGAGGAGATTGAAGTACTCCTTTTCTTCCTCGAGTGTAAGTAATGAACTTACATAGATGGAGTGAGGTTCCCCGGTAGTTCTGATATTTAATTCCTTCAAATCATCAACTGTAGCTTGGCCCACATCTTCAAGAGTTTCAGCAGTCTCTGTAACTTCTATCTCTGACTCTAAGTCTTCACATTTTTAGATTGTGATATGATTAGAAAAAGTCATTTCTTCTTATTCATCTCCTTTATTGATGTCAGAATTACCTGGCTGACCAGTAAAGACTATAGTGTGCCTCTTTACCCTTAGTGAACCATCTGTCTTCACAACAAGGCTTGAAAATCACTTCATGCGAGAAGGGACAGAACTTTGTACTTCGTTTCCATCACGAAATCTATTGAACACTGAATCCTTTTGTTCTTGGGGCAGTGGGTTCAATGACTCTTTTACTATCCTGATTCTATTGAACACTAAGGGCCTTGGTTGCACATGATTCTTTGCTCTCTAGAGCACAGAAGACTTAGGATTTTAACCTCCCCTAGTTCTCGTGAAGACGGATAGGCATTTCCTTGAGACGGATGGTTGTAACCCATCAAACATAGAAGGCTTTATAAGAGGTTGAGCATCTTCATCCTCACTCTTATCTATTTCTTTAGCGGAGATATGTTGAACCACATTCTGCTTCGCCTTGCGTCGCCGTGGTATCCTTATCGGTTGCACTGGTGTATAACCAAGACCCACTTTTGGGGCTTCTACTAGACCTCCTTGTTCTTGAATCTTCTTCTGCGTTTTGTTGAGGCCGTAAGTTTTCACCTCCACTACCTTCCCTAACGCAATAGGATTGTTAAAATCATAACCTGCTTTCTCCATAGGCTTATATGTATTCTGGTCAAATCCTTCTTTTGTTCACGCAATTGGGAAGTTCTCCTCTTTGCCTAATAAAGCCTTCGAATAAGAGACAAATCTGGGTAAAGGGGGTTTGCTCACCTTCGGTTGATACATGTTTTGCGTTGGCAGCGTGACACTTTCTTTTAGGGTGCTTAAATTGGTCCTGCTATCCTTCTTGATAGCCTTGCCCCTAGTATTTGTACTTATGCACCCGCTGAAGGGTGTTTCTCCTTCTTTGTGATGAGCTTTGGGAACATATCTTAAGACCGGTGGCATGTGATTTGTGGAAACCGCCACTTGCTTAGGGATATGTTTAGCAAGTTGGCTGATAGTCTCTTGTTCAACATCTCCCTTACAACACTCCTGTTGTTTCATGCTGTCTTGCCTTAGTACCACTTTGAAATTATTGGCAGCATTTGGCTCACCCCTACGTGTTGAGGAAATTATGAAGGGCATAGTCTCCTTGGGTATAGTGCCCTCTTCAAAGAATTTAGAGTCGGCCAAATGTGATTCTGCCTTTGTAAATTGCTTGACATCACTATTGATCTTCTTCTCACCCCCATGCTAACATTTAAGACATTGATGGAAGGTAGAAGCCACTATAAGACATTGATGGAGGGTAGAAGCCACTATTCCGTGTTCATGGAGGCATGAGCATCCTAGAAACAATTTGTACGATATTTTGGAGTCAATTACACGGAAGATTGAAGATGTTAGTAGATCTCCTATTGTTATCTCTAGGCAAATCATATCGATCGCACGCTGACTCTCCAAGCTAAACCCTTGAATCACTATACGACTCTTAGAAAGCTCTTCCACTATGATACCTAGTTTATTCATTACAGATTTAGGCATGATGTTAATGGCTGAACCTCCATCTACCAAGATGTGCTTGACTTTTTGCTCCCTGACATAACCATTCACAAACAAAGGACAGTTGTGAGGTTTAGAGCCTAACAACAAGTCGTTATTGGTGAAAGTGATAACTGTGTTGCAAATGGCATACTGGGCAAAGCCTTTCTAAGATTTTCCAACATTTCTGACCCTATCAGCATCAAACTCAGGGTGGTGGAGGGCGGTGGCAACACACTGACGCATATCTTCCGGTAAGTGAAAGATTTGCTTACAACCCATAGTGCTGGTATGGCCTCTAAGACAGTCAAAGTTTTATCATCCCCTTTTGGAGAATCTTCCTGCTTTTCTTCTTCTCTATCTTCTTCATCTTCAAGTTTAGTACATGAGCTCATGTTAACAGTGACTTTGTTAAGAAAGCCCACTGGGAAGAACTCTTCTAAAATGACAGGAGTAAGTGGCTCTTGCTCCAATAGGTCTATAAGTTGAATGTCGTGCTTCTTGTTTGTTTTCGAGCTCTTCCGACCTCTTACACGCTGAGGTTGCTTCTTCCTCCCTTGTATCTTCCTCCGATGCAAGGGCAGTTATTGTCCCCATTTTTGGTTCAAGTAACAAGGGTCCACCCCCTTCATCATCCTCCGAGATATAGATAGTGGGTTTGATTTTTAGAGGAGGAGTTTATACCATCAACGGCATAACAACTGGCTCCAAACTTTCGAACTGAATTGTAAATAACTCCATCCTTGGCAAAGGCATCAAATTATGTCTTTCCTCTAGGTAAACTTGGGTATGATTTTCTCGTGATAAAGGTGATGACTCCAATTGAGCGCCGATACAATTGGCTTCAGCAGTTTCATCCAAGTCTAGTATGATCCTCCCATCCTTGGCCAATTGCATGACACACACTTTGAGAGTAATGCATTTTTCTAAAGGTTGACCAATGACCCTGCGATAGCGACAGTATTTCGGGTCATTTGTTCTTCCAGCTTTTTCTGATCGCTTAGGCTCAGCGAGTTTGATGATCTTATTTTCAAGCATGTCGTCCAACATTCTTGACAGGTCTGAATCAGGGAATGGGTACGTGCTCTCTTGAAGTTCCTTTAACATAGGGCGCTTCTTTGTTGTCCCTTTAGAGAATGAAGTCTTCTTCCCCTCTAGCCTAGACTTCCATAAAATCCTCACGGGCTCTTCAGTGGAAATAGTCATAGTTTCCTTCGTTGAAGCCTTTGGAGGTTTAGAACTCTTCTTGGAATTGCCTTTGTCCTCCTTGAACCCATATGAAGACGATGACTTGCTGCAACAGTTTGCTATCATCATTTCCATGTCGTGTGCAACACTCCCAAATTAAACATGTATCATTGCTTACATTCTCCTTAATAAAACACTCAATTGTAATATGATAAATCTAATGATAGGGACATTACCGCCATACAAAAGGACAAGGCTCGAAATGTGAGTGCTATAAATGACACAGTTAAGCACAGCTTCAATCATACACCTTCACATATGATCAACCGTTCACAACTGTATTAACCAATGTAGGGTTTATAGACCATAAGAAAATAATTCACCATCTACTGAAGAATTCAAAATACAACTTTAAAGTATGCATGTATTGCATTACTTGTGATCCATCTGGATTTCCTTGCTTCACTTATTCTCTTCAACTGATTTACGGGCATGAGGGCAATTCTCTGAGCATTTGCCTAAAATAAAACATGAAAAACATTTCGAACTGTGAGCCGAAACTCAGTACGTGCATTCCTGTATTGATAAATGATCTCTAGATAAATGGTTTGGGCGGCCACTTTGCAATTCAATTTAAGTTAAAACAAGGAATAAGATAAATGGAAAATTGCATTGCTAGTTATTATCTGATAGTGAATCCCTTGATACTGTTACGATCGATGGATAGGTGTACACCTGCCAAGCCGATCGGGGACCTGGCCTGAAGCCGCGCGGGTAACTGTAGGGCGAATGCCCTATAGATGATAACTGACGGGGTCATGAGTTAACTGATAAATCACTGTGTAAACTTATTCATTGATCTACTTACCAAAACATGGTAACATTGATAAATACACTCTGATTTCTAAAGATACAGGCAATGGACGTACCTGAAGTCTTTAAAATGATATTTCACTTAATAATGCGTATGCACAATGGAAAATGATAGACTAGGCCCCAATTCTGATAAAGAAATGTAATTATAGGTAAATATAGTTAGTAAACCAAATTCACTGATATAATTTGTAACTTTAATGGAAAGTGATTAAGTAAGAAGGTTGCAACGACGCCACAAATTTAATATAAAATAAGTTACATCAAAATGATCTGAAAAATAAATCAGTTAGAGTTATTGAACTTGAAATACAACAAATTGAAATAAAATAGACAAGATTAAAATGATTAAGCTAATAATGAAAAGATTTTAATTGATATAAATGAAATATGGGCTTCTGCTATTTCTGAAATAGATAATAGAAAGTGTATTGCATCTGCAATGCATAATAGAAACTTTAATGCTTCTAAAATAGATAAAGGAAGGTTTAATATCATGAGGGGTGTTGTGAGGTTGATAAAGGCTCAAATAACCTCAGTTTGATCTGTTAAGTACTGGTTTCTTTCTTCACATAATATCGTTTGATGGTCTACTTTAGAAAATTCATATCTTTCCCTCCCGACCTCCAATTAAAATATAAAACCCCAATATGAAAACCTTATAATGTCCACTAAAACTTTCATTTAGTACACAAAGCATGATTCACATAGTAAGGTCTCTAAAATTAGAGTAGAACATAGAGGTGCACAATTTCAGTTCAATATGTGCAGTCATAGCAAAATGACTATAACTTTCTCCACAGAACTCAGATTAAGGTGATTCAAAATGCATGTTAAAGATAACTCATTGATCTATCCACACACCAAAAATCACAAATTTTCAACGAGCCAATCAATACCAGTTTCTTTGTAAAGTTCACTGTTCAAATACACTCCCAGTTTCTATGGATTCTGCGTGGGCTTCAGTAAATGGACCATAACTTTGTCCACACAAGTCTAAATTAAGTAATTATAAAACCAATTGAAAGCTAACATCCTGCTCTAGATACCCACCAAAAATCATGATTTTCCCATGCATCGTTTGTTACCAGTTTAATCTGAAACAGACCCCTGTTTCAGGTCAGTTTACAGCTCGATAATTACATCTTTGCAATCTTTTCTTCGCATAACCACCCATTAAAAACACTCCATAACTTATATAAATCAGCATAAACATCTTGATATTCATCAATGCCAAAGATCACAAAATCTCATTTAAAACAATCCAAATCCATCACTTCAAAGTAACTTGCATGATCAAAGACAAACTCAACCTTAGCATGCTTTCGTTCTTAGCCAACAAATTAACACCTCAAAAATAGCTCTTACCATTATCAAAATAGCATGATCAATAAACAAAATCAGAATCAAAACCAAAATACAACAAACCAACAAGATAAGGTTAGAGTTTACCTCACTTGGTGATTAAAAGGGGGAGATGAAGATGATGCTTGATGTGGGAGGCGTTTGGGTGGTGGATGGTGGCCAGAGGGTGGCTGGCTGGTGGCTGGAAAGTGGCTGGAAGGTGGTGGATCAGCCAAGAGAAGAAGGCAGCTGTGTAAGAGGGAGAAGGAAGGGTGAGTGGATGAGAGAAGAGGATGACTAGATCACTCAGTTGAGTAAGCAAAATACTTGGCTGAAAATTGAAGTAAAAACACTTGGCTAAAAATGTAAATCCCCAAAATAATATATTTGCTAATTATAATTAGGGTTTATAATGGTAATTAGCTAAACAAATGGATTAGGAACTTGTTGGGCCAAAATTGGCCCTAAATGAGTTCGCTTTCGGAAAGTAAATTAAACTGTGTGCGATAAATTAAATTTGTTTTCCCGAAACTCGAAATTAAGTGTGATATCATGAAAAAAAAAAATAATTTAATCTTTTAAATCATAATTATTGAGGCCTAATGTCAATTTCTCTGAAAAATTGCTTTCGGTAAATGAAACTCGAATTGTAAAGTGGAGCCTCAAACGAATTCTCCCAACCGGGATGATTAAATGAGATAAATAAATGTGAAAAATTAATAATATGACTTAATTAAATAAATAAACATGATTTAGGGTCGGGATATTACAGCCTTCCCCCCTTAAAGAGTTTCGTCCTCGAAACTTATGAACTTTGACGATCATGCAAGGTGCTTTCAAATAAATATAAGTACTTGGCTTTCACTTCTTGCTCAGTTTTCTAAGTAGCTTCTGGGGAGGTATAATTTGCCTAAGGCAATTTGATTTAAGGTATCTGCTTGATACTTAACTGCTTCATCCTGTGATATAACATTTGAACTGGGTGCTCTTGAGAACACAAGACCCCCAATGACTGCAATGGGTTTGATTATGACAGCGTGATCAGGATACGAAATATACTGCTTGAGTTGTAAGGCAAGGAACACGTTATGCACGTGTTTGAGTTATATAGATAGATCTTGTCGGCAAACTATGGGATTCAATCTTTCAATAAATTGATATGGTCCAATAAATCTTGGCCTCAGTTTAGTTCGCAGTTCAACCTCCTGATACCCTTAGTTGGCGGAACTATCTGAACAGCCTTATCGTGTTCTCGAAATTCCAGGAATCTCCTTCTTTTATCCATATAGCTTTTCTGTCAGTTCCAATGGTATATTTTCGAGAGTCTTCTGACATATGTCATCTTATTGAATGCTGGAGAAGAACTTCATGATGCAAAAGATGATTTTATTATCAATGTCTGCCGTCATTTTAACCTAATGTTTCATGTAGGATTCGCTGCTAGTGCTATCACAACGTCGATCGCTGGGAGTTCCATACTTTCTTCGTATGCAAATGCTGGTCATAAGTCATGAAGTACTACAGACTCTAACTCCAAAGAGTTGGATCCATTGATATGTTTAGATGCTTTCCCATCCGTTTCAGGATGATAAGAACCGCTAAAGTTCAATCTAGTTCTAAAAACTCCTTAAAGTGCATGCCAAAACAGGCTTAAAATCTCTGATCTCTATTGGACACTATATCTGAAGGAATCCCATGACAAAGTCCATTAAAATTGAATCTCTTTCTCAAGATTCTAATTTATTCGTTGGAGCTCGGGATCACTATCCTAATTCCTTCTAATTTCCTCTATTAGGGAAGGCTGTAAGATAAGTGCCGGCAATTTAACATTTGCCTTCCTGGGCGATGCTAATTGAATGTCAAGCCCCTTAAGCTCTCTCAAGAGGTTCAGCTGAGTAATCACTATAGTGCGCAAGGGATGTCATGTCTACCTATTTAGGGCATCTGTCACAATATTTCCAGTTCTTGGTTGACATTGGATCCGTCACAACAGATGTTTCATGTAGATTAGGCTTCTTCTGAGTGAAGATGTACTTCAGACTCTGATGGTTAGTAAAGATTGCATAAGGTACACTTTACAAGTAATGTTTTCAAATTCTCAGTGTACCTGGATTATAGGTAAGGTCCCACCCATAAGACTTGAACTGTTAGGAGGAATAAGGTACTGCTATATCTTCTTACTACCTTTCTAGCCTGCTTCAACAAATTGGTCAGGGAAGCTAATCTTTGACGACTCCTTTCTGAACTCGATAATTCCCTACTAAAACCCAACAAGTTTCTAGTCTCAATGCATTGGTGGATCTTCGGCACTTTGTAACTACTTTTGCCTTTACCAAATTAACCTTAATCTCATCATTTGGAACCATATGTTCCAAAGCTATCATTGCTTCTAACCAAAACTCATGCTTCTTGTATTTGCTATGTCATTGATGTTCCTTCAAGGTTTATAACACTGTCCTTAAATGAACAATCTACTCATCTTTATCCTTGGAGTATTTCAAGATATCTTTTATAAATACCATCACACTTGTCTAGATATGATCTGAAACTCGATTCATAAGATTCGTAAAGGCTGCGGGGCCATTGATTAAGCCCAAAGGCATCACAATGAATTCATAGTGACCCAAACATGGTCCTTAGTGTGGTTTTGATAATGCATTCAGATATAATGCTAAGTTGATGGTACCCTGACCTCAAATCAATCTTAGATCAAACTCTTGCTCCCTATAGTTGATCAACTAAGTCATCTACTTGGGGCGATGGGTATGAGGTTTTGATGGTGATCTTGTTCAGGTTTGAAATCAATACATAACCTCAAGGTTCCATTCTTGTTCTTTACAATCAATACTGGGGCAACCCATGGTGATACACTTAGCCTAATAAAGTCCATCTGTAACAGCTCATCTAGCTGAATCTGTAGTTCCTTAAGCTCAGTTGGGGCCATACGATATGAGATTTTTGAGATGGATTAGGCACCAGGGATGAATTCAATCTCGTAACCAATTTCTCTTGGCGGAGCAGTCCCGGTATCTTTTCCAGAAAACTTCTTTGAACTCACAAACTATAGGGTTATCTTCTGCTTTTTCTTCCTTAGGTTGAATGTTAATAGTATAACACCAATGCATAATAAATCCTTGACATAAGCTCATTTCCAAAATGATATCAAAGTTTGACCAGTCAAATTGAATCAGAACTCTAGGAGAAACTATCTCACCAGTAGTAATTGAAACAAATTCATGAGATGTAGAACACTCAACTCTAGAGTCATTGGATAACTAGACTCCATAATTAGTTTCTGCCTTCTTATTCTCAAGATTCACTTGCATGGCAGATCGCGTGAATATCAATGAATGAGTGGCAACTGAATCAATCAATATACAAAATGGCTTCAAAATTAAAAGAGAGCTTCAGTGCTGCACCAGAGGTGGCAGCTTCCTTCTTGCTCAACACATAAGCCCTTCTTATAGCTGCGGGCCTTGAAAGTGAGACTCCTTATCTACAACCTTCATTTTTCAGGAGTAGGCAGCGATAAGGTGCTCTGGGCTACGACACCATGTGCATTTGTTAGTTCCCATTTGGCAATCCGAGGCAGTGTAGTTATCCTTTCCACAAATCTGCTCTGAGTGAATTCAGGCCCTAAGAGTTTGTTCTTAACAGTATTCTACCAAATATCGCTTTCACCCGTTAGATAAAATGTTCCAATGTTCACCTTTTTATCCCCTGGAACCTATACTATAGTGAAAAGTTTCTCCATTCCTCGAA
Source organism: Carnegiea gigantea (assembly GCA_029747015.1). Classification (NCBI taxonomy): domain Eukaryota; kingdom Viridiplantae; phylum Streptophyta; class Magnoliopsida; order Caryophyllales; family Cactaceae; genus Carnegiea; species Carnegiea gigantea. The sequence continues at coordinate 73,364 of JAKOGI010001493.1, forward strand.
TCCATTCTTCAAGTTCCACTGGGTCATACTTTTCACTCTGGAGTTCTTTAGTCTGGATCAACTGAAGGTGTTTTTCCAAAGGGCAGTAACCCATCAAAATTTCTCACTGATGTAATCCACATGCATGGCAAAATTTTGATTGTCAAACTTAAGCTTTATATAAGTGAACATTCGAAGGAAATTTAGATTGAATCAGCCAAAATGGGTAGACACATCACATTTCTCTTAGCAATGGATTCCACACGTTTGATAATAACCAACCTTTATACAAAGCGTAGCTAAGATCTACCTTCTATTCATGCGTGCTACAAAAGTATCATCTACCAGCAATTGGGCTCTTAAAAGAGGAAAAGGTGACCAGAACTCATGAAGATGTAACGTGAGAGTGAATGATAATGCAACTTGAAGGGGAGATGCCATGAAGACAAAAGATGAAGCCCCTGGTCAAAGTGAGGAGTATCCAACAGTTGATAATCCAACAAGGACAATGGTAGATGGTATGTTATCCAAAGGTACAGTAAAATATTTTCAAAAGTAATGCCTACTTCACAGATGAATGTGGGGTTAATCGACTGCGTCCAAGGGTTTGGGCAATTTAAGCAAGTCTTGGATTGCATTGAATTGAAGCAAAATGTCTCCCTAAGGTGTCATTGGTTTCTCTTGTATGGAATAGTCTGTACCATCAGACTTCTAGGCTAACTTTCATCACCCACTGGTCTCCAAATGTACTGCAATTACTTTCTGTACTTTGACATAAACTAACTAAAACATCTCTATCTGATGGAATGCATAGGCTGCAAGTGAACTAAATTTCGACCTTGTGCATAGACTTTGACTTGTCTAATAGTTTTGAATAACCAAATGACCTCTAATCCACTTAAAACTTGTTTCATATGAAAGTTGGGATGGAGACCCCTTGCGTAAATTATGTTGATCATCGACAAAAGTTACTTCAAGGTCGGTCTTTGTGCACTGATCAAAACTGCCAAGTTGATTGAACTTGTGTATTCCACCTATACTTGGTTTTCCCTATGTATTTAACCTCAAAATGAGTCAAGGTCCTTTCATAGGACACATTTATAACAACCCCCCAACCCTAGGGCTACGAGTGTTAGTGATTCTATAATTTCTAGGGCGAAACGTATAGAGTTTTGCCTGCAAACTGGCCAGTTCCCAGGCTTAAAGCCTTACATCACATAATCTACATTGAATAGAAGAACAAAAAGATACCAAATCAAGCTCAACGGCTACACGCCGGAGACCACAACTCTACGGGCTACACGTCCGGAGTACAAGGGTTTACATTCCCAAAAAAACAATTCAAACTAAACGCATGGCATACCATTTAGATGGGTGGCTCATATGATCATACATACCTAAATGCATTGGAGCACCTTCAACTTGTTATTCAAAATCTCCATCAAATCTACTGCTTGAGATCAAACTATATATACTTTATGTGGGTCCATCTGACAAAGAAGAATATACGAGTAGAATATGTGTGAGATAAGCAGACATTGCCATTGTCACAAATCTCCAAGGACATCATAACAGTCCTCATTCCTCACCAGCCAACTTTCTTAGTATCTTAACTACATACTCCATATCCCCTAAAAAAAATCTCAGCCTGCCTCTGACACCAAATCTGTAACGCTTCCAAATTAAGCATGTATCATTGTTTATATTCTCCTTAATAAAACACTTAATTGTAATCTGATAAATCCAATGATAGGAGCATTACCGCCGTCTAAAAGGACAAGGCTTGAAATGTGAGTTCTGTAAATAATACAGTTAAGCATAGCTTCAATCATATACCTTCACATATGAACAACAGTTCACAACTATATTAATCAATGTAGGGTTTATAGACCATAAGAAAGTAATTCACCATCTACTGAAGAATTCAAAATACAACTTTAAAGTATGCGTATACTGCATTACTTCTGATCCATCCAAATTTTCTTGCTTCACTTATTCTCTTCAACTGATTTACTGGCATGAGGGCAATTTTCTGAGCATTTGTCTAAAACAAAACATGAAAAACATTTCGAACTGTGAGTCGAAGCTTAGTACGTGCATTCCTGTATTGATAAATGATCTCTAGATAAATGGTTTGGGCGGCCGCTTTGCAATTTAATTTAAGTAAAAACAAGGAATAAGATAAATGTAAAACTGCATTGCTAGCTATTATTTGATAGCGAGCCCCTTGATACTGTTACGATTAATGGATAGGTGTACAACTGCCAAGTTGATCGGGGACCTGGCCTGAAGCCGCGCCGGTAACTATAGGGCGAATGCCCTATAGATGATAACTGACGGGGTCACGAGTTAACTGATAAATCACTGTATAAACTGATTCATTGATGCACTTACCAAAGCATGGTAACGTTGATAAATACACTCTGATTTCTAAAGATACAGGCAATGGACGTACCTGAAGTCTTTAAAATGATATTTCACTTGATAATGCGTATGCACAATGAAAAATGACAGACTAGGCCCTGATTCTGATAAAGAAATGAAATTATGGGAAAATGTAGTTAGTAAACCAAATTCACTGACATAATTTGCAACTTTAATGGAAAGTGATTAAGAAAGAAGGCTGCAACAATGCCATAAATTCAATATAAAATAAGTTACATCAAAATGATTTGAAAAATAAATTAGTTAGAGTCATTGAACTCGAAATGCAACAAATTGAAATAAAATAGACAACATTAAAATGATTAAGCTAATAATGAAAACATTTTAATTGATATAAATGAAATATGGGCTTCTGCTATTTCTGAAATAGATAATAGAAAGTGTAATGCATCTGCAATGGATAATAGAAACTATAATGCTTCTAAAATGGATAAAGGAAGGCTTAATATCATGAGGGGTTTTGTGAGGTTGATAAAGGCTCAAATAACCTCAGTTTGATCTGTTAAGTATTGATTTCTTTCTTCACATAATATCGTTTGATGGTCTACTTTAGAAAATTCATATCTTTCACTACTGACCTTCAATTGAGATATAAAACCCCAATATGAAAAGCTTATAATGTCCAATAAATCTTTCATTTAGGACACAAAGCATATTCACATAGTAAGGTCCCTAAAATTAGAGTAGAACATAGAGGTGCACAAGTTCAGTTCAATCTGTGCAGTCATAGCAAAACAGCCATAACGTTTTCCACAGAACTCGGATTAAGGTGATTCAAAATGCATGTTAAAGATAACTCATTGCTCTATCCACACACCAAAAATCACAAATTTTCATTGAGCCAATCAATACCAGTTTCTTCGTAAATTTTACTGTTCAAATACGCTTGCAGTATCAATGTATTCTGCATAGGCTTTAGTAAATGGACCATAACTTTGTCCACACAAGTCAAAATTAAGTAATTCCAAAGCCAATTGAAAGCTAACATCCTGCTCTAGATACCCACCAAAAATCATGATTTTCCCATGCATCGTTTGTTACCAGTTTAATCTGAAACAGACCCCTATTTCAGGTCTGTTTACTGCTCAATAATTACATCTTTGCAATCTTTTCTTCACATAACCACCCACTAAAAGCACTCCATAACTTATATAAATCGGCATAAACATCTTGATATTCGTCATCAATGCCAAAGATCACAAAATCTCATTTAAAACAATCCAAATCCATCACTTCAAAGTAACTTGCATGATCAAAGACAAACTCAACCTTAGCATGCTTTCGTGCTTAGCCAACAAATTACCACCTCAAAAATAGCTCTTACCATTATCAAAATAGCATGATCAATGAACAAAATTAGAATCAAGATCAAAATACAACAAACCAACAAGATAAGGTTAGGGTTTACCTCACTTGGTGATTAAAAGGGATAGATGAAGATGATGCTTGATGTGGGAGGCGTTTGGGTGGTAGATGGTGGCCAAAGAGTGGCTGGCTGGTGGATGGAAAGTGGTTGGAAGGTGGTGGATCAACCAAAAGAAGAAGGCAGCCGTGTAAGAGGGAGAAGGAAGGGTGAGTGGATGAGAGAAGAGGATGACTAGATCACTAACTTGAGTAAGCAAAATACTTGGCTGAAAATTGAAGTAAAAGCACTTGGCTGAAAATGTAAATTCCCAAAATAATATATTTGCTAATTATAATTAGGGTTTATGATGGTAATTAGCTAAACAAATAGATTAGGAACTTGTTGGGCCAAAATTGGCCCTAAATGAGTTCAGTTTCGGAAAGTAAATTAAACCGAGTGCGATAAATTACATTTGTTTTTCCGAAGCTTGAAATTAAATGTGATATCATGAAAAAAAAAATAATTTAATCTTCTAAATCATAATTATCGAGGCCTACAATCAATTTCTCTGAAAAATTATTTTCGGTGAATGAAACTCGAATTGCAAAGTGGAGCCCCAAATGAATTCTCCCAATCGGGATGATTAAATGAGATAAATAAATGTGAAAAATTAATAATATGACTTAATTAAATAAATAACATGATTTAGGGTCGGGATATTACATCGTGCACCTTCGTAGCCAGCTCCTAAAAGGTCCTAGGCTTGCTTATCTGCCGGACATAAAGCAAGTCTCACTCCATACCTTGTGTGCACATTTCGATAGCAAAGGCCTCGAATAAATTATCTTTGCACTCAAGGCTAAGAGATCTCCAACGATTGATGTAATCAATGACTGGTTCATCCTTCCACTGCTTAATATTTATCAGCTCTGTCATACTAACAGTGCACCGAGTACTGTAGAACTTGTTAAGGAATTCAAGTTCCATTTGTTCCTAACTATTAATAGACTCGGGCTCCAAGTCTGTATACCAATCGAAGGTGATCCTTTTAAGAGATCGAACAAACTGCTTCACCAACCTATCTCTTTTAGTTCTAGCATTACTGTACGTGTCGATGAAGTGAGCGATGTGCTGGTTAGGACTACCCTTACCATCAAATTGGTTGAATTTAGGGGGTTGGTAGCCATGAGGCATACGAAAGACATCAATCCTTTTTATATAAGACTTTGTGTACAAATGTGTCTTGCGGGATCCTCCCCCAATTGAGCCTTAATAGCATTTGCAATTAGGCTTTGAATCCGTTCAACAGACATTGAGCCTAATGAGGATTCTTTCTTTTTTATGTGTTCGTTGTCAGAGTCTTCGCTATAGTTAGTCTCCTTGTCAGACTCTTCGTCATCCGAGCCTTTGCTAGAGGATTTAAATAGTCGCTTTTTCAACTTCTTTATCAGAGTAGCAATCTGCTCACTTTGACGCTTGATTTGAGCATCTTTCTCTAGACTCTCCTTAGTGAGCCTCTCTAATGTTGCTTTCATATTTTCGAGCTGTTCATCTACGTTGGTCGCCTCCATCACCATGACTGGTATAATGACAGAATTTGAGGATTCAGTCTTCGATTGAGCAACTAACTCTCTTCGCGATGCCAATGAGGAGTCACTGCTAGTATAGCCATGATCTTTTATGCCGAAAGGTTGGAAGACGGGATTGGCCTGAGTTTGGAGCTCATCCATCCCTTGAGGAATTATTTAATGCATTTTGAAGTCAGCAATAGATCTTTGCTTCAAATGATGTGAAAAGTGATTTTCTTGACTCTTGTAGGCAGGTTGGAGTCAAGGCCTGGGATCTTATGAGACCGCGATGGGAGTTCCAACTGATTGTTTTATGGTAATCACAGCAGTAGCTTTTGCCATACTTCTAGTCATGACTTGCTAGATGTAACACTAGCGGTTGTTGATCCTTAAGATGTGGATCAGATAGCTTTCCTTGGAGGTTGAGGGATGGCGGTCCTGGGGGCCATGTCATCTTTGAGGGAATGTAGAGTTTGTGAGGGAATGTAGAGTTTGTGGTTTTGAGAAAGAGATGAGACGTAGAGAATGTCCCACTAGGCGTGCCAAAAATTTGTAAACACAAATTTTGCGCCTAAAATGAATTAGAAAAAAAATTGAGTAATAAATTGAATTTTTGTATTCATATTAAAGAATGGGTGCAATCTCTTTAAAATTCTTATAAGAACAAGTGTAATAAATCCTTTGATTCAATCTCCTTGAATAGAGTTGAATGAATTTGATTTTGAGAGAGGGCCTAGGAGGCTTAATCTCAATTAAGATATGAGTTTGATCTTCGCATGTAGATAGCACGTATTTGGAGTGTTTGTTACCTTCTGCCAGAGAAACGTCTCGAGCTCTTGTGAGTTCTTCTAAAATATCGACCTCTAAATGAAGGCGAGTAGCCTCCTTTTCATAGAGAAGTCGGAGTTAGGGTTTTCCCCATTATTTAAAAGTAATTATTTATTTTCTACATCATTTATGACATGTGGCACTTTTTAATTAACTGCAGTACATTTCCATCAAGTATTTAATTTAATGGATTGTCGCAATTAATTTAACATATTGCATGCTGTAATTGGCTAAAAATAAAATATTTATTTCTTTCCACATGATGGGTAATAGTTGGTCCATAAAAATTTACATTCTACAAGAACGAACTAATCATACACATAATTATAATCAATTCATTCAGAGTCAAAACCGAGCAACAATGGCTCTGATACCACTGTTGGTAAATGAAAGGATTCACCTTTTGAAGTGCGGAAGCATAACGATCTCGTTACTCGAAATTGCCCATGAATTGTTGATCTATGACTGACAATTGCTACTAGAGTCACCATAGTTGCCACGACCCACACCTGAACCTGAATGATGGCGAGGCTAGCGTGACAGGAAGGGAGAGAGACTTATGATTGTTGTTTAAGTTTCTGTCACGAATACAGAATTAGAGCCCTGAACCCCTTATTTATATGTTTGGTATCCTAATGCGTGTCCACTGCCTAAGCATTCTAGTGGACATTAACACTAACACTTAGTGTCAGCTAATAGTTTCCAAGTTAGAATATGGGTTTGTTTTTCTGTTTTATGATAATGAGCCTATTTGTTGTGTGTAGTTACACATGCTCCACTAAAAGACAAGTTGTTATGTTGGCTATGTGTTGTCTTCCTCAGAAATGTATTATGTGCTCAAGACTTACGACAACTTCTTCGTCCAATTTTTTTTTTGGGGGGCATCACTTAGTTTTTTTTTCATTTTATCCTTTTTTAATGGTTCATTTTTTCTCGGTAACTTGTATTCCACTAAATTGGTTTACAATGAATGTGGGGAAAAAAGAAACTTGCAACGTGAATATTAAATCAAGAGGCCTATTACTGGATTTGTAAGATTAAAACTACAATGGTTTCTTAGAATGTATTGTAAATTCTATTGGGACATACAGGTGATATATTGAATGAGCAATAAGCCAATAAGAATGATAAAAAAATTTACAGTGTATATATTAATTTTTTTATTTTATTTTGTACCTTTTCTATGTACGGTAATTAGTTTTTGGAATAATAGCCAAAATCATATATGTTCAACTATGTGCAAGTGTAGAATAATTGGGTTACCTAATCAAGGAGCGAAACGCTCATATTTATAGTAGTGAATATAAGTTGAATTACATAACTATCCATCATCCTCTATCACATACCCTCAATCTATATAGGAGAGGAACAAATGGACAAATTGACTTTTAAAAAACAAAACTAACTAGAGGACTATCCTTTGGTGAAGATATCAACTGCCTGAAACTGAGTAGATAGATAACAAATTATCAGATCACCATGAGCTGCCTGCTCGAGAACAAAATTATGATCGATGACAATATGCTTTCTGCACTCATGATGAATGAGATTAGTAGTAAGGTAATTGGAACTGATGTTGTCACACAAAACCTTAGTAGGAGCTGAGAGAACAATCCCGAAATCATTGAGCAATTTGCGAACTCAAATTGCCTCAGCTACATCATATGCAACTGCCTAATACTCAGCCTCAGTAGAAGATTTAGAAACCATGGGTTATTTTTTCGAGCACCAAGCAACAAGATCTGGTCTAAAGAAGATAGCATAGCCAGTAGTAGAGCGACACGTGCAAGCCCAATCGGCATCTGAAGATGTCATAATGACAGAAGAAGTATGGAAGGACAAAGCAACACACTATCACTCAACGTGCCCTACAGGTACTTGAAAATGTGCTTGATAGCAAAGAGATAAGTAGTATAGGGGGCATGTATGAAATGGAAACTACATAAACTGCTTATGAAATGTCCGGTGAAGTCATAGTCAAATACGGAACGACACCTACCATAATTCTGTTATCAGTGGGATCCGCAAGCAAATCACCATCTATGAGGGTGAGGGCTGTCCTATTAATGATGGGTATACAAATAGGTTTGCAAGTGTGGAAATGAGTTTTACGAAGAAGATTAGTAGTGTATTTTGTGAAAGAAGCAAACCTACAAAGATCAAGATACCTATATACTATGAAATAGTGGAGATCTCTTAGGTCCTTCGTAGCAAACTGAGAAGACAAAGTGTTGACGAAAGAGAAAAGGAGTCGAAGTGAGCTTCCTATCAAAATAATGTCATGAACATACAGTACAAGTACTAAGATCTTTGGTGAGAAGAATGAACGATGAGCACAAAGGGATTAGACCGACTACAGACAACACCATGGGTTAGTAAAAAGCTACTAAAACAATAAAACCAAGCTAGAAGAGCTTGTTTTAACCGTAAATAGCCTTTTGAGATGGGAGACATGATGAGGATACTAAGGATCAACAAACTCGTGTGGTTAATGCATGTAAACTTTCTCAGTAAGAATGCCATGGAGCAAAGCGTTCTTAACATCAAGTTGCCGAATAAGCTAGTGGCAAGTGACTTCAATGGATAAGAGCAGGCAAATAGTAGCAGGATGAACAGCAAGGAAAAAAGTTTCATGACAATCAATACATGCCTATTAGTGATTACCTGCAACAACCAACCGAACTTTATGATGCTCAATTGTACCATCTGAATGGTATTTGTTCTTATAAACTCATTCCCTATCGATACGGTTTTGAGAAGGCTTAGGAGGGACAAGAACCCAAGTATCATTGGAGATGAGCGCCTCATACGCATTAGCCATGGCCTCTTTGCATTGAGGACTAGCAATGGCTTGCCTAAATGAGGTGGATTCAGTCTCTAGACAATCAACATATGTCTACATGGAAAAAATCTACTTAGGCTTGTGGATCCTAGACTTGGATTTGGTCTGGATAGGATGAACATTGGGACATGGCTAGTGGGAGGAGAGGGATGAGGGGAAGACATTGGCAAAAACAAAAAGTGATGGGGGAGAACTTGTCACAACTAGAGATGCTGGGAATGTGGGGTAGGCATTAAGGATAATGCTGAGGACACGATCGGAGACCCAACCAATTACTCAATTTGAATAGAACTAGACACAATTAGAGAGGACACGGGACATGGGACTGGTGAGGGCACATTCGAGGTGGACACAACAACAGGAGGAGAAGGGGGAGTACCATGGATAGGACAAGATGATGTCGAGGCACAGGGCACTGATGGGGGTTGTGTAGGCAGAATCGAAATAGAGAGAGTTGCGATGGAAGTAAGAATGAGAATATCCTCCATGAGACGGCTAGGACCATATGGCACTGACATAGTAAATGCAACTAAGGAGAAATGCAGAAAAATCAACTCATGAAACTCCGCATGTCGACTACTGTAAATCTTTCCTGTTATACGATCAAAACATCGGTGTCCTTTATATTGGTGGGCATAACCAAGAAACCCACACCGAACTGATGTAGGTTTTAGAGTTTATTTCAAGAGGATGCGAAACAAATAGGAAAACACTCAAAACGAAAGGTCCATAAGAAGGAATAATCATGAGAACGCCCACACAATTTTTCAGAAGGACTTTCATTACTAAGGATAGGTGTTGTTAAACGATTACTGGTAAAAACAATAGTAAAACCAGCTTCAATCCAATGCATAGATGGTAAACCAGATAGAATTAAAAAGGAATTAGCCATCTCAAGAATATGTCTATGCCTATGTTCAGCAACTCCATTCTATGCCTGAGTCTCATAACACGACTTGTGAAAAAGGATACCAAATTGCAAGCAATGGTCTTGAAGTGGGCCATTATCAAATTCTTGACCGCCATGATGGTAGTGTTAAAATAGTTTTTGACTAATTTCTACAAATTTTTAAAGATGACAAAAACCTCATATCACGTTTCATAAGATAGAGCCATGTGAAACGTGAAAAATCATCCACAAAAATAATATAGTAGTGAAAATGTTTAACTAAATCACAAGGTGTTTCCTAAATATCAGAATGTATAATATGCAAAAGAGTTCTAGAACAATAATCCACTTTATTAAAAGGTAAGTTTTGAAATTCAGCTAATCAGCATGTAAGACAAGTGTCATGAAAAACTAAACTAGAAATAATGCGAGCTTTTCTAAGGCTATCAAGACTTGAGTGCCACAGTGACCAAGCCACTGATGCCACACCTTACCTGAGTCACATAAAGTCGCTAAAGCAGAAACAGTCGAATAGCACTGACTCAAACTGGATAGAGATTACCGTGATTATACCCCTGAAGAACGACATCACTTGTGGTGTTGTCCTCGATAAAAGAAGAAGAGTCATTAAACTGCACATAATAGTTCTTATCTTAGCAAACACGATGCACAGATAACAAATTATGCTTAAGCTGAGGAGCATGTAAAACATAGTGAAGCAAAAGCGACTAACCAGGTGTTTGAATGAATACATTCCCAATCAACTTGGTAGATTACAAGACTCCATACCAACACGAACCTTGTCAGACTCATAATAAGGGGATCATTAGACAAAATACCGTCATCAGGTGTCATGTGAGATGCCCCAGTAGAGTCAGGATACCACAGGTTTTCACCAGGGGCAATAGAAGTGAAAGTGGCCATAGTGGTGTTATGGTGATAGGGTTGATAACAAGAAGAATAGGCAATGGCAAAGTGACTTGGAGAGTGACAAATATGACATATGACATTAGGACTAGCACTAAACCTGGCAAATGGGTCATTTGATTCGGGTATGAGTCGGGTCTTAGTTTGGTTCAGGTCACTTTTGGGTCAACTATGTTCGGGTCGGGTTCGGGTAAAGTTCGAGTTTAGGTCACTCTCGGGTCAACCATGTTCTGGTCGGGTTCGGGTTTGGTTCGAGGGAAGTTCAGCTTAGGGTCACTTATAGGTACCATGTTTGGGATGGTATGGGTTCGATTCGGGTGGAATTCTGGTCGACTATTTCGGGTTGTCTACAGTAGCCCATTTTGCATTGGATATAGGTCAAGTATAATTTGGGCCGGCTGGGATTTAGTTCAATGTTTGGATCAATATCGGGTCAGGTGTAAATAAGATCGAGTGTAAATCAAGTCGGGTTAATTTCAAATCATTGTATGATTTCAATGCAGTCATTTTTAGCTCTTCACTCTTAAATTGTATTTAAAAGATAAAAACCATTTAATTAGACAAAAGCATTTGTTCTATATTTCTCTTTTAATTCATACGTTAATGATCAATTGATTATCCGTTTGTGTTTTATATTTAAAACACTTCTTTTTACTTGTATTGTATTTGTATTTGTGTTTGTGTAAGAGTGTGTGTGTGTGTGTGTGTGTGTAATGGAAATTATATGGGGTTAGTTGTAAATTTACTAAAAAGGTTAGTAAATTACAAATACAAGTATAGAACCCATCCCTAGCCCTATATCAGATGCACCGTGCAATTATCCAAAGGATTATGTGTCGTTAAGCCAAGTTTCAAGTATCATAATTGAGTTCATGCAATGACAAAATAAGTGAACCAACCTAATACAAATCATTTGTCAATGGTCTCATTTGTGGGATCCAATACCAAAATATACCTTGCAAAATGAAAAAAAAAAAACAAAATAATGAAATTTCTATTTAGACCCTAGTGTTGGTTCATAACTTCATGTTTGTCATGTATGGAGTTGGTAAATAGAAACAGGTTCGTTCAAATCGATATTTTCATTAATCAAATCAATGTTCTTTGATAGCTCGTTAAGTTATTATACATCAAAATTCAAAGATTTCTCTTTTTGAGACTAACAACTTAATCTGCATTTGCTCAATAAATCAAAACTAAAAAGCAATGACAATATATAAGTATGTGTCAATTAGCATTATATTTATGTGATTGTGAATGCTTGTTATTGAAACTTAAAACTTGAAATTTAATTGTCTAAAATTCAAATGAGTCATATTATTATGAGATCATATGTAAACATACATTCTTGAATATGATTATGTAGACTAAAACATGTTATGAAGATGATTTAGAATCGTGGATCAGTAATGCGGTATTTTTGGCAGTAGTTACAAAATGATATCGTGAAAGTGACTAAATATTATGGGTTTACAGGAGCTTTTCTTCTAGGCATTAACAATAAAATCTAGGGAATTAGGAATACTTTTGGATTGACTGGTTATGACTTATGGGTATGCTACGGGTTGGGTTATATTTAAGTTGGGTATACTTGGGTTCGGGTTTTATTTGGGTAAAATTGAATCAGGTAAAAATCACATCGGTTTTAATTGGGTAGGGTACGGTTTGGTTAGGGTTCGAATTGTCCATTTTCGGTTCACTTCAAGTCGGGACATTACGGATCGGGTTTAAATTGGGTCTGGTCATTTTGGGTGTGGGTCATTTCAATTCATGCTACAATTCGGGTTTCGTTTGGTTATGGATCGTTTTACTTCGGGTGTTGGGGTTCAAATCGGTTCATCCTATTTTGGGTGTCAGTTCGGGTATAGATTCAAGTCATTCGGTTCGGATTTTGGATCTCGGTGTCAGTTTTGCCTAGTCTACTAGCACCTAATACCCCCTCAAATGTGTCATTACCGGTACAGAAGGCACTAATAATAGAAGTAGAGGCACTCAAAATATTAAATGATGAATCAACTGTACTACAAGATGCAGAACCTATAGGCATACTCCCTTAGTAGTGGATCCAATTTGAGAGGAGGTGGAATTGGAAGTATGAGGCGACTTGCCCCTAGTATGACGATTACTGTTCCTCCCATGATTGCTGCGATTCTGTCGACCTCGATTATTACCTTTGGAGGCGTTGACATTAGAACCTGATTACGCACCATCCGAGCTAGAGGCAGCAATGAAAGCAACATAAGCAAAACTGCTAGAGTTACGACGTTTTAGAATCTACACATGCCGCTCATAAAAGAATGACTTGGTGTGTAAATCATCAAATGTTAGGGTACCAAGCATATAAGTCAATGTGTCAACAAAGTTGTCATAATCAGAATCAAGCACATTAAGGGTATACTAAGCCAAGTCCATATCCGACACAGGAGAATGATTAGTGGCAAGAGAATTTGCGATGGATTTTACCTCGCAAAGAGACTCGTCTATAGTCCGTGATTTAGGTTTTTCAAGGTTCATAAGCATCCATTTCAAATCCATAGCACGAGCTAAACTAGCTATGTTGAAACGGATGTTTTCAAACGTTGCCAAATCGGGAAGTCGTGAGGAAGATCGCACACCTCATTGAGGTGATCTTTGGATATCATGGTAAAAATCCAAGCATGAATTGGCTGATCGAGTCGGAGCCAACGACCACAAGATGGGTTCGGTTGTTGCAACACAGAAGAGAGGAACACAAAAGGGAGGGGTTGAGGGACTAACTCGTCCACAAAGCCATGTAACGGATCAGGGGCGGAGCCAGAATTCAAAACAAAGGGGTGAGATTAAGAATACACATAATTCACTAAATTAATCAATTATTTAAGATAAATCTAATTAAAATCAGTAAAATAAACATAATTATTTACAAAATAACAAAATTAAAAACAAAAATTGAGTATTTTTGAGAATTATCTCAAATTGAGATTTGGAATTTAGGAGGAGAACTGAGGAGGAGTAGAGTGGAGGCAGACCAGGAGGCTGCTGGCCGGCAGAGTGGCGGACGGCGGCCAGGGACAGAAGCCAGAGAGTGAGAGAGAGTAAGTGGGCAGGGCAAGCAGGGGCTGGTGCTGGGAACTGAAGAGACGAGCCTGCGAAAAATAGTCTTGAGGACCTAGATGTATAAATGTCCAAAAATAAATTAAAAAAACTTATAAGGGACCGAAAGGGAGAGCATCAAGATTCGAACTCGTGACCAGGCAAAACAAGAGGCAGGGCAACAACCATCCTACCAAGCATGACTTTGTAGAATATATTTGAACCAAATTATATATATCTATTTGTTTTCCACAAAAATATCTCATATTTAATTTTTTTTTCCCCCAAAAAAGATGGGGGGTCAATTGACCCCCTTTCCCCAATATAGCTCCACCCTTGTAATTGATACATTATGAGGAACGTCACAAACTATATATGGCTTCCACGACAAGTAGTCATCTACCTTCTCAAATACCGTGGTGACAAAGGCTTTAAAGTTTATCATCCATAGACTCAGACTGACTGGAGGTAGCCCAGGTATCAAGGGGGAGGCAACCGCCAATGAGGAGATGGTGGCAGGCACAGCAGGCGCAGCAGTGGCTGCATATGGGTATGACGCGAACGACATCGGCTGACCAAGAGGAACACACACGTCGAACTGAAGGTGGGATACTGCGATAAGTTGAGCTATGGCTGAACAGTGGGATAGAAGAAGAGCACCGATGGCATAGGTGTCATCAGGGCAGCAGAGGAAAGAGGTTGGGGAAGCGGTGGTGGTAGGGGAAAAGAGAATCCAGGAGGGAGAGAAGGGGATGACACAACGGACTGCGGGGCATCACGGCAGAGACTGTTCGACGGACACTAGAGGTGTGTCGGCGGCGGCTGACATCACGATGGTGACCCTTGGCTGACCCGAATATGGAGTGAGAGAGAAGGAGAAATTAGGGTTTTGGATGAATTTGTTTTGGGATCACCTGCTCTGGTACCATATGCAAGTGTAGAATAATTGGCTCACCTCATCAGCGAAGCAGACGCTTATATTTATAATAGTGGATACAAGTTAAAGTACATAATTGTTCATCATCCTCTATTAGATAATTTATTACATTTGATGGGTATGAGTATTGTATTTGGTGACGCATTATCAGAAATATATCATTTTAGGTGTTAACCCTCTCAATTTTTAAAGTATTTTTTAAATTTTATTGAGCCAAACATTTTCAATAGAAAATGAGAATAAGTATATACGGAATTTCCATCATATTCAGTGAACATTTATAACTTTTCAGGTTTTCTTTCGTTAATCCTTTTAAGCCAAACTTTTAATCATTTCATTTTATTCCTACAATGTATCCAATTAGTTTGTTAATCTCTTATTTTGAATATATTCTATTCAGCTAAATTTGACTTACAATAAATATACCAAAAACAAATTACTGAGCATCCGTATTGTATTTATTTAGCAATAATTATTGTCTATGGCGAGCAATCAAATTATATTTAGTGAGCATTAGCATCATGTCTGATGAGTATTCATATTATATTCAGTATGTACTAGTATCATATATGGTGACAACGGCATCATATTTAGCCAATATTAGTTCCTTTTCTCAACGTACATTAGATTTTGTTTGGTGTACATTAGTATCATATTTGGTGAGCACTATGGCATTATCACACATCTATCATTTTGGATATTAATTTATAATAGAGTAGTAACAAAAGAGAAAAGAAAATGGATAAACAAAAATCCCCACAAAAAAAATATTCACTTGCAAGGCATATGTGAAAATTTGTTCCATATAAATCGACAATAATAGTTATGGTAAGGTTTTTAGACATCAATAATCTAAATAATCCAACATGGGAAATAGCTCCGAATAGTCTAACCTTTCAAGATATTTATTTTTAATATAGAGGTGATTTTAGATTGTATTTTTCAGATATTCAAGTGAATTGCCCTTAAAACAACACAATCATAGATATGAAACTTAAGTTACATACATTCATTTGAAAGTCCTCAAAAATACAATCTGAGATAACGCCTATATTATTGTAAATAAATAACTCACAAAGCCATGTTTTTTGGAACTATTTCTCCACGTCAGATCATTAGCATTTAAACCCTCAATATTGAAATTATTAGCATCCAAAAAAACCTAAACAATACTATAACCTTTGTTTTTTAAAATGCCCCAGCAGAAAAGGACACAGTAAAACCCAAAATAGCAATCGCAGAGCATTGAACACGCAACCAGTGGCGGATCTATGTGGGGGGGAGGGGTGTCAATCCAAAAAAAATTGTTTGAAATCTATATAAATATTATGGGTGGACACCCTTAAAATAAGCCCAAAAAAATAGTAGATTGCTAAATGTTTGTAGGTGGACACTTCTAATTTGAAACCTTAGATCCGCCACTGCACGCAACCCTATAGTACACATGAGAAGCCTTATGCATTGGGCTTGCTTCCTTTGTCATTTAATTCCCGCTAGGCTATTTCCTTTTTTTTAAAAAAAAAAATATAATATAATGTCAAGTTAGTAAACGAACAAGAAGGCTCACCATCTTCTCAACAGAGCCTGGTACCTAATCTAGTATGAATAATAAAAATTGAGTACATGGATATGGATTGGTTGGCTGACAAATATAAATATGTGATCAGTTGAATTTTTATTTAATTTATTTTTTTCTTTTTAAAGCTTTATGAGGTACATACATGCAAGACGTATATAGATCATATGTGTATGAACATTAAAAACCCAAAATTCTTTTAATTCAGGGGATGAATCATTAGTCCATATCTATATTCTTAGAGGGACGTATTAGACTAAGTGCATACTCTTAAAGAGGTCAATTAGGCCAAGTGCATATTATTAAAGGGATGTATTACGCTAAGTGCCCATATAAACTCGAAGGGAGGTATGTTCCCATAAGTAGATTTAGTGCACATACTCCACATGCATGCATATACCTTTTAGCATATGTAATCCTTTGTATATTTGGGTGCTTTTATTCTGCACATTCAGTTGCTGATTCATATTCATAGGAGAACATGATCGCTAAACAAAAACAATCATGAGTTTTTATTTTCTCCAACAATGTCTACATGAACGTTGGGCCCTTCTGGAATGAATTGGTGACAAAAGCATACTTGATTGTTAAGGCATTTATGGTGCAGTAGGCAAGAATTCTTTTATCTTTTATGGTTCCTAATCACGTTTTTTTTTTTTTTTTTTTTTTTTTTAACTTCCTTCATTATGAACTCATATAGCACAATAGATTTATAAGTGGATTTACTCAGTCATAAGATTGACTATGGTAATATTTGATAGAAAAAATTTACTTAATTGTAGCATATGTACTTTACATGTTTTAAGTGATACTATTGTGCAATCTCAATTTCTTTGATGCTACCAAATTACACGCCTGTTTCTAACTCTATGAACAATTAATATAAATGTACTTAAGAAAAGAAATTATTACAGACATGCATAGTATAGCAAAGTGCCTAGTGAACTTTCAGTATTTGTAACCACAAAGTGTCACCAGTATTAATCATCAATCTAACCGTCGAAATTTAGTTTTACTTATCTGATGGGAAGATTAAAAAAAGTTAGAAATTAAGCACAAAAGTAATAAGTTCGGTCACTCATCGACCATCAGGTCAGTGACATGCAATATCAATCCTTCCCATTTGTGCTTGGTCATTGCCGAACATTTGCATCAGCGCGGTCCAAATATTAGCAGATCAGTGGATTTAATAGTTAATCAGACTTGCTTTGTCAATCCAGACCAATATAAAACATTAATCCTTGGTCATAAGTAAATAAATTGTTAGACTATGTAAATAAATCATTGTATATCTTTTTTATTTAGTATGCAAATTATATCCTAGGATAGCTTCCTATTTTATAGCCTAGATCTTAGCCTTTCATCACTCCTATGCACTTGTATATAAAGGACCCAAAAGGGAGTGGAAAGGTAGGCAAAACAATTACTTTCATGGTATCAGAGCTCCTTTTCTTTCTTGACCGTGCCTCTCTCTAATCTGCCCATTTCTTTCACCTCATTCTCCTCCTCTTCTTCTGCTTCAATGGCTACACCATCTTTCCATCCTGCTCTCACAGTTAACAACATAAATAATTTTATTCCTATCACTCTGGAGATGGAAAAGGTTCAGTACTCATCATGGGCAGAATTATTCAAAATCCATTGCCGCATGTACAAAGTCATTGATCACATTCTTCCTAAACCGACGACATCTGTCACGAACCAGGAACAAACCCATCAAGCAGATGAAGCTACTGGCGTTGACAAGGAACTCTGGCCACGTCTCGATGCTGTCGTCCTCTAATGGATTTATGGCACGATCTCAAGCGATCTCTTACACACCATCATTGAAACCGATGCTACTGCACAACAAGCATGGGAAAGACTCGCGTGTATTTTCCAAGATAACAAGAATGCTCGCGCTCTCTATCTAGAAAATCAGTTCAATCAGGTTCAATTAAATGATTTTCCCAATATCTTGACCTTCTGTCAAGAACTAAAGATGCTTGCTGATCAACTTGTTAATGTTGGTGCCACAGTTTCAAATCAATGATTAGTTCTACAATTAATTGCGGGTTTGAATGAGAACTATGATGGTGTTGCCACTATACTTCAACAAAGTAACCCATTGCCTTCCTTCTATGAGGCCCGCTCGAGGCTAATACTCGAAGAAACCCGCAAGGCTAAACAAGTCGCCACTGCCGCTGGCGTTACTGGCACTACTGGAACTGCCCTCCTTATCACCCACTCCAGCAATGACTCAAGGTCCTCAAACTCTGATTCCGACCTCTCATCATATCGCACCAGCCATGGTCAGAAAAAGGGTCCGCTCCGCAACAATCACAGAGGCCAATATAATGGTGGACGGAGCTGAGGACGTGGTGACAATCATCAAAGGGGTGGAAGAAACTTCCTTGGCGGCAGCACCTCTCCTCAGAATCAGCAGCAGCATAGATGGTCCCAGCAGCCACCATGGGCCGCATATCCACCATGGGCTAGCTGGACAACGTGGACAGCCCCTCCTTGCCCTTACCCCACTTCCTCTTGGGCCCGACCTCCTGTTCGTCAGCCTGGCATTCTAGGTAGTCGTCCTCAACAAGCACACGTCGCTCATACGACCCCCCTTTCCGCTATGAACCCACGGATATTGAATCGGCAATGCACACTATGACCCTTAATGCCCCCAATGGCAATTGGTATATGGATACCGGTACAACCTCGCATATGACTACATCTCCAGGTAATCTTACGTCTTATTTTAATATGAGCAGTAACAGAAATATCATTGTTGGCAACAGACATGAAATTCCAATTCGAGGTCATGGACAAGCACACCTTCCGCCCCCTTATCCACCTTTAACCTTAAATAATGTTCTTCATGCTCCTAAACTTATTAAGAACTTGATATCTGTACGTCGTTTCACCAGTGGTAATCATGTTTCTGTTGAATTTGATCCTTTTGGTTTTTCCATAAAGGATATTCAGACAGGGATGCCAACAATGAGATGTGACAGCACCGGGAACCTCTATCCTATCCCTACAACTGCATTCACTCAAGCTCTCCCTCCATCAACCTTCGCCGCTCTTTCTCCTGATTTATGGCATAATCGCTTGGGACACCCGGGAGCAACTGTTTTACGCTCTCTAAGGAATAATGGTGTTATTAATTGCAATAAACCCTCCCGTTCTTCAATTTGTCCCTCTTGTATTTTTGGGAAACAAGTTAAGTTGCCATTTTCTGCTTCTTTGTCTACCACATTAATGCCATTTGACATAATTCATAGTGATTTGTGGACATCACCTATTCTGAGTTCTGCTGGTCATAAATATTACATTCTGTTTTTGGATAATTACTCAAACTTCCTATGGACTTTTCCGATTGGCCAGAAATCCCAAGTCTTTTCCTTGTTTTTATCTTTTAGTGCCTTCATTCAAATTCAATTTGAAAAGAATATCAAGTTTTTTCAATGTGATAATAGGCAAGAATTCGATAATGACTCATTTAAATTATTCTGTCACAACAATGGTATGGTTTTCCATTTCTCCTGCCCCCATACTTCTCCTCAAAATGGGAAGGCCGAAAGAAAAATTCGAACCATAAATAACTTGATACGAACTCTTCTTGCTCATGCTTCTCTACCTCCATCTTTTTAGCATCATGCCTTGCAAATGGCAACTTATCTGGTAAACATACTCCCTAGCAAATTACTTTCTCATTATTCCCCAACTCAAATTCTACACCATCGGGATCCTTCGTACACACATGTACGGGTTTTCGGGTGCTTATGCTACCATCTTTCTCCTTCTCATGTCATAAATAAACTTCAATCCTGCTCTACTCCTTGTGTCTTCTTAGGATACCCACTGAATCATCGGGGATATAAATGTTATGATTTGTCTAGTAAAAAGATAATTATTTCTCGGCATGTTGTTTTTGATGAGTCCCATTTCCCTTTTGCCAACATCCATGCTCCTAGTGCTCACACATATGATTTTGTCACTGATGGCTTGCACCCATTGTCTCACAATCAATTTCTTCAACCATAAAGTACAATCCACTAGCAAGCAACGCCTTCACCTATGCAACATTCCCCTTCCGCTACCTCCTCACCCTCACTGGCCACTTCACCACAGCCGACTCCGCCACTTCACCACAGCCTAGCTTGCCCATTTCCCAGCCCTTACCTCCCAATTTCCCACTACCCAGCCATCCCTCACCCCCCCCACCAATCCACATCGGACTCACATCACCACCAACCTGGCCACTCCACCACTCGGACCATGGTCACTCGTAGCATGCATGGGATATTTAAGCCCAAACGTCCCCTCAACTTATCCACCTCGGTCACACCTTCCCCTCTACCTCGTAACCCTAAGGATGCCTTGTCCGACCCAAATTGGAAAGCTGCCATGGTCGATGAATATAATGCTCTTATTAAAACTAAGATGTGGGAGTTGGTGCCCCATCCTCCTAATGTGAATATTATTCGTTCTATATGGATTTTTCGTTATAAAAAGAGATCTGATGGTTCTTTTGAGCGGCACAAAGCACGCCTTGTGGGTGATGGCAGTTCTCAATAGATTGGTGTGGATTGTAATGAAACGTTCAGCCCAGTGGTGAAGCCTACTATCATTCAGATTGTCCTCAGCATTGCTCTGTCCAAATCTTGGACTATTCATCAATTGGACGTTAAAAATGCTTTCTTGCATGGCCAGCTCCGTGAAACAGTTTACATGCATCAGCCTTTGGGATTCCGAGATCTAGTCCATCTAGATTATGTATGCTTGTTGAAGAAATCCCTATATGGCCTTAAGCAAGCCCCTCGTGCCTGGTATCGACGGTTTGCTGATTTTGTATCCACTATCGGCTTCACTTATAGCAAATCTAATCATTCTTTGTTCATTTATCGGCACGAAAATAACACGGCATACATTCTACTTTATGCTGATGACATAATTCTCACTGCCTCGTCTGACGCTCTTCGTACATCCATCATGTCACTTCTTGCTTCTGAATTTGCTATGAAAGATTTGGGCCCGTTGAGCTATTTCCTCGGCATTTCCATTACTCAGCATAAAGATGGGTTATTTCTTTCTCAAAAGAAATACGCAGAAGAGATTATTAACCGAGCTGGCATGACATGTTGTAAATCTGCCCCCACACCGGTTGATACGCAGGGTAAGTTAAGTGCATCATTAGATTCTCCTTGTCAAGATCCTACACTTTTATCGTAGACTAGCTGGAGCATTGCAGTACCTCACTTTTACAAGACCGGATATATCCTATGCTGTGCAACAAGTTTGCTTACACATGCACAATCCGAAGAATAACCACATGACTGCTCTAAAACGCATTCTCCGATACATTCGAGGTACCCTTGATTACGGCTTACATCTGTACAAGTCTGCAGTCATTGATCTCGTCTCTTATACTGATGCAGATTGGGGTGGATGCCCGGATACAAGACGATCCACCTCGGGTTATTGTGTGTTTTTTAGAGCCAATCTGATCTCTTGGTCTTCTAAGCGACAACCTACCTTATCTCGATCCAGTGCTGGAGCTGAGTATCGAGGAGTCGCGAATGTTGTTTCGGAGTCGTGTTGGATTCGGAACCTTCTCTTGGAGTTACATTGTCCACTCCACAAGGCTACATTAGTCTACTGTGATATGTCAATGCCATATATCTCTCCGGTAACCCCGTACAACATCAGCGCACTAAACACATTGAGATGGACACACATTTTGTACGTGAGAAAGTCGCACGCGGTCAAGTGAGAGTTCTTCATGTCCCGTCCAAGTATCAAATTGCTAATATCTTCACTAAAGGGCTTCCACGCATACTCTTCGATGGATTTAGGGATAGTCTTAGTGTACGACAACCTCCCGCTTCACCTTCAACTGCGGGGGTGTGTTAGACTATGTAAATAGATCACTGTATATCTTTTGTATTTAGTATGCAAATTATATCCTAGGATAGCTTTCTATTTTATAGCCTAGATCTTAGCCTTTCATCACTCCTATACACTTGTATATAAAGGACCCAAGAGGGAATGGAAAGGCAGGCAGAACAATTACTTTCATAAATCATACATTCAGACGAATGAGGTAACATTAAGTTGGTACCATCATGTTTGTTCCATCTCCAGCACCTGGGTCCGAGTCTGGATAGATGAACTCTTCATTGCCATTTATTTGGAAATGAAAGGGTTCGGTTGATCCTTGGGCTTACATGGTTTCCCCCTCTTCATGGGATACTTGGCCCACTAAAGTATCCCCTAAGATAGGGGTCTAGTGGATGGTCCAAATTTAGCATTGTTTCAAAAAATTATAAAAAGGTTCCTCGTGCCCTGAGAACGTTCCTTTTCTTAAGTATCTTTCTTTAGTATCTTCCTCTGCATTTATTTATTTTCGATCCATGGTTGTAGTTTGTTTTTTGATGACCCGTGGGAGTGGGACCTTCACACGCGATGCGTGCGGTTAATATAATTAATGAACATATCTTTCGAAGTAGAAAACGTGAATGGTAATATATGTGCGGTATTTTGCAATGACCTCTGACATTTCAGGCATTAATTAATATGTTTTTTAGTGTTAAATTTTGTCAATCTGGAAATTTTTATATTTTTTTATTAAAACATTACTCAGGTGCATACATGAATAATAAGAAACAAATAACCACTTTACGCCTCTTATAATGTCACTAGTATACTCTCTGTTGTCACATTAATAATTGTCTGAGACCTTAAAGAGGGTTAATGCAAACAACCCCTCATAACATTGTTCATCAGCGTTTACTATATATTGTATGACGAAAAATTACAAGAACAATTTAGTGGCATTAAATTTTGGGCGACAGCAACTGACATTCATAAGACACTTGGCAACATTGATCATCAACATTTGCCACTATTTGATGTTACGAGCGCAGTATAGTGATATTTATGATGGAACTTTCATAATAGCTTTTAGATGCCAGTAAATAAAGTCTGATAATTTTAAGAGATCCTCGTTTGAGAATAGAAGTCCTAATCACCCTTGACAAGCTCCACTAAAGCCATGCGAGAAGTCTTCGATGAATTTCTTAGCTGTCAGTGGAAAACATGCTATGAAGACATTTTCAATGCTACATGGACCTCCGCATTTGACCCAACAATGACAAACACATGAGTTATGTGATGAGAAATCGCAAATTATAAAACTGAAGAACGAGAACAAAGAAATAGTATGTAGCATACAGCATGCAGTAAGTACTTATAAGGAGATCATGCGGACATATCTACACAAACGAGTGTCTCTGACTGACAATCTATCAGAAAGTTATATATTGTAAGGTAAATGCTAAACATCGCCCCGGGGCGATAGATAAAGTGTATTAATAACAACATCAAATAGTATCTAATTTAGCCATTAATTAATTTGCAGAATTTTTCGTTTTTCCTAAACTAACCCAGTCACTACCACTCCCTTTTATGCCCACATTCATTATCCCAACCTTTTTCTCCCTCTTCATAATTCTCCTGCAAGCTGATTCATCCCCAGCTAAACCTAACAAAATTGACCCAAGACTCAAAACCTGAACCGAATGACACGGATCCATACTCAAACTGACACTCAAATTGGGATGATCCAATCCTAATCCGAATACCCGAAATAATCCAATCCATAACCGAACGAAACTCGAATTCTAGCATGAAATAAAATGACCACCCCCGAAATGACCTTACCCAATTCAAACCCAATCCATAGTGACCCGACCAGAAGTGAACCGAACATGGACAACCCGAACCCGAACCAAACCGCACTCGATTTTAAACTGATCCGATTCTTACCCAACTGAATTACGCGAATAAAACCCGAACCCAAGTACACCGACATGAATATAACCCAAACTGAAGTATACTCATAATCTCTCAACCTAAAACTATTCCTAATTCCCTAAATTTCATGGCTAAGGCTAGAAGAAAAGCTCCTATAACAATTTAGCGTATGTTTTAATAAATAAGCAAGTTATAATCTAACTATTAACTATAGTGCATAATGTCAATAAAGTTTTTAACCAAAAGTTAAAATGCAATATTCTTAACGTATTTCAATTAGATGGCAAACGATGAGTAGGAGACTGAGGGAGGGTTTGGTGGCGACCGGCGCGTAGGAGACTGAGGGAGGGTTAGTGTACCACTCCCAACCCCTAGGGCTGGGAGTATAACGATTTCTTAAACCCTACTTAACTTCTGGGACGAAACGGACAGAATTTCACCTGAAAACAGACCATTTCTCAGGCTAAAAGCCTTACAATAAATCTCTGCATTGAATAGAAGTATATAAAACTTCTAAAATAAGCTCGACGGCTGCACGCCGGAGTCCATAGCTCTATGGGCCACTCGCCCAGAGTATACCAACCATAAAGTCCAATAATAAAGAAGGAAATCAAATATACAGCTCAACGGATCACACATCTGGAGTATTGGGGTTTACATCCTAAAATGTAACTAACTTTAGCGAAATCGACGTCTGGCTAATAAGATGGTTAACTCACATGACCATACAGAGTGACTTCTAACATTATGCATTACATGAACTAGAGTACTTGTTTATATACATGTACAACTAGAGATACGTTACATTACATTGTTAAACACGGAAATCCTCTTCTATATCTGCACATATGACACCTTTTCAAGCAAGGGTAGACTCCAACTTGGCATAAGTGAATCGACTTCTACCTGTCACAATGAAAACCTAGGGAAAAGGGGAAATAGTAATGGGATGAGCAACCACACACTCAGTGAGTATTCCACGACTCTTAAAACCAAAACATTCACAGGCAATAATACCAATATTAGTCACGTATTACACATCTATATATTACTATCATATTAGGCAATCACAGTCCCCAAGAAAGATTACCATCCATAAACTTCATACTAGTCACTCAAACTTGTTTCTAGGACCGTAATGACCAAACTTGCATACTTGCAATCATTTAGGCACATAATCAAGTAAGCAACATAGATTGAGTAAGATGCTTTCAAACACATTTTTGAAAACGCAGTAACTCATGATATGTTCTACGAATAGTTTATAAATCGCGTTAACTTCTTCAAGGCTTATAATTTTTTTTAAAAGTTTCTGAAATACTTATATTGATAAGAAAGACTTAGCAAGAAACATTCTTTCACAAGATATGTGCATTTGAAAGCTTAAATGTTTGATGCATTACTAGGATGTAAGCATACTTCATTTGAAATTTCATTTAAACTATACTTGGAAACTCATTCACAAAATATGCGTAGGATATGCACATTTGAAAGCTTTCTTTCTTTTCTTCAAAACACTTTACTTAGCCTCTCGAGGCTCATATTCTTTAGAAAGAAATCTCTTTCATATTGGTCCTCTAATGATTCTTATAAACTTTTCAAATCTTATTCGATATAGCCTCAGAATGGCCCTTAAAATCTTTCTTTTTCAGAAATACTTAAAATGACAAAATGTCAGCTGCTTCCTTATTTATTAGAAAAGTACTCTTAACATAAGATCATCATAGTGTGCTTGCTAGGGGAGATCTATACTCACCCTAAGTGAGATCATCACTCACAACTCACGTTATCCCTGAGGTATACGTAACATAACATTGGCCAAAACGCATTTCAGCAGAGTAGCTCTAACTTCGATATTGTCCTCTGTGGGGACAACAACTCACGTCTAATCTTGCGTCCAGTCCCCCCTCAAGGTTTTATTACACGTCACTCATTCTTGAACATTATCTTTAGGGGAATAGCTTACGCCTTATCTTGCATCCCATTCCCGGGAAGAACTCATGCCCTTTTTGCGTCTAGTTCCCAACATTGCCTTTGGGGGGAAACAGCTCATACCATCTTGGCATCTAGTCCCCACCATCAAGGTCTGACCAATTGCGTAGCACTTTCTTAGACTTTAAAATCATATTTCATTTCTCTTTTCACTTGCTTACTTTATTAAAGTCTTGCTTGTCTAACAAAATAACCCATAACCTTACTAATGGTTTATGGTTCTTTCGTTTTCAACTTAAAAACCTCTTATAAACGTAATAAATTTGCTAACATGTAAATAGAAACACATTTGGAACATAAAGTACTTAGTTAGCTTTTAATCCAAACTTGGTTTGTAATAAAATCCTCAGTTGGCATTTTTCAGCTCGTTTCAATCCCTTTTTAAAACTCAAAGAAGGATGCATAAATGAACTAAAGCCTTAAAACATTTTCGAACTTACTTCTATTCAAAACTTAAAGTACTTAGCTCGCTCATAATTCAAACAAGGTTTCATAATAGACATTTTCAGTTGCCCATTTTTAGTTCACTTAAAATCCTTTTTAAACTTAAGAAGGAAACATGAACAAGCGTAGTATTCAGTTGCGAAAACATGCCTTTGACGACCTTTTTTAAAGAGGTCCAAGTTCAAATTCAATCATGTAACATTATTAACATTTTCAAGGGGGAGAGGGGTCGCACATAGCACAATCATAACACTGCAAAGCTTAACTTGGCAGAATCTGTCCAATAAGCCACACATGGGCTCGCAATCCACACGATTGCGGTAAATCACAACCCAGACTCCCTCCTCACATAGCATCGACTACAAAAATCTCAAATCGCTCATTAGTTCCACCTCAGGCCATCCAACTACCCAACTCAGTTCAATATTGCCAAAATTCATTCAATAGTTCATGAAATCAAGATAAACAAGCATAGTATTCATGCTAATCACCATGAACAGAATTTAAGCGTAACCGATTGATTTAGCAATGACATTTAACTTAGAATTCAACTTGTTCTATGAATACCTCGAATCAATCGGCAAACGGCCTGGAGCATAACATTTACATGCAACCTCCCGAAACAGAATTTTAGGCCTAATTTAACCATCATAATAGCAACGTTAATGCATAATTTTGTTTGTTCCACAATCCCCCAACTGACCGGTAGTAAAATCGCGTATCAACTCACATGCAAAATTTCCAAAGTAGCATATTCACTATATTTACCCAAATTCAACTCTAATATCTCCAATTACTGATTACAAGCTAAAATTCAACCATTAACTAACTATAATCAGTAAAATTTCGTTGGAAATTAGTAATAATTTAGGAGAAGAGAAACACCCACCTCGATTCCAAGCTAAAGACTCGTTCGAAGGGCTTTGGGCTCGAATTTAGGTGCTTGAAAACTCCAATCTTCGACCCTTGCTTGCTGAATGCTCGACCAGACCCCAAGCCGTGCCCATTCCTACTCCAGTCATGCACCTAAACCCACGCCAAATGACCTCCAATTCGATCCAAACTTCACTCATTGACTCGGTGCTTTTTGTTGATGCTTGTGCTGTGAATTTAGCCTCAATTTGTAGAGGAATTGGAGTAACTAAGGATTGAAATGCATGGCCAAATCTGGGCATACGCTCGGTGCTCCAAACCCTCACCAGAACCGACCATAGTGTTGAAATTGTGCTCTGTTCTTGCTCAAATTTTGCAACAATCGCTTCTAAGGTTATGGGGGAATTCGAATGAGAGGGATTCCGAGTTGGGGTCAGGAGAAATCAAGGGTTTTAAGGAGCTTGGTGGCCGTATGCATGTTGGAGGAGGAGATGAGGAAGAAGAAGCAGAGAGGAGAGAGAGAGAGGGCTATCGGGGGCTGTCGTAAAAATGGAGAGGAAAAGGGGCTTGTGCAATTTTACCAAATTACCCCTCCTTATCTTTTTTTTTTTTTTTTGGGTTCCAAGCTGTTTAGTACTTAGCACTGCTAGTCCAATTCGTACCCCGAACTCTTAACTGAAATCGGTAATATGACCCTTCATCGATCATTCATTCTCAAATATGTTAAGGTTCAGCTTATTGACCAACAAAACGAATTCTAAGGTTGACAACCTAATCGTATTCGAGTTCCTACTCGATTTAAAATCAACAAAAACCTTTGTTAACGCTTATTAAAAACATCATAACACTTTCGAACTACTACTAATAATAGTAATAGCGACAAAAATAATAAAATTACTGTTCACGTAAGCACAACAGTAATAATTTAACTTATATAGTTAATAAAAATACAATTTTATAAAGTAAAAAGGCAATACAATCAGCTTAACGTAAAATACAGAACGCGGATGTTACATTCTTCCCCCTTAAAAGAATTTCGTCCTCAAAATTCCAAAGCTCAGTTTAGTCGTGCCTAAGATGAGTACACACATGGCACAATCTACACAACTCGCACTAAAATCCAAATTCTTATTTTGCGATTAATTGAAACTGAAAAAGAGGCTTATGGTATCCAATCTCCTCCTTACCAATCCTCTTCAAGCGTCTACTCACTCTATTTAGGCACCGAGGGCAAATACATAGAAGAGAGGAAAATGAGTTGGTGTGAAAAATCATATTAAGCTTGTTTTAAAAAGGAAATAGACTTTTAATTATCTAGACTCAAACCGCATACTCGACAACAACTCTATATACATGTATTGTTATGAATTGAAATCTAAAAGTCGGACAATTGGGCGGTGATACCTCAAGATCATGTACAAGTAGTCCCATTCTAAAACAAGAATTTAGTCACTTTTAGGATCGAAACAGTTAACCTGGGGGCTCCTATTACACATTAGGGTGAAAGGACATCACATAGCACCAAGTAGCATCACTTAAGCACCATCTAAATGCATATAGCAAGCAATTTACAAAAGGAAAGCATATAAAACCGACATTCCTGTGTTTATACATAAATCACGACTAACCTTTAGGCTTTTCATTCATGGCAACTTAAACAGGACATACTAAAGCCATATGAAGGGGGGTTAACTTAATGAGGTTCATTCGAAAACATGAAGGTATTAGATTTGTCTAAGTTTAAATCCATTAACCAGGAGGCTACCACATCACATTAAAGTGGCAGAGATATCATATTACATCACATCAACAATAACGGAACTTGAAGTAGCACTCAAAATCACATTGGTACCACATAGAGTCAACAACAGAAGATTAAGAACCATGAGTAGCATGAACTAGCATAACATGTCGATAGAAACAACTTGAGAAGAAAATGCTAAGGCAAGAGTATATGTGAATGCAGGTTTTTATGGTTGCCTCATCATGCTTCAAATATGTGTTTGCAGTTGCTTAGCTATATCACGAGATGAAGGAATTCATGAAATGTAAATAATGACTCAAAGGTCATACCATACTACGAATTACAAGAGTTAAATCATTTGGATAATTAGGTCACATGCCAAAACCAAACTCAAGTCAAGCAAATACCAAACAGTGCATTTATTACATAATTCACTCATAAAACACATAATTATTTAGGAATAACCAACCTGTATCACTATATAAGCTTTTATGAGCTTTAGATTATACACAATGCTATGACTATGCTTTAAAGTGTTCAGGCTCCCAGCATTGTCTCACGAAAAGACATGTAGGCAAGTATACATGAATGTAACCCTTATTTAAACCTAAGGTCGAGGTTATGCCTCGAGGTTTATCCAAACTGTTTGGACTTAGCCATCAATCAATTAACAGGGGGTAAGAACAATGACATTATTGGTCTTACGGATATACATTGAGGTTTTGCAAGACATTTGTTTCAAAAGGCAATTATGGAGGTTTGAGGAACTCCTAGTATAGATGTAAAGGTTCTGCCTTCTACTATGGGCATTTTGACTTTTACACTTTGTGTTAAGGCTTAAGAAGATGTTGGAAAGTTATTGATTGTCGCCTCAAAGGATAACAAGGAGATGTATGTGGTGTAACAATTCCAAAGTCTGCCAAGTTCTCCCCTATATCTCCATTTTAGGTGTGTTGGGGTTGATATAGCCAGGACACTATCATTCCTATAACAGGAATAGCGTTTTATGCTGCAATAAGCATAATGCCTAGTTGACTCATAAGTAACAGTGGTTACATGTTGGGAAGCAAGGAAGACTTCTTATGTAGATGATAATCTAGGTTAAGGCCACATGTAAGCATTAATGCCACATGTAAGCATTAATGGCACATATACGAAGGCTAGGAATAGCACTTAGGTAACAATCAACAAGGCTTTATCATAATTACCCATATTAACACATGTGCACATGAAGTCCTCACTTAGTTCCTTTGGTAATTGAGAAATTACGTAAAAAGGGGTATCGTCTAAAAGATCCTTTAGTCAGAAAAACAATCTTTAGCCACTTACTAACAACTTGTCATAAACACATCAAGTAACCAATGCATCTCGATATGTACGTACTCGAAACATCAATGTAAAACAAATGCAAGTCTTCATATGCAATAGTAGGGCCTAATTAGATAATTAGAAAGGTCTTTTAATGCGAAAGGAAAACCTTAACTCGCTATTTAGGGGGGTTTTAACTTTTAAAGCCTCTACGTTTTAAAAAGACGATGGTTTTACTGCTTGTTGCTCCTTCCGTACCAACCATTGAGTGTGTCTGCTCACCCTATTATTGGGCCCGAGGAGCAAATCATACTTAAGAGGTAAGAATAAGCTTGGGGTTAAAACATTCTCTGCTGTTTGAGTTTAAACCAAATGCACTTGAAACTTTTGATTTAAAATGCCCAGATGTATGCAAAACAGCTTTCGATTAAAATACCAAGGTGCACACACAAAACACTATTGATTGAGCTAACACTTAGCTCATCTACAAGAATACAAGTCATTCGGCTTATACCCTTAGCAATTCGTTCATCCACTCGATTAGTCAGCTCACTTAAGGCGCACTTAACTAGCTAAACGCACTAACGTTCACACAAAGCGCACATTTGCACACAAAGCACGACATATATCACATCATTTTAAACGCGTCCCTAAATAAATATATGCAACGCAAGACTCAGGTCGAGGCCTGTGGTCACAGGGCCTTGCTCTAATACCATCTTGTAACACCCCCACACCCCTAGAACTAGGAGTATTACGTTTTCTTAAATTCTACTTAACTTCTGAGGCGAAATGGGTAGAGTTTCGCCTAAAAACTGACCATTTCTCAGGTTAAAAACCTTACAATAAATCTCTACATTGAATAGAAACATATAAAACTTCCAAAATAAGCTCGACGGCTACACGCAGAGTCCACAGCTCTGCGGGCCACTCGCATGAAGTACACCAGTCATAAGGTTCAATAATAAACAAGGAAATAAAGTATACAACTCAATGGATAACACAACCGGAGTATTATGGTTTACATCCCGAAATGTAACTAACTTTAGCAAAATCAACACCTGGCTAATAAGATGGTTGAGCCACATGACGATACAGAGAGACTCCTAACCATTATACATTACATGAACTAGAGTATTTCTTTATATACATTTATAACTAGAGATAAGTTACATTACATTGTTAAACATGTAAATCCTCTTCGATGTCTGCACAAATGACACCTTTTCAAGCAAAGGTAGACCCCAACTCAGCATAAGTGAATCCACTTTTACCTGTCACAATGAAAACCTGGGGAAAAGCGAAAATAGTAATGGGATGAGTAACAACATGCTCAGTGAGTATTCCCTAATTCCTTAAAACTAAAACAGTTGCAGACAATAATATCAATATTAGTCACATATCGCGTATTTATACATTACTATCATATTAAACAATAATAATCCCCAAAGAAAGACTACCATCCATAAATTTCATACTAGTCACTCAAACTCGTTCCTAGGCCCTTAACGGCCAAACTTCGCTACTAGCAAGCATTTAGGCACATAATCAAGTAAGCAACATGGATTCAATAAGATGCTTTAAAACACACTTTTGAAAATGCAGTAACTCATGATATGTTCCAAGAATGGTTTATAAATCTTGCTAACTTCTTCATGGCTTATAATTCTTTCTAAAAGTTTCTGAAATACTTATATTGGTAGGAAGGACTTGGCAAGAAACATTCTTTTATAGGATATGCACTTTTGAAAGCTTAAATGTTTGATGCATTACTAGGATATAACCATACTTCATTTGAAATTTCATTTAAACTATATATTTAAAAACTCATTCATAAAATATGTGCTAGATATGCACATTTGAAAGCTTTCTTTCTTTTCTTGAAAACACTTTACTTAGCCTCTTGAGGCTCATATTCTTTAAAAAGAAATCTCATTCGCATTGGTCCTCTACTGACCTTTATAAGCATTTTAAATCTTATTTGATATGGCCTCATAATGGCCCTTAAAATCTTTCTTTTTCAGAAATACTTAAAATGGCAAAATGCCATCTGTTTCCTTATTTATTAGGAAAATACTGTTAACATAAGATCATCATAATGTGCTGGCTAGGGGAGATCTACACTCACCCTAAGTGAGATCATCACTCACAACTCACGTTGTCCTTTGGGTATGCGTAATATAACATTGACCAAAATGCATCTCAGCAGAGTAGCTCTAACTTCGATATTGTCCTCTATGGAGGCAACAGCTCATGCCTAATCTTACATCTAGTCCCCCCTCGAGGTTTTATTATGCATCACTCATTACCAAACATTATCTTTAGGGGAACAGCCCATGCCTCATTTTTGTCCAGTTCCAGGGAACAGCTCACGCCTTTTTCGCGTCCAGTTCCCAACATTGCCTTTGGGGAAATAGCTCACACCAACTTTGCATTTAGTTCCCACCCTCAAGGTCTGCCAATTGCATAGCACTTTCTTAGACTTTAAAATCATATTTCATTTCTCTTTTGAGTTGCTTACTTTATTAAAGTCTTGCTTCTCTAACAAAATAACCCATAACCTTACTAATGGTTTATGGTTTTTTATTTTCAACTTAAAAACCTCTTATAAACATAGTAAATTTGCTAACACATAAATCAAAATGCATTTGGAACTTAAAGTACTTAGTTAGCTTTTAATCTAAACCAGGTTCGTAATAAAATCCTCAGTTGCCCCTTTTTAGCTCATTTTAATCCCTTTTTAAAACTGAATGAAGGATGCATAAATGAACTAAAGCCTTAAAATATTTTCGAACTCACTACTATTCAAAACTTAAAGTACTTAGCTTGCTTATAATTCAGACAAGGTTCTGTAATAGACATTTTCAGTTGCCCATTTTTAGTTCGTTGAAAATCCCTTTTAAACTTAAGAAGGAAACATAAATAATCATAGTATTCAGTTACAAAAACAAGCCTTTGACGACCCTTTTAAAAGGTCCAAGTTCAATTTCAATCATGTAGCATTAGTTAACATTTTAAAGGGGGAAGGGGTCACACATAACACATTCATAACATTTCATAGCTTAACTTGGCAAAATCTGTCTAACAAGCCACACATGGCCTCTCAATCTACATGATTACGGTAAATCAAAAGCAAGTCCTTCCTTGTACAGCATTGACCATAAAAACCTCACATCGCTCATTAGTTTCACCTCATGCCATCCAACTACCCAACTCGGTTAAATATTACCAAAATTCGTTCAATAGTTCATGAAATCAACATAAACAGGCATAGTATTCATACTAATCACCATGAACCGAATTTAAGCATAATCGATTGATTTAGCAATGACATTTAACTTAGAATTCAGCTTGTTCTACAAATACCTCGAATTACCCGGCTAGCAACCTAGAGCATAACATTCATATCACTACCAAAAATCAATGATTTTTCCACTGTAAATTCAGTAGGAAATAAGAAATATTCAGTGAGAATTGACCATTTCCCACTGTTTTCCCACTACAAATGCCAGTGGGAAAAAGTGATGTAGGAAAAAGCCATTTCCCACTGGTTGCACATACGGTGGGAAAATTTTCCACTGTTCACCCACTACAGCTCCGTGTTGGAGACTTGCCCACGAAATGTACTTCAGTGGAAAATTTTCCCACAGTACTTGAAACAGTGGGAAATTTCCCACTATTTCCCACTGTAAAAATATAGTGGGAAATTTCTCACTAGGCCATTGGCAGTGAAAAATTTCTCACTGGGCCATTGCAGTCAGAACAGGGGCAAATAGTAAAAAATTTTTATGATTAGATTTACAGCGGGAAAAATAGTGGGAAAAATCATCAACAATTTTATCAAAAATTTATACATATAGGCATATGTACATACACCTGTTAACGTAATACTAAATAATACGTCATATATGCACCTGTCAAATAAAAATACATGTACTGTAAATATCACCGGTACATTAATCACATTCAAATGTACCAACCAACAGATTCCTTCACGATTGTACTAAGCCTTGGGGAGGGGGAGCTGCCTATGATGGCACACCATAAGGCTGGGAAGGACTATTGTACTGCTGTTGAGGTGCATAGCCCTGCTGCTGTTGTAGGGGGTAGCCTTGTTGAGGGGGGTAGCCTTGTCCGCCACAGGACTGCTGGGCTAGACCTTGATTATCATACTTTGCCTCACCATATTCATGGCCGTAGCCTTGAGCTCGTGGTGCTGTTTGTGCGTAAGGAGTAGGCTGAGGATAGTCCGTACCTCGAGGCTGTCCATAATTATAATTTGCCTGAGAATGGGAAGGAGGTGCCATGGATGGTGGGCCACTAGTATGACCTAGCATGTGGGTCGGCTGTGGAGCAGATGTTGGAGCATTTACTACATGGCCACCTCCTTGACCGTAATAATCATACCCACCACCATGCGGCGGGCCATGGCCTGGAGGTCTGTTGTCCCAACCATGGCCAAAACTACTTCTAGGTGGCCCTTGTGGAGGGTAGTTACCATAAGCTTGAGGTTGGTAATGATGGCCCTGTGATGGATATGGCCCCCACTAATGACCATCATACGGTATTGGCCGAGCTGGAGGACTACAAGCGCCCCATTGTGGAGGAGCACCAGGTCCACGAGGGCGATGTCCCTGCTAGTTGTAATTATTACCGGAGAATTGTGATGGTCTCCCAGGCAGCTAATCAAAGTGTGGAAAGGGGAAAAAACAAAAAGGTTAACAGTTGAATATAGTTTACCAACTTAAGAATCAATAATCAAATATAGACAACAAGAACATTAAGATCAGAACTGATTATAGATCATGGTGATAACAATAGGATCAAAACTTGTTCACTGAAATAGGAGTAACAAATACTGAATAATAATCCAACTTCCATTCTTGCATCATAGGCTCGAGGGAGGGGGATTTCCAAAAACAATATCATAAAGTACAGTCATCCTTGTGCAACAGAAAAGCCAACCAACAAGAGTAATAACCAGTATAAAAATGACAAATTACTAGCAAGATGGCTTCCATTGAGAACTGTCACTAAATAAGACACTTGTGAACAAGCAAACAAGATGAAAGCAAAACCTTGCAAATAGCAAATATTTAATCAAAGATGCTTAAAACAAGATGTCAATGAACTATGTTAGCATAGAATTCTAAAATTCTCATCCTCAAGCAATCACAAATTCTTCAACATAACTAAATTGTCAAAATATTGCAAACTTTGCTCCACTGTGTATATCCAGCAAGAACGATCATTACTTTCTGCGACACATAAAGAATGTATGAAAGCACACCCTAGAAAATGACCAGAAAATCAACTGGTATTAAGCTAATAATAAACTAGAGATCGAATGAAATATACACAAAAATGTTAAGTGAATAGGATATAGGCAATGATATAGGAAATGAAATACATTTGTTCAGAGTAAGATAGTTGCAAGCCTCACTCTTTACCGCAGGGTTGTAATATCCTGAACAATACCATAGACTCATGTGTGGTTATAAACTACATGCCTTGGAAAATGAACCGATATGTGATATGAAAAATGTGTTGATGGAAGAAAAAAGGAAAAAGAAATGGGATTGATATGTGACATATACCATGTCCTTCAGACAACATAGAGTTGCTACTCAGTCTGATCCATACTACACATAAAGACCAAGGAAAAACAGCGTTCTATACATGTTCAGCACATGTTTTACTTCAGTACAACGGCATTGCATAAAACTTGTCCACATAAAATACTTCTTGTAAAAATTATTGGTTTTAGTTTCTAAGTCTCAAAGCATCTTACTAGCTAGCAACATCCAGCAAGGGTGAGACTTAATGCCTGATACCTCTCTTCTGTAGATGACACTGAAATGTGATTGCCTATTGGAAGATCAAGAAACCAATGCTGACCACAAGTGAAAGGCAATTGGCATATTTGCATTTTTAAAGCCAACCAGTTCGCACATCGGAACTTTCAACACGTATAAAGATGGCAACCGACACTGGGACGGCATGTAAGATTTCTCTAGTTGCAGCAAGTGATTTGGCATGGATGACACATCATTTTTTCAAACTCTCATGAATGTCACTCAATATCTTCCCCTCTAATCATAGTGTATCGATATCACAATGAAACCGCCTTCCTAAATCATCAGCATCCGCTAATCCAACACATGAACTGCCCATCACAAATAAATGTCACCTTTATAATTATGTTAATAACCATTTGACCACATTTTGCCTTCACAACTGAAACAAAGATACCGAAAATATACTCCAAAAAGCATTCACAAACTCAAAAATGCTCATATATAAACTGAATTTCTACAAAGGTAGAAGCATAGTAAGATGGCTGCTAAAAATTCCATAATTGCATAACGGTTTAGAATTATAAGTTTTATCAATCATAATTGCTCAAGCCAAATATTCTTTCTTCTACTCTTCCTTGTCTCCGTCTTTATAAGAAGGGTTGTGATTAAAACCATGGCTTTATCATCATATATAGCATTGATATGACTCCCAATCAAATAGATTAATTAGTTTCAAAATACAATTATTATACTTAATTATATAATGAATATATCACACCATGCCTGTGCTTTATCTTCCCTTCCAGACTGAACGAAAAGGACAGTGGAAAACAAGAGAAACAGAGAAGAGGTGAGCCCATGAAGCAACAAATGAGGGAAATAACAAAATTGAAGCAACATTGACAATACATATTCAAACATCACACTAATTAAATTATATCAAAGAAAAACAGAAGAGATTTACTGAGATGAGCCCATGAAGCCACGAGCCACAGCACCGATCGGGCACCCAGCAGCCACCGAGCACAGAGAAGCCCACCAATTACTAGAACATAGCCGGTGACTACAGCAACAGCACCGACGATCGAGTAGCATCTGACCCGAGCAATAAGACCAAGGACCCAAGCAGCAGAGCCGACTAATTAAAACCCAGCGGCAACCGCACGAAACCAAGTAGCAACCGACGACATTCAACCGGCGACCTCCAACCTA
Source organism: Carnegiea gigantea (assembly GCA_029747015.1). Lineage (NCBI taxonomy): Eukaryota > Viridiplantae > Streptophyta > Magnoliopsida > Caryophyllales > Cactaceae > Carnegiea > Carnegiea gigantea. The sequence goes on from JAKOGI010001493.1 coordinate 110,940, forward strand.
CAGCCACGGGGGTGGGGCGGCGAGAACGGCTGCAATTTGGTAGGTTTAGGGCTTGCGTGAGCGCAAATGAAAGGGAAGGGTCGTGAGTTTTGGGCTATGCTCGTCAGTCGTGACTTTCCCCAAAGCTTTGGCCTTGTTTTTTTTTTCTTTTTTGACAAAGTTTACCGTGGCTTTTTGGTGGGGGGTGCCGTGGCTTTTTGGTGGGGGTGTCTTGAGTTGGGGGATATTAAAATTCAACTTTGAAAATTGGTGGGATTTGGGAGTTGAGATGAAAAAAGTAGGTAAAAATAATATGGGGGTGGAAAATTTTTTAAAAGTTTTAATTTTGTGCAAGTTAGTAGGAAATAAGATTTTTAAAAAATATAAATAACAATTTATATATTAGACAGTGGGAGTTTAGTGGGAATTTAGTGGAAAATTTGCCACTACAATTAAAACAATGGAAAAACAGTGGGAAATATAACGTAGTGGGAAAACAGTAGTAAATTTGCTACTGTAATTTTTTAGTGGGAAAATACAGTGGGAAATTCGATGATTTTTGGTAGTGTACGCAACCTCCCGAAACAGAATTCTGGGCCTAATTTAACCATCATAATAGCAATGTTAATGTACTATTCTATTTCTTCCACAGTCCCCCAACTGACCGGTAGTAAAGTCGCGCATCAACTCACATGCAAAATTCCCAAATTAGCATATTCACCATATTTACCCAAATTCAATTCTAATTTCTCCAAACACTAATTACAAACCCAAACTCAACCATAAACTAACTATAATCAGTAAAATTTCATTGGAAATTAGTAATAATTTAGGAGGAGAGAAACACCCACCTCGATTCCAAGCTAGAGACTCATTCGAAGGGCATTGGGCTCGACTTTAGGTGCTTGAAAACTCCAATCTTCGACCCTTACTTGCTAACCGCTCGAGCAGACCCCAAATCGTGCCCAATCCTGCTCCAGTTATGCGCCTAAACCCATGCCAAATGACCTCCAATTTGATCCAAACTTCACTCACTGACTCGGTGGTTTTTTGCTGATGCTTGTGCTGCGAAATTAGCCTCAATTTGTAGAGGAATTGGAGTGACTAAGGACTGAACTGCATGGCCGAATTTGGGCATACGCTCAGCCCTCCAAACGCTCACCAAAACTGACCATAGTGTTGAAATCGCGCTTTGCTCTTACTCAAATTTCACAGCAATCGCTTCTAAGGTTCCAGGGGAAGTCAAATGAGAGGGATTACGAGTTGGGTTCAAGAGAAATCAAGGGTTTTAGGGACCTTGGTGCCCGCATGCATGGTGGAGGAGGAGATGAGGAAGAAGAAGCAGAGAGGAGAGAGAGAAGGCTATCGAGGGTTGTCGTGAAAAATGAAAATGAAAAGGGGCCTGTGCGACTTTACCAAATTGCCCCTCCTTTTTTTTTTGGTTCCAAGCTGTTCAATACTTAGCACTGCTTGTCCAATTCGTATCCCGAACTCTAAACTCAAATCGATAATATGACCCTTCATCGATCATTCGTCCCCAAATATATCAAGGCTCGACTTGTTGACCAATGAAACGAATTCTAAGGTTGGCAATCTCATCTTACTCGGGTTCCTGCTCGATTTAGAATTGATAAAAATCCTTATTAATGCTTATTAAAAATATCATAACACTTTCGAACTAATAACAATAATAATATTAATAGCGACGAAAATATTCTTTTTAATAAAATTACCATTCACAAAAGCACATCAGTGATAATTTAACTTATATAGTTAATAAAAATACGATTTTATAACGTAAAAAGACAATACAATTAGCTTAATGTAAACTAGGGAACGCGGTTGTTACAGTTAGGTGGCGGCCAGCGAGTAGGAGACTAACTAAGGGATGGTTAGGGCTTTAGGTAGTAAGAGACGAGGAACTTAAGAAAACCAATTGCCACAGTCTCAACTGCCCAGTCTACCATGAATGGTTTTTAATTTTAAGTTTCTCTTAGGTTTTGCTTGTTAAAATAATAAAATTCTCAAATTATCAGCAGTGACTTTTTTTTAGGCTTTAGACTTTTGGGAAAATTCTAAATTTTAATCTCAATTGGTTGAGTTTAGGCGCGAAATGAAAAATAACTTAAGAAGAAATTTTTATAAATGAAATCAATTAAAAACTTAAAGTGGAAAAAATAAATAGTTAATAGTTTTAAATTTTTCATTTGATAGATATGTAGTAAAAATATGAGAGAACAAAATATTTAATCAAAATAGAAATTAAGAAAAGATAAGCACAATTGACAAAGTACTACTTATTGGGATCTGGCAACCCTATTTTGCTATTTGATTCACTTAATGACTTAATGCAATGCACGCTATGATTATTATATAATTATGTGACTATTGTCAAAAATGCAACATTGTTATCTACGATTCTAAATCATCTTCATAACATATTTAATTCTACATGATCATATTCATTAATGTATGTTTGCATATGATCTCATAATAGTGTGACTCAATTGAATTTTGGACAACTAAATTCTAAGTCTTGAGTTTCGATAATGAACATTTACAATCACATAAATGTGATGCTAATCGACACATACTCATATATTGCTGTTGCTTTTGAGTTTTAACTCACTAGACACATGCAGATCAAGTTGTTAATCTCACAAAGACAAATCTTTGAATGCTCATGTATAATCACTTAATGAGCTACCAAAGAGCATTCATTCGATTATTGAAAATGTCGTTTTGAACCAACCTGTTTCTGTTTACCAACTCCAAATATGACAAATGTAAAGTTACGAACCAATGCTAGAGTTAAAATAAAAACTTTATTATTTTTATTATTTTTTTGTTATTTTTCAAGGTATGTCTTGGTATTGGGCCTTACAAATAAGACCATCGACTCATGATTTGCGCTAGGTTGGTTCCATAATTTTGTCATCCCATGGCATCAATTGAGATACTTGAAACTTGACTTGACGAGACATAATCCTTTGAATAATTGCAAGGCATATCTGATATAGGTCACGGATAGGTTGTATACCTGAATTTGTATGTTACTAACTTTCTTAGTAAATTTATCACTAAGTCCATTGGATTTTCAATAACAAAAGTCCCTTTTAACTATATATATGTATGTATATATATATATATATATATATATATATATATATATATATATATATATATATATATATATATACATATATATATATATATATATATATATATATATATATATATATATATATATATATATATATATATATATACATATATACATATATATATATATATAAAATACAAGTAAAAAGAAGTGTTTCAAATATAAAACACAAACGTATAATCATTAATATATGAATTAAAAGAGAAATATAGAATAAATGGGCTTGTCTAATTAAACGAATTTTGTCTTTTAAATACAATTTAAGAGTAAGATGACTATAGTGAAATTATACAATCATTCAAAATTAATGCACTTGATTTATACCCAATCTGATTTACAACAGACCCGATATTAACCCAAACATTGAACCGAATCCCACTCGACCTGAATTAAACTCGCCCCATACTCGATCCGAGCTGGGCTACTGAACCTGAAACAGGCCCGACCTGAATTTTACCCCAACTGAACCTGGACTCAACCCGAACATCGTTCACCCGAAAGTGACGCAAACCCGAACTTCAGCCGAACCAAACCCGCACCCGACCCGAATATGGTTGACCCGAAAGTGACCCGAATCGAACTAAGACTCGACCCGTACCTACACGAATGGCCTATTTGCCAAGTCTATCCCCAGCCATTGTTTTTTCTCTCTCCTCTTAACTCCATTGAAATTCCGCTGAGAATCAAAGTAACTCTCAACGTTCAAAAAAAATTTTCATAGCTATCATTATCTAGCCATGAAATTCATATCGATCAAAGCATGGGTATCCAGATTGCCATGGCCACCACCTGCTTGTTTGCACTTATGAAGAGAGTTTGCCTAGAAGGAGGTGTTCAAATGACTTCATTTCTCATTTGATGGTGAGCTCACCCTGGGCGTGTCCTCCCGCCTCTGCCATAGTCACTTCAGTAAAATTATGGGCAAGATTACTCCCTCCCTCTGCCATTTGATTGATTTAATTCTGTAATATGAAACTAATCATCTTTAGTTATTAGGGTTAGCCCATTGAAAACATGTCCACCAACTGTTTGATTAAATGTCAAAGTGAAATTTCCCAAGTTAAGTTTAATGAAAGGAAGAGAGGGAGACAATAACATGTTCCCGCTAGAAATTTCATACAATTTGCAATTGTACTCTACTGCTTATATATGTGGTACGTGATTGAAAGTTTTGTTAGGCAAAATCTGGTGATATATGACTAATAACAGGTCATACGGAGTTACATGAACTCATTCAACTATTAATTTATTTTCCTATCATGAGCAAGCCAAGGAAGGTAATTCAAACCTTTTTTTTTTCTTTTTTCTTTTTGCGTTTTTTCTTCTGCTTTAGTTCATTATGGTGAAATACATTAAAAGTGTTAGATTCTAATTTAGTTTATATTTGAAATTGTGGATCTTATTCTTTGTTAGGTAAAACATGTTTGATCTCAATGAGCTCCCTAACAATGAGGCAATGAAGGGATTCCTCGGGCAAGATATGGTGGATTCAAGTAAGATATGATTGAGTCAGAGGATATGTCAGCTTTAGATGATGGTCTAAATAATTCGAATCAAATAAAAATGTTAGATGACTCAAATGGAGCTCATCCTCAAGAAGAACCAAATTTCAAGCCATTTGTGGGTCAAACATTTCTTAGTGCAGAAGAAGGTTTAGTTTTCAATCAGAAGTTTACTCGCTTACGTGGTTTCAGTATTTGGAAAGATCGTATTGATAAGAAAGATAGCAAAGCCGTAAGACATGACTTCTTTTGTCATCATGGTCGAACTCAACCACTCAAAGAGATTCGTCCAACAAAGGGCAAAGAAATCGAGTGTCTTGTAGGTCTAATTGTAATGTCTATATGCACATCAAATTGCGAAGGTTTAATGAAATCTTTCCTGAACAATGGCATGTTGCTAGTTTTGTTGTAGAGTACAACCATTCTTTGTTATCCCTATCTCAAACATGCTTTCATTTAGTGAATCGATTAATTATCAAGGATGATGAAAAAAAATTCTTTCGTTAAAAGATGCAGGCCTCATAGTTAGACATATTATTTGTTTGCTTGAGTTGGAGAGAAATGTTGTTCATGGGGAACTTCCTTTCCTTGAAAAATACATTCGTAATCTTTTCATGAAAGTTAGGAAGCAACTTGCAGGAAATGATGTTGTAAAGCTTTTGGATTATTTCAAGCCATGTAAGTAAGAATATCCTAGGTTCCAATACATCCTAAAGGTTGATAGTGTGAGGAAGCTTTAGCATGTGTTTTGTTCCCTTAGTGCTTGTGTTGAATGGTATGAAAAATATGGAGATATAGTAGTGTTTGACACTACTTACAAAGTTGACATGTATGAAATGCCTTGTAGAGTGTTCGTCAGCATTACCAATCATGGAAAGACAGTATTATTCAGTTTTGCACCTCTCCAAAATGAGACTACTGCCACTTTTAAGTGGCTCATGAAGGTACTTTATAAACCCCTTTTTTCCCTCAATTGTCCTACTGTGAAATATTGTTAGATTTCATAAGTCTAAGTTATTTTATTTCTTTTCAGAGTTTTGTGAATGTTATGAAGAAACCACTTAAGGCTATCATAATTAACTAGGATCCTTGGATGATAGAGGCAATTGCTACTGAGTTGTAGTTTACAAAGCATTCTTTCTGCATATGACATATCACATCAAAGTTTAGTGGGTGGTTCACATCTATTCTTCATAATCGATATTCCGACTAGTGTGGTGAATTCTACAAGCTTTATAATCTGGAAACTATTCAGGAATTAGAAAGTCAGTGGGATGTCAGAGTTGGCAAGTTTGATCTACAAGATAATAAACAAGTGAAAGGCTTACATCTAGTCAAAAAATTCTGGGTGCCTGCCTATCTATGGAATTACTTCTTTGAAGGAATGACCACCATAGGATGATTGAAGTACATAAACGGCTTTATCAAAAGATTCATTTCCCCTAATACAACTTTAAAAGATCTTGTCAAACAGCTTAGTCATCAACTTTTTATGTTTTCCTATTTATGCTTCCTTTTTTTCTTTCTCCTCTTTCTTTCGCCCCTTTTAACTAAGAAATTCTCAAATTCCTTTTTTGTGTAGATTGATGTTGCTATCAAAGAAATCAAATAGAGAAATTTGCATGATGATATGTTTGCCATCCAAAAGATTAATGTTCTTAAAGTCAAGTCCCGATTAGAAAAACAAGCTTCTCAGGTTCTTACTCCATTTGCTTTTGAAATGTTCAAAGAGGAGTGTTCTAGATCAATTCAGTACTTAACACTCTATGTGAGTGGTAACAACTTTATTTGGAGATATTATGAAGGATCACATAAAAGGAGTCACAAGTGTTATGGGATGGAAATATAACTATGTGTAGTTGTAAGAAATTTGATTTTTTCGGAATACTCTGCCATCATATACTATGGATATTTCTTCAGAAGGATTCTTATAAGATTCCATCTACTTATTTGCCTTCTCGCTGGGGTCTTCAATAATATAGCCATGAGCTAGATATGCTGGAGGGGCAAAATTTTGATAGATAATAATCCAGGTTGGTAATGATATTTTGCATCCTCTAAAATCTACAATGAAAGGGCGTCCTAGGAAGAAGCAAATGAAAGCAGGAAAAGAGTCTACAAAGCGTTCAAGACATTATTCAAATGCAAAAAACCTAGGCATTATGCAAATTGTTGCCCCCAGGATAAGGAAAATGCTATTGTTCTTGACAATGCACCGAATAAGAAGAATAAAGCAGTAGCAAATGACTTGGATTTGAATCCCATATTTTATGTGAAATACTAGCTGTGTCTATCTCTACTAGTTGTGTGAACTTATATTATTATTGGTAAGACTATAACTACTGCAATATTGCATTTGTGCAAATTATGGAACTCTCATTTTGTGCTCTATTTTCCCCCTTTTGGGCCCCTTCTAGAACTAAAGTATTTTGTACCAATATAAATTGGCGTATGGTTTTGTATCATGTTTCTTTTCTTTTGGTTTTCCCTTGGAGCCAATATCATGTTTCTCCTTAATTTCTAATAGTTTACTTGATTGCAATATGATATACAGATGTTTTGTGTATTAAGGTATCTTAAATATTTATTTCATTATCTGTAGAGATTATGTATATTTGAGCAAAAGTCAAGATATATATTGCATCTTACAAGAGTTTGGAGAATAGGAGTCAGATGTTAGGGAAAAAAAAGGGAAAGGAATAAATGGGCAAATAAATAGGGTGGACAAAGGGCCAAGTAATTAAATAAGGATATTTTAGGGATAATATAAATATGAATGTGAAAACTATTAATAGGGTAAGTGATAATGAATAAGATTCACCTGAATACTTTTATTTAATCATATTTACCTATTGCCCCAAGGCGATGTTTAGCAGGGTCGATATTGTAATCCCAAGAAACATACTACTCACCTCTTAATATAACTAAATGAATCTTGACATTCAACAAGCATTAAATGTGTCAAGACAAAAGGAAACAAAAAATAATAATAATAATTAAGCACCAAAAATTACCTCATCAAAGTGCTCTTGAATGGGAGCAGCAAACAGAATGATGAGCAAGCACAAAGTACCTAAGAAATCACATCAACAAGGAGACAACTATAAGAACAGATTAACAAATAATAAAGTGATTCTCATTATAATGACCAAAAGGGAAACGAAGATAACTAATGTAAATGATATAGCATTAAAGAAATACTAAAATTTGATAGCAGTAGCAGAGTCTCATGTATTAGATCAGTATACAAAGGCCATTACAGGGAAATACAAGGATTACTGGTACATTATAAGCAAAATTCGACAATGGAAGAATAATTGTTGAAAAATTATAAACCAAATAGAAACTCAACTCATTAAGTAGTCTACTTAGATCCAACAATGTTCTAGTTCAGCTACACTATGATGATCATGATTTGAAAGGTTCCCTCCGCCCCCCAATGCTTTTCATGACTCCTATGTGTTTATATTCTCAACATCCTTTCTTGGTTCATTATTTACTTCTTATGGTTCAAAATAAGAGTGACGGGGAAAAACATAACAGACAATCAAAAGTCAGGCAGCCATAGTCAACTATGAAATATATGTGGATTCTATTTATTTATATAAAAGAAATAACGAAAATATTAGGAAATTATGAATAAATTTCTTTTCGGTCCCTTGAGGTTTGGTGAAATGTTTTTCTGATCACATGTTTTAGAAAAATATTTATGAGACTACTTAGTTTAGTGCAAATGATTTTTGGAGCACAAACCTTTTGATTACCTGATTTCTAGATCAAAAATTTTTTTTCGGTCCCTTAACTTTATAAAATTTCTGCTTTTGGCTCAACTAGGGGTCCAAATGCAAATACTCAAAGTTTGAAGAGGAACTTATGCTAAGATCATGAGAGATGCTTGTTCATAGAGAAATGGAGAATCCCAACTTTTCTTTTGCTCAAGAATACTCAAATGACGGTGTTCTTCCTCAATACTCAATCTCTCCTTTTATAGAGGAGATGGGGATACATAAGATGCCCTATTGGCTACAGTATACATTAATTTTTCACATGGTTATAGTACATTCACATATCTATGTCAAACGACTTTATTTAATAGGCCTGCCACTTGGCAAAATAGTACATTAATGGAGCAACTACTTTTCAGAGCTTCTAATGATGACAATCATCTCCAATTATATCTTCCAGACCATTATTATCCAGATAATCATCAAAAGCTTCATCTAATTGAAGATGCTCTAGGTCTCATTTCAAGAAGACATTTCTTTCGTTTTTCAAATAAGAATTTTTCAGCTCTAACATCAAAGAGATAATCAAAGATATCTTCTGAAACCGCTCCTTCCACCTTCATGTATTCTTTAAACCCATGGTGATAGCAACAAGTAGTATATTTGCAATGCATTAGCGTATTTCCTCGTTTAATTAATGCCTAACTTTGATGATAAATATTGTTAAAATTGATGGCTCTTGCTAAAGCAGGATCAGTGACTAATCTGGAAACCATTCATGCCGTTGATCATAGGGATCATCGTAATTAATAATCTAAACAAGATAATGGACTGGTTTGGCTTTTCCATTTCTATACTCGATTAGCACACAATGTACCTCGACATAAAGGCATTGATTATTTGGAATTTTTGTTGGACCATTGGGAGATGTTAGAATCCAATGGATCCTTCTGAACATGCATTGGTGAAATTCAGTTAGTCTTGAGAAAAATGGGTACTTTGGATGTGACAATTCCATGAACGAAACTACCATTTCATGCTCCATGCTTTAATGAAGGGGTCAGTTGGAGAGATTGAATGTGCTAGGAAACTAACACCACCAACTCTACACTTATCAGGAAAGCAGATCGTTGTACTCTAAGATTCCCAAATATCATAGCAATAATGATGATAATAATCAATGCAGACTGCATATAACTCATTGAACCATTTTTCTTGAACACAAAAACTTATTTTTTCTTGGATATTATAAGGACATCTAAGGTAATTAACTTATAACTTTAGCAGGGAAAATTCTTTGGACTATTAGGTAGGCTGAGGATAGTAGACTAAAATGTGACCTACTTTTTGTATGGAATTCCAAATTATCAGTAAGGACTTTACTAAAAGAAGAAACCCGTTCTAGTAATAAGGACATTTCATTAAGGATTTCCTCCTTTTTTGGCAGGAGTTCTATTCTGATGATCACTATTGGCGAGTTCTCGAGTTAAACTATCGGCTAAAGAGTTCTTTGATCCCTTATATGTTCAATAGAGAAGGAAAACTGGTTATGCCATAGTTACCAATGCAGGAGTCGCCCTTTTGCTTGCATATTTGATAAATTCTTTTTCACAAAACCAAGTATTCCTTTGCAATCAATTCAAATAAGCAAAGGTTTCAAGGCTAAAAAGATTAAGAATTTTTTAATTCTCCTTATGACTGCAAAAATTTCTTTTTCCATCGTGGGATAGTTTCATTTTGCCTGATTAAAACTTCCACTGCAATATTTACAGAGTTTTTTACTTTCTTTGATTTTGAGTACTGCGTCTAATGCTGATTGCTGGCATCTTTGTCGAGCACTAAATCATCTCCGTCATTAAGCAAATTAAGGACATGAAGATTTTCACACATCTTTTTAAAATTTTGAACAACCTTTATATCATTAGTGGTCCATGTCCAACTTACTTTTTTCTTGAGTTTTTGCTGCTATGGCTTTCTCAATTTAGCCAAATCTTTTATGAAATCTAAAGCATAGGTAAGGCACCCAAGAAACCTTACTAGGTACTTTCTATCTTCAATCTTTTCACGGAAATTTTCTACTTTTTGCAGAATATGCTTTTGTAGGATGATTTGTCCAGCTTTTATCTCTAGGCCTTAGAACTCAATCTATTGTTCAGCATAAATGCACTTGTTCGTACCAAGTATAATATATGATCAATGCATCTTTGGATGACAGCTAAAACATCATTCTTTATGCTGTTATATTATTTTGGAAAAGACAAGAATATCATCGATGTAAACTAAACAACAATTATTGAGCTCCTTAAAGATATTATCCATTCTTCTTTGAAATATTTGAGGCGCATTTTCAAGACCAGATGGCATTACTATCCATTTATAATGTCCTTGTGGGGCGCTAAATATAGTTAAAGGAATGCTTTCTTAATCCATTTTTATCTTCTAATATCCGCTCTTGTGGTCCATTTTTGAGAACCAGGAGACTCATTGAATTCTATTGAAAGGATGATTTTGTTAGGAATATAATAACCATCAAGGACATTATATTTTTAAGCTTTTTATAATTGATTATGATTCTTGCTATCTCACGTTGTCCAGGCATTACCTTCTCACCATGCTGGCTGCATCTAAATTCAATTTTTTTATGAGTGTAAGCCTTGCTCAATTTTCCAATAGGAACTGAGTGACTGTTGATTGTAAATATTATTTAGTTTATGGTATGTGTGCATGGAGATGCCAGTTAATCAGTAACCCATAGAACTGGTATAGGGCATTGAACTCCTCCTAATTCTATGGATAAACCTTCTATGGATTCATTGTGATTTATAATACTATTATCAGCTGTCCTCACTTGTAAAGGATTTTTAGCTATTTTCCACATAAACTCCGGAGATAATGATTTTTTCCCAAAGCATACAAAAGAACCACTATCTATATAGACACACAACTCATATTTATTATATCCTTCTAAGCATACGTTTATTAGGATATACAAGCTATTAGGATTTGTGTTGGTGACTTCATAGCAAATTTCCATAGTCATGTTTTTGACTAATTCATCCTCATAAATCGGTTCACTAATCAGTTCTTATTTTGTACTCAATGACCTTTCTATTAATTGTATTATCTTCTTTAAGTTCTTCTTTGGTTGACGAAGATTCTTTTCCCCATTCTGATTTTGTACTCATACTTCTTAATAATTGTGGTTTGATGGTAATTTTACCATTCTCATCAATTTTTATAGCATTTTTCTTATTGATTTTTGTGGGGTTGCTAAAACTAGATATTCATGACCGATCAATTTTTATCGCCTGTGGATTAGATTTAATTCTCTGGATTTTTTGCATAGGGGTAGGTCTTTCAAATTTTTCTACCTTTATCATCATGACCTTAGCCTTTAGATATATAGCCTTATCTAATTTGTAGATAACTTTCTAAAATATCCTTAATGGGTATCCTTCCCTTTTCATATCCAACCCAACTATTTTTATCTTAAGGGATAAGGAGTTTTTGGCAAATTCGCCTTTTAAAATCACAAAATATCCGGGCGAACAATTGAATCATACTGATCCATTACATAAATTAGCCTTAATCCCTGTGATAATTTGATTATTGAATTTGGTATGCCTAATATCACATAGCAAAGCATAAAGATCAATATCTTTACCATAATATTGTAATGGAATGATTTGAACTTGGGCACTTTCAACATGGATATAGTTATACTTTCTATCTTTTTTATGCTTAAGGATTTTTTCCCAATTAATGAGATTAACTTCTCCCCCGTTATACTCACAGTCTTTTATTTCTAAATCTCCTTCCATCATCTCGTATACATTCTTACTCTTTAATTGAAAGATGAATTTTTTATAGACCATGTCCTTCTGGATTATAGGGAGGACCCAATCTCCTTTAACTTCTTCGTTATCATTATCTACAATGAACTTTTCTTCTTGAAGATCACTAAGACTAACTGAGCCACTTTCCATCGTATAGTTGGTTTCTTTGTAATCACTTTCTTCATATTCATTGTCTAGTATTATTTCAACAATTTATTTGTTGTTAGTTAGGGCTAGATCTAATGCCTCATCTTCACTAAGCTCAACATAGTCTAGGCTACCCAAGATCTCGATAAACTTGTTATTTTATCTATTTTTGTATTCATTAGCATAATGTCCTACTTTTCTGCATGCCTAACATTTGCAGTAGTTTTTCTCTTAGGACAATAAGTTACTTTCCTAAAAAATCTTCGTTTTTTAAGACTTGTTACAATATTTTCTTTTGTGTTTCTCTCCCTTTTGCTTATTGAAGCTCTTCTTCTGATAAAATTTTCTTCTTCTTCATCTCTCAGGTTCTTTTCCTTATTGGTGAAGTGGATGCTAATGAGTTAGGAATTGTTTCTTAATTTTCTTTTACTGTTGGAGATCAACATATTTTCTTAAATAAGATATTCTTGAACCAATGGTGTCAACAACATTTATTCATTCAAGCCATGCAGTGTATTTTTCGTTAATTATGGAATTTATCAGGTATGACAACTTGTCATAGAACATATCAATATTGGTTTCATTATGCCCAATTTTGTAATAATATTAACTAAATTTAGCAATATAATTTTCTAGATATCTCATATCCCATAATTCAGCAATAATATTATTAATCTTTCGCTGCCACTCTCTTGCTTTTCCTTTAGAATCAGGTTTACCTCCGATAAACTCAGTTTTGATTTCCTTGCATAAATTTCGAACATTGCAGTTGAGGTTTCCATTATTCTTAATGTATTTTGATCATCTTCATTTAATGACCTGACCATTGTCGCAAATGCACAGGATAGTCATAGTATGGATAAAAAGAGCGCTCCTTAGGGACCAATGTAATCTATCGAGATTTATCTATCAAAATACGCTAAGTGGAATTTTAATTCAAGGAGCTTCGGTTTAACAACTTCTAGTTCACTAATTTTAAATCAATTAGGGAAAATTGCCTAGGAATGCATATAGTTATGAAAGTTGATTGGATTAAAATGATAAACATGTGCTTTTCTCTAATCGGTTAATCTCGAGGAATTGCAGTCCCTCCAAAAATTTAGTCTATTCTTTCAAAATCAACCAAATTTGCCTAAACTAAGCAAAAGTCATTCTTCCAAGCTAATTTGTCTGAATCCAAGTTGAATATCTTCGATTACATTCTATGTCCTCCTAACATGCAAATCTCTCTTTTAAGACGACGTTTTGTCAGGTCTTATTAAGTAGTCTAACAATCAAATATTATCGTTCAGTTTTTTACTCAATTGTTTCAGGTGTGTAAGCAAACTTTAGCCAAAAATCCACTCACAACATGATAATCACTTGGTACAATGAAATCAAACCAATCCTAAGCACAACTTTATAGATTAAAACATGATCAAACTACACTTTTATAAACTAATAAATTCCTAGATAAAATAAACTACTCACACATGATTAAAGATTAAATAACTAACCAACGTTTTGCAAAATCTGAGAGGAAAGGCTTGATTGAGATAGTCTTTCAACCAAGGGCTTCAAACTGTCTCAAAATCAAACACTCACACTTTCCCACTAAAATAATAACCAAACTAAAAATTTTAACGGAAAAGAACAAAATTTGAGAAAGAAAATGAACTATGCTATCTAAGCTTTCTTTACATTGCTGCTGAATGACGCGCTTTTATAGAATAACTCGGATCATTTCAGCCACATTGCTGAAGGAAAACGAAGAGCCAACAGTTTCAAACTTCACTACGGTCCATGGCAGGCACCACGATCCGACCGTGGTCTTGGTTGGAACCGATTTTCTACTCTTTTCTTGCTCCATGCGCGTAGCATCACATGGGTGTCCATGGGGGAGGTCAAAATACATCCAATAAGAGTCAAATGCTAGGTAAAAAGCCTAAAATCCTGCAAAATATATCAAACAGCCATACCCATTTATAAATCGAGAATGGGAGTATAGATTATGACATAAAGCACATAATTCTCCTAAACATGTGGCAAGATAGCCCTAAAATGATGCATACATTAAGTACTTATCAAACTCCCCCTTACTTAAACTATTGTTCATCTTCAAGCAACGCTAAAACCAGAAACATATACAACCTTCTCATGATAGATATAGGTAGCATTCCACCAGTAAAGCTGATCCAGAGGTAGCCCAAAATGATGCAAAAATCATTAGCAAACAGATTAGGGAATGAAAATTTTTTTCTTGAAAAAAACACTTGATAGACCATAATGTAAAACTTGAATCAATCCCCCCAAATTATCAAATACAGTCATTCAACATATGAAACAAGTGAGGCCAGCAAGGCTGGTAGAACCTCACTATAGTTATGTGGCACTCATTACTCATGCGTTTGAAAATGTATACATATATAAAGGCCCCCTCAATTCTCATTCCGTAGACTTAAATCTACCATAAGCTTAACAAGATTCTCAAATTCACCATCACTAAAATGCAAACACACTAGACAATTTTATGAAGACTTTCATAGAGATGTAACAGGGCTATAGATGAAGAAGAAGGGAACAAATATTTTGGAAATGAGGAGCTAGAAGCGATAGACTAAGAGTTAAATGATTCCAATGCATCATACTACATCCCTCTTAGACCATTATAATTTATCAACAAAATACATCCCTAATTGAAGAGAGAAAAAGTTTAAAATCATAAGAATTTGCAATTCCAACAAGGCGAACACTTTCTTTCTTTTTTTTTTTTTTTCACTTTTCTCGTTTTTGTTTCTTTTTCATTTGTGTTTTTGTTTTTCTTTTCTTTTTTGTTTGAAATGAGTTAGCTAAGGGAAATTCATAACGAACTTCAAATTACAGCTCTTTTCTAAACTTATTATAATTAGACAAGGGATTTATCAAGATCTCACATCCCTTCACCAAACAACCAAAGCCCACTAAAAGGGAACAATCCATCTTACTAGTGCCTTATCAAGCTTGATGCAAAAGAATGAAATGCTCATTTAGTCTTAACTTAAGGTTAAGATAATCATTTGGCCATAGGCTATAATAGGAGGTACAAATCAAGAAAAATAAACATAGGCTCAAAGGGGCTAGCAAGGGATATAATATACAATAAAGGTGGCCATTTGGCTGTTGGATTCAGCAAATTAAAGAAAAAAAATGCCTTAATCATATTGCCTAAATGCATATGCGAAATGTGATCATGAATGAGAATCAAAGCAAGTTCTAGAGAAATGATGTCAAGAAAGAGTCACATATGAAAGAAATATGAGATTAAATTGATAAATAGTTTTTAAATGCTCAAAGCCTCACAGGACATCTATCAATGTTATAACTAGTTCATTTGTAAACACATGCCAAAATTCATGTAAAGACTCATGGGCTAATAAACTCGCACTCAATATGTGGTCAAAACATGGATCTCGCTTTTCGTAAACTCATTCTCAAACATTTTATGCACAGTTTAGGCAAATCAAAGGATCAAATTAAACCAAAGAAGTCCATCAAATCTAAAAAGATCATCATCGGAGGAAGTATTTTACTTTCTCTAGTTTTTCAAATTTTTTATATTATTTTTTTCTTTCGTTTCTATAAACATGCATGCTCCTAATAACAATGCAAACTAAAATGCAAAGAAAAACTAAAATGCAGCCGAGAATGGAAAGAAAACTAAATGCACCACTGAAATACAGCTAAATAAAACTTAAACCTAAAACAAAAACTCCAAAAACTATCACTAACATTATATACACAGCACAAGCACACCAAACCAAATTAGGCATCAGATGCCAAATATAATGACTAACTCCCCCATGCTTGAATCACACATTGTCCCCAATGTGGGTATACAATAGAAAAAGGGAAGGGGTGTAGCACATAGCAGTCAGAACAGAGGTGGTGGGGTAGGATGGGGTGGTTGGCCATAAGAAATATGTCAATCTTGCCAAGTCTCTAGACATGCCCTATAGTCCTGGGAATATTGAGTCTGGGTAGCAAGCATTCCACAAAGCTCATAGTGGCGCTCTTGGACAAAGTCCCGAAGAGCGGCGTTCTCAGAGGCAACAAATGCTCGAAGGGAAACTTGCTCTTCTTGAATTGATCTAAGGGTGTTTTGGAGGTCGGTATAGTTAGTAGGGGGTGGTTGAGAGGAAAAACTAGGTCCTGCTCGACTAGGATGAGGGGCTCGATGATTAGATACAGGTTAAACAACCTCGTCATCACCAAGTACCCAATAAAGGTTAGTCTGGTGAAGTAAGGTAGTTCGATCGACATTGGGAAGCCGCAAAAGGCAGTCCCTAGGGTAAATCCAACATAAACTCTCAGCCTCAAGTTCACAAAAGTTCATAATTTCAAAAGTAGCTTGATCAAGCTGCTTGAACCTAGAAATTCTATCCTTAGGGTTGGGCTTAATACTTAAAAATCTAGCGATAATAGTCATACTACCATCTATGACTATCTTACCTTTAGTGCTAACAGAGCACTATACAATTGCCTGGCAAAAAATAAACCGAGATCAAGCTGGACATTGTCAAGCATATACGACATAAAGTACAACTCAGATGATCTCGGGACATTCAGGCTATCGTCTCGAGCAAAGAAATAACAAGTCAAGATACGCTGAGCTACTCTAATACAAGAGTTCCTAATATGAGTGCACTTCGATAAACTAGTGTTGTACCTAACACTCCCTGAAAGTTCGCTCCAAAATGCATTAAGATTAAATTCCCAGGGAACTTGGCGGTTCGCTAAATCCACACTAGGTGGAAAACCTAATATAACATTAAAGGTACCTAAGTTCAACTTATAAAATTGTCCCTGCAAATAAAATGATATGTATCCGGCTTGACGTTGAGGCCCTCTAGTGACCTCGACATGAAATGTAGTCAGGAACTCCAGGGTCAGGTTCTGATATGTATGCTCTTTTATTTTTAAAAAGTGTCCGATACCACCTCGTGCAAATAACCACAGAATATCATCTAACATTCCCAATCTACCTAATAATTCCTCATCATAATATCTAGTTGCTACAACCATGCGTTCATTCAAATAATTATATCTAGTAATATGATCAGGATTCGTTAAACCAAGAGGGTGAGGAATGTTATCTTGAGCTCATGCAGGGATGTCCTTTGAGATCGGGTTGGTACTTGACTTGAGGATCCAACCTCCTTGGTACTCCTTTGTCTCTTGGTGGGTGCCATTGTTGTAAAATGAAACAAAAACCAAAACTGAAACCTAAATAAGATAATTTAAGAAGAAAATTAAAGAAATTAAGTAAAAAGAAGAAGAATACGAGAGAGAAAAAGATGGGTATGGTGGATGAGTGAAGTGAGATGAGTTTAAAGAAGAAGAAGAAGAAGAAGAAAGAGATGAAATTTGTGTGGAGAGATGAAATGTTGAGCGAAAAGGGATGAATTTGGGTGAAATGGGTAAAAATTGAGAAGAAATGAGGTAAGAATGAAGATTGTAGTTATGAAGGTTTAGAGAGAGAAAATGGAGGTAGAGAGGAAGAGAGAGTTGTGAAAAAGATGAAGTGTAAGGGAAAATGAGGGGGGCACCCCGACTAAAAACCTAGACTGCAGGTTGTAGCAAGTCACTACGGACTATGAAGTTCACCATGGTCCAGCAGTGGTGTCTGCTGACTCTGGTTTTTTTTTTTTCATTTTTTTGGGTTGGCACCCCATGGCTGCAGTGTTGAATATCCTAGCTATGGTGCCAAAACATTTTACATATATTTTTTTGCTCTTTTTTTTGTTGTTGTTTCTCTCTTTTTTTTCCATAAACTCTTTATTCTACTCTTATTTCTCTCTTTTTTTCCTTCTCTCATGTTTTTCATTTTTTTTCAGTTTTTTGCTTTTTTTATTGAAAAAATACAAAAATAATGAAAATCAAGCTAAGAAAGAGGGAAAAAGAAAAGGTTTGATTGCCTCCCAAGAAGCGCTCTTTTAAGGTCAAGAGCTTAACTCTTCTTCTATGCTATCCAGATCAGTAAGTTTATGGACATTGGATTTATCAATAGGTCGTCCCATAAGATATGGTTTTAATCACTGTCCATTGACCATAAACATGCCGGTGGACTCAATCCATATTTCAACTGCTCCGTTAGGCTCTTAAATGGTCCTCACCATTGGGACTTCACTTTGCCCAGAAACAATCTCAATCTGGAGTTGAACAATGGAACCATGTCTCCTTTTCTGAACATTTTCTTCATGATATGTTTATCGTGCCACTTCTTAGTTCGCTCTCTGTAAATTCGTGAATTCTCATAGGCTTCTGACCTTAGCTCATCTAGTTTGTTTAGCTGCAAAAATTGAGTGTCTTTATAGCCTAATATGTCTTATATTCCATCTCTATTGGCAAGTGAGAAGACTTCCCAAACATCAACAGGTATGGAGTGGTGTCTAGCGGAGTCTTGTAAGCGGTGCAGTATGCCCAAAGAGCATCATCAAGTTTGAAGGACCAATCTTTGCGAGACTGATCCACTGTTTTTTCCAATATGCTTTTCAATTCTATATTCAAGAGTTCCACCTACCCACGTGTTTGGGGATGGTAAGGTGTAGCGATCTTATGAAATATCCCATATTTTTTTAATGGTGACTTAAGTGGCTTGTTACAAAAGTGTGTTCCATTGTCACTTAGAAGAACTCTTGGCGTGCCGAACCTTGTGAAAATATTCTTCTTAAGAAACTTAAGGATAACTTTAGAATCATTTGTTGGGGAGGCAACAGCTTCTACCCACTTAGAAACATAGTCAATCGCCACAAGTAAGTAAAGGTTGTTATGGGAAGGAGGAAAAGAAGCCATGAAGTCAATCCCCTATATATCAAATAACTCTACCTCACGTATGGCACTTTGAGGTATCTCATGCCTCTTGGAAATGTTCCCTATTCACTGACATCTATCATAAGTCGTGACAAATTTCCTTGCGTCCTTAAAGAGCGTGGGCCAATAGAAGCCTGCTTGGTGTACTTTCACAATCGTTTTATTTGGTCCATAATGGCCATCATAGGTTGAAGCATGGTAATAGTGCAAGGCACTACGGACCTCATCTTCAAGCAAGCACCTTCTATAAATCCTATCTCCACATGGCTTGTAAAGGAAAGGTATTTTCCACACATAGTATTTGGCATCAGTAAAGAACTTATTTCTTTGCTAGGAGGGGAATTCTGGAGGTAACACTCCACACACCTTGAAGTTCACCAAATCAGCATGCTATGGGGTAGCTTACTGGGATATAGCGAATAGCTGCTTATCTGGGAATGAGTCATCAATGGGGAGTTCTTCAATAGGAGTAGCCCCTGGGCCTAAATGAGATAAATGATCGGCAACCACACTTGCCAACCGGGCCTTATCTTTGATCTCGGAATCAAACTCTTGAAGAAGGAGGACCCATCGGATGAGAAGGGCTTCGAAGTCGGATTTCTTCATCAAATGTTTCAAAGCGGCATGATCCGTGAAAACGATGACCTTAGAATTAATCAAATAGGATCAAAATTTTCTAAGGCAAAGACAACTGCTAAAAACTCCTTCTCAGTCGTGGTATAATTCACTTCAGCCCCGTCAAGAGTGCGGCTTGCATAGTATATGGCATATGGCTTGTTATCCTTTCATTTGCCTAGAACAACCCTTACTGTATAGTCACTCACGTCACACATAACTTCAAAAGATAGCTCCCAATTTAGCGCTTGCATTATTAGGGTGTGATTAATGCCTCTTTTAACCTGTGAAAAGCACTCAAGTATTCTTCACTAAAATCAAAAGGCATATCCTTGACAAGCAATTAGCGAGAGGTTTTATAATTTTTGAAAAATCTTTAATAAACCGCCGGTAAAAACCGACATGTCCAAGAAAACTCCTCACCCCTTTTAAAGAAGTTGGTGGTGGCAATTTCTTAATGACCTCTACCTTTACTTTATCAACTTCAATGCCTTTATTAGAGACAACATGACCAAGGACAACCCCCTTTTGCATCAGAAAATGACATTTCTCCTAATTCAAGACCAAATTCATATCTTTGCATCTTTGTAAAACCTTAGATAAGTTATTCAAGCACTGCTCATAAGTTGCACCATACATAGAAAAATCATCCATAAAGACTTCTATTATGTCCTCAACAAATCAGAAAAAATAGCCATCATACAACATTGAAATGTGATAGGGACATTGCATAACCCAAATGGCATTCTTCTATAGGCATATGTACCATAAGGACATATAAAAGTAGTCTTCTCTTGGTCATTAGGATGGATAGGGATTTGAAAGAATCGCAAATATCCATATAAGTAGCAAAAATTGAGTTCCTAGCCAATTTCTCAAGCATTTGGTCAATGAGGGCAAGGGGAAAGTGATCTTTATAGGTGGCTTTATTCAATTTTCGATAATAAATTCATATACGCCAGCCTGTGACAGTCATAGTAGGAATTAGCTCATTATTCTCATTTTTGACAACAGTCATCCGTCCTTTCTTAAGTACAACATGGTTCGGGCTTGCCCACGCACTATCGGAGATAGGGTAGACAATGCCGATTTTAAGCAACTTCAAAATTTTCGTTTTTATCACCTCTTGCCTGCTAGGGTTCAATCTTCTTTAGTGTTCAATTGCAGGCTTATGATCGTCTTCCATTAAGATTTGATGCATGCACAAAGAAGGATGAATTCCCTTTAAGTCATCAAGGTTGTATCCTATGGCCTTGTGATGCTTCCTAAGTACTCTAAGCAAAGAGTCCATTTGGGATGCATTCAAACTTGCATTCACAATCACTGGGTATGTAGATTTTGGTCTAAGAAATTCATACCTCAGGAATGAAGAGAGAGGCTTTAGTTCTACATCAGGAGCTTTAACCTCATCAGACGAGAGCTTATTTTCATCTTGTAATGATTCCACCTTAGCAAGGGAAGGCGGAATTGGTGGAGAGGCTTCCAGAAGTTAAGCACACTCGGCTACTTTGGGATTTTCATCCTTAGTAGTGTTATTGTTCAACATCAAGTGCTCAAGTGGACCATTAGAATCAAGGTTAAACACGATTTCCTGCATTAAACCATCAACTACATCAATCTTATTACACTAATCAGAAATGGAAGGAAACTTAGCGGCTTTTAGTAAATTAAACTCTACAAGATCATTTCCCACATCAAAAGATAGTGTACCGTTTTTCACATCGACATGATACCCTTTGGCGGCCAGGAATGGCCTCCTAAGAATGATGGGGGTCCGTGTATCCTCCTCCATTTCTAAAATCACAAAGTCTACTGGTACATATAAATCCTTTACTTTTATTGGAACATCCTCTAAAATACCCACATAGTATTTCATAGAACAGTTTGCCAATTGTAAGGAGATAATAGTTGGTCTCATCTCTCCTAGTTTTAATTTTTCACACATAAAAAGGGGCGTCAAGCTTACGCTTAATCCTAAATCACATAAAGCACGGTAAATAGGCACATTCCCTATCAGGTAGGGCATTGAAAAACTATTGAGATCCTTTAGCTGAGTTAGAAAC
Organism: Carnegiea gigantea; assembly: GCA_029747015.1. Taxonomy (NCBI): domain Eukaryota; kingdom Viridiplantae; phylum Streptophyta; class Magnoliopsida; order Caryophyllales; family Cactaceae; genus Carnegiea; species Carnegiea gigantea. The sequence continues at coordinate 132,798 of JAKOGI010001493.1, forward strand.
TTAGTTTGGATCGCCGCACTGCATTCTTCAGTCAAAGCTACAGTTTCATCTTCTTCAAGCTTTCTTTTTTTGGATAGGATTTCTTTCAAAAATTTAGCATATGAAGACATTTGAGTTAGGGCGTCAGTAAACGGAATGTTTATGTAGAGTTTCTTAAGGACATTTAAAAACTTCCCAAACTGTGAATCGGTTTTTGCTTTAGCCATCCTTTGACGAAATGGTAAAGATAGGGTGAAGACATCATTCTTATTGTGCAAAGAGTCATCGTTGGTAACCTCCTTAGGTGCCTCTAGTTGTTTCCCTCATCTCAAAATCATTGCATTATGTTGCTCCCTAGGATTAAGCTCAGGCTTGCTAGGAAGTCTATATGAGGGTGTAGATGAAAAACTATATTGTTAGGAAATATGAGCATCCAAGATCTTGTTATGAGTTGTAAGCACATCAACCTTAGAGGCTAATTGCTTAATGTACTCACGCTGTTTTTATTGTGCCATAAGTGTACTTTCCATCATCGCTTCTAAATTAGACTTTTGAGGTACTTGGGAAGGGAAAGGAGGTCTTTGAAAACCGGGAGGTGGTTGAACATTCATTGGGGCCATATTCAAAGGGTTTGAATTAGACCTATATGAGAAATTCTGATGATTCTTCCAACCCGGATTGTAGGTACTAGAGTAAGGGTCATTGGGCGGTCTCGGGTTGAAGTTTTGAACATAGTTAACTTCACTAGGGTATTGAGAAAAAGGACTCCTAACTTGACAATTCAAAGTCACATGCTCAATAGAACCAAAAATTTCACAAGAGGAAGGGGGACTAAAATTCACAGCATTAACATTCATTCAGTCCAATCTTTGAATCATAGCATCAACTTTAGCAGAAAATAAAGTAAGCGCATCAACTTCAAGCTTACTTCCAACCCGTTTGGGTTGGTCTTGTTCGGCGGACCATTGAAAATTGTTAAGTGCCATCTCCTTAATTAAGTTACAGGATTCGTCTTCGGTTTTGTTCATCAAGGTACCTCCTGCCGCCGCATCAATAGTGGACCTTACTGGTTGGGTCACACCATTATAAAAAGCTTGGATAATTGTCCAACGTTAAAGGCCATGATGAGGGCATAAGCCCAGCAAATCTTTAAACTGCTCCCAAGCTTCGTACAACGTTTCTTCATCGTTTTGCGCAAAGTTAGTGATTTGATTCCTTGAGCTGGCCATTTTGCTCGAAGGGAAAAATTTGGCAAGGAATGCTCTTGTTAACTCATCCCAAATGGTAATACATCCCAATGGCAAAGAGTGTAACCAAGCCCTTGCTTTATCTCTCAATGAGAAGGAAAATAAACACAATCGGATGGCATCAGTGGAGACTCCATTAAGTTTCAACATGTCGCACACCTTTAAAAAGATCGAGAGGTGTAGATTCGAGTCTTCCAAAGGAATTCCTCCAAACTGGGATTGTTGCACCATGGATATAAGTGTTGGTTTGAGCTCGAAATTGTTGGCATCAACAATAGGGCCAGCGATGCATGAGGCAATCCCTTAGACTCTAGGGGTAATGAAATCTCGAATTGTCCTTCTTTGGTCACCTCCTCCTCCCATCATGTTTGTCAGATTCCTTCTTGCCTCGCATCTTGGTTCTTCCGCCCTTTGCTTCTTCCTCTACAAGCGAAAAGTATTTTTAATCTTGGGATTGGATTCGTATAAAATTGGACTTCGTATAAACTGAATAAATTCCTACAAGCACTATCACCAACGGTACAGCGCAATCAAACAAGAAAATAAAAGGAAAATAAAAGTAAAAAGCAATAAAATACTTAGTCACTTTTGTCAGACTAACTCAATAGTTAACAGATTGAGTCCCCGGCAACGGGGCCAAAAACTTAACCATTGCTGCAAGCGCATGGGTAGTCGTAGTATAGATAACAAGATCGCTTCTTAAGGACCAATGTAATCTATCGAACTTGGTCTATGAAAATATGCTAAGTAAAATTCTAATTCAAGGGGTTTGGGTTTAACAACTTCTAATTCACTAATTTCTTAAATCAATTAAGGAAAAATGCATAGGAATTCATGCAGTTACGAAAGTTGATTGTATCAAAATGATAAGCATATGCTTTTTTCTAATTGATTAATCTCAAGGAATTGAAATCTTTCTAAAAATTTAGTCTATTCTTTCGAAATCAACCAAATTTGCCTAAACTAAGTAAAAGTTCTTTCAAACTAATTTGTCTTACTTCAAGTTGAATATCTTCGATTACACTCCATGTCCACCTAACATGCAAATCTCTCTTTCGAGACGACGTCACATCAGGTCTTATCAAGTAGTCTAACAATTAAATGTCATCTTTCAGTTTTTTCACTCACTTGTATTAAGTTGCAAGCAAACTTGGCCAAAAATCTACGCACAACATGATAATCACTTGATAGAATGAAATCAAGCTAATCATAAAATAAGCACAATTCTATAGATTAAAACATGATCCAACTACACTTTTATAAACTACTAAATTCCTAGACAAAATAAACTACTCACACATGATTAAAGACTAAACGACTAACTAACGTTTTGGAGATATCTGAGAGGCAGGGCTTGACTAAGATAGCCTTTCAACCAAGGGCTTCAAACTTCCTGAAAATCAAACACTCACACTCAAGATTTCTCACTAAAACAATAACCAAACTAAAAATCTTAACAAAAAAGAACAAAATTTGGGAAAGAAAATGAACTATGCTATCTAAGTTCTCTTTGCATTGCTGCCAAACGATGCCCTTTTATGGAAAAACTCGGATCATTTTAGCCACACGCCCAAAGGAAAACGAAGAGGCAACAGTTTCACACTTCACCGCGGTCCGTGGCAGGCACCACGGGCCGACCGTGGTCTTAGCTGGAACCGATTTTCTACTGTTTTCTTGCTCTACGGGTATAGCATCACATGGGCGTCCGTGGGAGAGGTCAAAATACATCCAATAAGAGCAAATGTTGGGTAAAAAGGCCTAAAATCTTGCAAAATACATCAAACAACTGTACCCAAGCATGAATCAAGAATAGGATTATAGATTATGACTTAAAGCACATAATTCTCCAAAAAAATGTGGCAAAATAACCCTAAAATGATGTGTACATTAAGTACTTATCAGAATTGTGCCAGTCAGCTACAGTACCACAAAAAACTATGTTTGATGTAATTTAGGAGATTTACAGTAGTCCATGTAGTGTTTAGGTTTAAAATACTATTCATGTATTTTTTCTAATGTTCAAATATTTCTTCTCTATTAAGAACTCTATTTATGTTTAAGATGTATCTCGTCTGACTAATTGGAGTAAGGCCAACTTCTTCGAAAGTTGTAGTTTTCCTTGGGATGAACCCGAAGGAAAAATTGATTGTACGCCCTGTTAAATATAACTAAGCGTCATAAAATGAGTATTTTTTCTAGAAGGTTCACCAAATTCTTCATGTTTAGGAACAACATTGTTAATCAGATTGGTCTATGTCTCATCTAAGTCGAGTTCTTCTCCAATTTCATTATTCTCATCTTCAAAAGCCATTTTACTATATTTTTTTTATCCAATTTTCTTCTAAAGGTAACACATGGAGATCCCCTAGTTTAATAAGGTTCATCTGCTGATATATTTCTTCTTCTAATTGGATGTTATTAGTCTCTTCGCTATTATCAGATAGTACATCATGTTTATCACTAATTGCACTCATGATTTTATTTAATTCTGCTGAATTTTGTTCTTTTTTGAACATATTCTGTAGTTATTCAAGAGTATACTACTTATATTCCATCCTCTTCTTCCTTTTCTGCTTTTTCAGCCGATTTTTGACCTAATTTTTCTCCTACTTTTTTGGATTTTAATATCAACCAACGGAAATGAATTTTTGTTTTTTAGGTTTTGATAAGGATATTTATGCTGAAATGGAGTATCTAATACGGGTAGAAGATTTTCCACTATGCCTAACTTTGTTAACTAGAGAAATGTGAATCACCGATAAGTACTTCTTAAGATCCTTGACTTCAATCTTAATTTTAACTAATTCTACTTTTAATTAGCTTAATTATCATAATTATTTTTAGTCACATGGCACTGATATCAGTTAAAAGAAGGCCTTAAGAAGTACTTATAAGAAAAATCACACATTCACAAATTTTAGATTTTCGAAAGTAAGTTTTTAGGGATTGGGGTTAAAATAAAAATTTAAAAATCTTAGGGGCCTTTTGCAATGCAAAAAACTGCTTTTGACAAGTTTGGTTCAAGAAATTATTTACACCAAAGGTGGATAGACCAGGAAATTGTTTCTAAAGTTATAGGCTCCCAAAATTATACACGCCAAACTTTAGGGGTCGGAATAAAATTTATTTAAATTACTTGGAGATTTAGAAATCGAGAACACAAAATTCTAGAAAGAAAAAGAAGACAAAAATTGAGGGATTACTATAAAAAGGATAAATTACTAGAAAATTAGGAAATTGTGCTAACAAAACTGGTTAGAAACAAAGAAAAAAGGAATTTCCATCAAATTCGCAAAAGCTTGGTAGCGTCTTGACTATAATCTGTCTGCATCTATCACAGAATCATCCAGAGTTTATTATGTTGGAGTTGGGTTTGGCCTCACCTTCAAGGCTGATGTATATGTGGGTGGTAAGTGAACCAAATCAAACTCAAATAAACCCAAATAAGAATTGAACCAAAGTAAAGAGAAAATGGAAGGTTGATTGAGATGGAATGAAAATAATAACAAAAAAAGAACAAAGGATAAACAAGACCTTGCACTTGAGATAATCCTTCACGGAGCCACTCAAGGACTTGATCTTGGGCAAATCCTCTTGTCTTCACCAAGAAATCACTCCAATTGGGAAAGAAAAGAGAACCTAGAACACCACTTGAACTTGCCAAAATTCAAGATATAGAATTAGGGATTTTTTTTTTTGGACACAAATGAGAATCACTCTCAAGGTGTTTGTACTACTCTTGGAAAAGCTTACAACTCTGAATTCAAATGCAACTACATAACCCACCTATTTATAGGCTAAACAAAGATAACCAAAAGACTTAAAAACTCCTAGCAATTAAAACTAGAAAATTGAAAAGACTTGGAAAATGGAAAAGACTCAACATAAAGGGGTGGGGGAGGTTACAAAGAATATTCTAGACTTCCAATCAGCTAAAGACATCCATCTAGAACACTCCAAGTCGTGCATGATGTCATCCACATGATGTCATGTAACCAAAGTCTCTTCATTTACCCAGCATTTAATCCTTGCAGTAGCCTCCACTTCAACTGAGCATAACTCTCAGCACACACGTCCAAATCAGGTGATGCTGGGCTTGTTGGAAAGCCCTGGAAATTTAGTTTCCAGAATGGGCTCATTAGCTCAATTGGAATAAGTAGATCAAAAGTTATGATCCGAACATTACACCTATATCAGAACTGGACTGGAGCAGGACAACTTTCCTTTGAGTGCTACTTTGCCCAATCAAATGACGTCCAAATTAAATAAAATTGGGCTTATTTTAAAGCTGACATCTTAAGCTTCAAAACAATGTGGCCCCTCAAGTTGTGGGTCCACTTGAGCTAGTCCAAAAAATGAGCACAAAAAAAAATTACCTTCCGCAGGGATGAATCGGGCACCAATTCTTCCGGAAGGAATATGAGTTTTATCCAGATTTTCGCCACTTGCTTGACTTCTTCATGGTGTCTAAAGTCCTTGAACTCACATAATAAGAGAAAATATGAGAGTTCCCATGCACGCTCTTGTTTGACACTTTTCTTCTTGGAAGTTGACCTTAAATAAAAATGATGCATATGGGAATATGCATCATACTCCCCGGGTGGTTTTGAGTTTGTCCTCAAACTCGGGAGTTCTTTTTTCTTCTCATACAAGAGGGCATATTTATGAAATGGGGTTCTTTGTGGACAAAAATTATAGGGCATCTCTTGAAGAGCAGTATGATCATGGGATTGATAAAAGAGGGTAAGGGGAGGGTAGAAACTAGGGTTAGACTCGGTTGGGAGAAGAGAGGTGAGTAAGAGGTTCTTTTGTAAGACTTTTTGTGAGTTGGGGGTTTGGGAAGGTTGAATGGGGCTAGGTTCATGCTCATCAAATCTTGGAGGTAGGCTCCAATTTACCTCATTATCTACTTCATTATAGGCGTCAAAGATGGGAGGTAGATCAAAGTTAACGTCACTATTTTCTTGATAATGACCTTCTCCATTTAAGACAAATGGATAGCTAACTTCTTTTTCTTCCTTCATGGCTTCTTCCCATTCGGTCAAGGTGATGAATTCCTTGTTGGGGCAGTCCGAGAGTGCATGACCAAAGCCTTGACACTTAGAACACCTTTTAACGCTCATGCTAGAACTCATGGTAGGACCAGATGTGTATGAGGCTGATTTGTGGATGTGTTTGGGTTTGGAAATTTGGTCAAGTAGGCAACCTAGGCTCTGATACCAATTGATGTATATGTGGGTGGTAAGTGAACCAAATCAAACTCAAATAAACCCAAATAAGAATTGAACCAAAGTAAAGAGAAAATGGAAGGTTGATTGAGATGGAATGAAAATAATAACAAAAAAGAACAAAGGATAAACAAGACCATGCACTTGAGATAATCCTTCACGGAGCCACTCAAGAAATTGATCTTGGGCAAATCCTCTTGTCTTCACCAAGGAATCACTCTAATTGGGAAAGAAAAGAGAACCTAGAACACCACTTGAACTTTTCAAAATTCAAGATATAGAACTAGGGATTTTTTTTTGGGACACAAATGAGAATCACTCTCAAGGTGTTTGTACTACTCTTGGAAAAGCTTACAACTCTGAATTCAAATGCAACTACATAACCCCCCTATTTATAGGCTAAACAAAGATAACCAAAAGACTTAAAAACTCCTAGCAATTAAAACTAGAAAATTGAAAAGGCTTGCAAAATGAAAAAGACTCAACATAAAGGGGTGGGGGAGGTTACAAAGAATGTTCTAGGCTTCCAATCAGCTGAAGACATCCATCTAGAACTCTCCAAGTCGTGCATGATGTCATCCACATGATGTCATGTAACCAAAGTCTCTTCATTTACTCAGCATTTAATCCTTGCAGCAGCCTCCACTTCAATGGAGCATAACTCTCCGCACACACGTCCAAATCAGGTGATGCTGGGCTTGTTGGAAAGCCCTAGAAATTTATTTTTTAGAATGGGCTCATTTGCTCAATTTGAATAAGTAGAGAAAAAGTTATGGGCCGAACATTACACCTATATCAGAACTGGACTGGAGCAGGACAACTTCCCTTTGAGTGCTACTTTGCCCAATCAAATGACGTCCAAATTAAATAAAATTGGCTTATTTTAAAGCTGACATCTTAAGCTTCAAAACCATGTGGCCCCTCAAGTTGTGGGTCCACTTGAGCTAGTCCAAAAAATGAGCACAAAAAAAATTACCTTCCGTAGGGATGAATCGGGCACCAATTCTTCCGAAAGGAATATGAGTTTTATCCAGATTTTCGCCACTTGCTTGACTTCTTCATGGTGTCTAAAGTCCTTGAACTCACATAATAAGAGAAAATATGAGAGTTCTCATGCACGCTCTTGTTTGACACTTTTCTTCTTGGAAGTTCACCTTAAATAAAAATGATGCATATGGGAATATGCATCATACTCCCCGGGTGGTTTTGAGTTTGTCCTCAAACTCGGGAGTTCTTTTTTCTTCTCATACAAGAGGGCATATTTATGAAATGGGGTTCTTTGTGGACAAAAATTATAGGGCATCTCTTGAAGAGCAGTATGATCATGGGGTTGATAAAAGAGGGTAAGGGGAGGGTAGAAACTAGGGTTAGACTCGGTTGGGAGAAGAGAGGTGAGTAAGAGGTTCTTTTGCAAGACTTTTTGTGATTTGGGGGTTTGGAAGGTTGAATGGGGCTAGGTTCATGCTCATCAAATCTTGGAGGTAGGCTCCAATTTACCTCATTATCTACTTCATTATAGGCGTCAAAGATGGGAGGTAGATCAAAGTTAACGTCACTATTTTCTTGATAATGACCTTCTCCATTTAAGACAAATGGATAGCTAACTTCTTTTTCTTCCTTCATGGCTTCTTCCCATTCGGTCAAGGTGATGAATTCCTTGTTGGGGCAGTCCGAGAGTGCATGACCAAAGCCTTGACACCTAGAACACCTTTTAACGCTCATGCTAAAACTCATGGTAGGACCAGATGTGTATGAGGCTGATTTGTGGATGTGTTTGGGTTTGGAAATTTGGTCAAGTAGGCAACCTAGGCTCTGATACCAATTGATGTATATGTGGGTGGTAAGTGAACCAAATCAAACTCAAATAAACCCAAATAAGAATTGAACCAAAGTAAAGAGAAAATGGAAGGTTGATTGAGATGGAATGAAAATAATAACAAAAAAGAACAAAGGATAAACAAGACCTTGCACTTGAGATAATCCTTCGCGGAGCCACTCAAGGACTTGATCTTGGGCAAATCCTCTCGTCTTCACCAAGGAATCACTCCAATTGGAAAAGAAAAGAGAACCTAGAACACCACTTGAACTTGCCAAAATTCAAGATATAGAACTAGGGATTTTTTTTTGGACACAAATGAGAATCACTCTCAAGGTGTTTGTACTACTCTTGGAAAAGTTTACAACTCTGAATTCAAATGCAACTACATAACCCACCTATTTATAGGCTAAACAAAGATAACCAAAAGACTTAAAAACTCCTAGCAATTAAAACTAGAAAATTGAAAAGGCTTGGAAAATGGAAAAGACTCAACATAAAGGGGTGGGGGAGGTTACGAAGAATATTCTAGGCTTCCAATCAGCTGAAGACATCCATCTAGAACACTCCAACTCGTGCATGATGTCATCCACATGATGTCATGTAACCAAAGTCTCTTCATTTGCCCAGCATTTAATCCTTGCAGCAGCCTCCACTTCAACCGAGCATAACTCTCAGCACACACGTCCAAATCAGGTGATTCTGGGCTTGTTGGAAAGCCCCGGAAATCTAATTTCCAGAATGGGCTCATGTGCTCAATTTGGATGAGTAGATCAACATTTATCATCCGAACATTACACCTATATCAGAACTAGACTGGAGCAGGACAACTTCCCTTTGAGTGCTACTTTGCCCAATCAAATGACGTCCAAATTAAATAAAATTGGGCTTAAACCATGTGGCCCCTCAAGTTGTGGGTCCACTTGAGCTAGTCCAAAAAATGAGCACAAAAAAAATTACCTTCCGCAGGGATGAATCAGGCACCAATTCTTCCGGAAGGAATATGAGTTTTATCCAGATTTTCGCCACTAGCTTGACTTCTTCATGGTGTCTAAAGTCCTTGAACTCACATAATAAGAGAAAATATGAGAGTTCCCATGCACGCTCTTGTTTGACACTTTTCTTCTTGAAAGTTGACCTTAAATAAAAATGATGCATATGGGAATATGCATCAAAGGCCAAATTATAAAAAAAAAAAAGCTACAGAAAATCAAAAAACACAAATCATCAAGCATATAAAAATCATGTAAAAAGAAGGAAATTGTATAATTTTATTTCACCTAATGTGGAAGTTATCATCTAAGATTTACAGCAAGCATAACAATTAAACCCAACAGCATTAGAAGTTACATATTTTTATCTCGCCTCTTGGGAGTTGCATGTCAATTCTTATCAATGTCCTTTGATGAATTCAATACCTTTGAAGACAGATAAACAAACCATTTCAAACCATAACTAAGTCGCATCTTCATGTGATGAATAACTAAAGAGAAACAATTGAATCTCTCACTCAACAAGAGCCAAGCAAGATCATATATCCGAATGTAAATTATGATGAAACAGAGCCCTTTGGCCGTGACAATTAGGGGTTCGGGTAGAGAAGTGGTTATTAGGTTTCGTACGAGATGAAGAATGGAGCGGGCGTGACAGGGTTTGCAAGAGACAGTTATCCAGTCAAGGCCAACAGAAATAACGATAATACCATTCAATTTTAATCTACTGTGACTCTCCTTAATGGGTTCTTAATTTTTAAGGATTTATATGAAAGACGTAATGAATAAAATAAAGTGGTCACTTGCATTATTCTTTTCAATATTTTGTGGTAAATAAATATAATTATTTTCTTGTAAATAGATCAGCTTGTTATGTCATATTATAAATATAATGATAAGTCAATTTAGGCTTTTGGTCACAGTGTACAATTTGTGATATATTTCACTTAAAGTTATATGTTCCCTTTTGAGCCTGAATCCTTGATTAAAAGCCAATAGGATATATCCTTCTTCACACTAGCAACTTATATTGCCCTTACCCAATAGGTTAGGTCGCTACATAATGTACTGGTTCAACAACGTAATTTATGAGCCTTGGGCCCTAAGACTTGTACTTAATAGAAGTTGTCCTTGGTTATGTCTTCAACAAGGGAGGCGGTTGTTATTATAGTAGGCTCATCATATCACTTATAAATCACATCATGTTTCCCTAATCTTTTAATGTGGATAAGGGATGTTGCAATCTCCGCTATTTAAAGAACTAACATATTAGACTATCAAGCCAATGAATTGTCATTGGGGAGGGACAGTAATTGAGGTAATGATAGTAATAACTCATAGTTTCCATTTCGTGAGTGTAGAGTTGTCCACAACCCTTATATCATTTGTAATCTTGACCCAATTGGTTAGAACACCAAATAACGTATTACTAATAACATAATCTCTAAGCCTTTGACCCAAAGACTAGCCCATAACAATCCTTTGCCATCATTTGGGCTTGAAAAGGGGAAGCATTTGTTACTATAGAAGGCATACTATGTAACTTATAAACCATGTCACCTTTCCTGAATCCTTTCATGTGATTCTTAAAACATTCCTTGATTTTGAATGCTATTCTTGTTGGGTGTACCCCTTTAACTATCCCTTCGATTGAGGGCTCAATTAAAGAGGCAACTTGGTTTCATCAAGTTTGGAATTATATTCTTATTCTAACCTCCTAAAAGGATTATTTGTGTTATACATAACACGAAGAAAATAATTGTTGGTGTTATATGCTTATACCACGTATATCTATTGGTGCAGGACACTTTTCTATTGGTAAAAGGTTTTGCCAATAGATATTGGTTTATCACTAATGTGTTGGTAAAAGCTATATCGGTAAAAGTATTACCAACAGATAACCAGGTATTATTGGCATTATTTTCTAATACCAACAGATATCTTTTGTTTCTAATAAATAAATCTTTAACAACAAATGTGAAATTGTTGGTGTTATATGCTTGTACCAAAAGATATATGTATTGGTACTTATACTGGCACCAAAATATTACCCAACAAACTTTTTTGTTAGTGCACAGTCTTTCCCTCCAAAAGTGTTTATTGGTAATAAGTCCTTCCCTCCATGCATCTGTCAGAAAGAGTCTTTCCTGTAAACAATATCCATTGGTAAAGGTCTTTCCTACCAACAATATCTGTTGGTAAAGCATTTTGCGCCAGTAGTAGTTTCTGTTGGTAAAATGTATTTCCTACCAATAATATATGTCGTTAAAATGCATTTCCTGGCAAAAATTTCTATTGGTAAAACTTATGATCCTTCTGCTGGTAAAAGATGGTCATATGTATCAGGAATTGTTGAGAATAGCAATATTAATGCAAACCTATCACCATTTCTTTACACAAACCTGTAGTATTATCTGTGCACATTGTTCAAAATGGAAAAAGTGGCCATTATAGTTTCTGCCGTGATCACAATAAAGTTGAAAGTTTAGAAAGTACCACTATGATTGTCCATACTATAACAAAAGTGCACTTAATGTCCAAATATCAATTAGTATCAAGCGCTTAATAATGTTCACCAAGAATCCTATTTAAATTAAATGAAATCGATCAATTAGAAACTATTTTGTTCTTCATTTCTTTCATCATCTTCCGTACCTAGATTGTACTCTTTCTCATTTTCTGGATCATCCTCTACAAATTCATGGTCATTGTCATCTTCATTGCTTGCAAGCTCACCGTTAAGTGAAGAAATGATATCCTTTGATAAGCTCCACGAAGATTACTATGAACAAGACCATGTTCTCAATAAATTGTGACACATTACACAAATTCATTAATAAAAGTGCCAATAACTCATCATCAAACCCCCTTCCCCCCCAAAGAACTTAAATAACGTTAAAAGACTAGAATTAACTCAAAAAGAAAAGACCATATGAAAGACATTTAATTTTTTTGTATATTTCTATACTATAATCTAATTCTGAATTTATTTTAATAACGACCTGATAAAACGGAGTAGCATACATGGTTATCAACATAATGGAACCATGAATACAACATACTAACATAGCAGACAGGTGACAAGCCTCCTTTTGTTGGATTCTTTCTCTTCAGGTATAATTTCAACTTTTCTTATCAATTTGAGCAGTAGCAAATCTGCCAACTTCTTTCATGTTGTTATTACATAAAAATCTAAGATCATACGTATACCATTCAAGAAATAACACTTGACTAGAAAATTATAATCAACTGTAAAAGTGAGTTCAATCCACCCAATCTCACTTGTTAATAATTCCATCATTTCAGAACATAACTTCACTAGACTTAGCTCATAATAGCATTGTGAAAGCAGAATAGTAGAAGGCCAACTCAAAATAATTTCACAACTAGCAAAATACATGTCAAGCTACAGTAGCTAATTAAGAGGGAAAAAAGTGAAACCAAATGAACCTGGTGCTTTAGAAGGATTAACATCATCTTCTCTAGCTTATGAACTTTCTCTTTAGTTTCATTGTGCTCCTACATGATTTTGATTCTTTTAGCTCACTCTTCCTCTAAACCACATCTTTTAGTACGGGAAAGAGGAACTTTGATGCCCATACCAAAGGTCTTTGCATAGTAATGTTTATCTTCTCCCACAACCTTTTTAAAAATCTCATCTCCAGTAGCTGGATCACATGTGTCATCCTCAAATTGAGACAATTCAGTCTCAATTGCTTCCTGTCAACTTGTCACAACCAAAAGACAAAGAAAATTGTATAAACATACGTTCACATCAACGCCACAAGATATTCTAGTGAGAAAAATAATTCAAAAATCTAAAAAGGAATGAGAATGCTGAAACAATATTTTACTTGCATTTGCCGCAGTGGAAGCATCATCAAACTTCAAACCCTTCTTGGTTTCGTGGGTCTTAAACCACATTTGAAGCCTATCCAACTTATTGCCTTTTTCCTAAATAACACGTATAATACAATGTAAGATAAGCTAACTACGTAAACGTATAATTCATAAAATTTAATTTTGTAGTACCTCTTCATCTGCTCGGATGCGTGCAAAACTCTTTGTTCCCATATAGTGAATTAGCTTTGAATTGGCTTGATTTTGAATGCCTATTTTACTATTTTCCTTATATGAAACCAGATAAAATAAATGAGTGCTCTTGCAAAGATGTTCAAGAATAATTACTTCAAAATAATATAACTAAGCCCTTGCATATCCTTTGCTGGATTCCCAAAACTGTACTAGCTTTTCCCAAATTTCAAGAGGTATATATTCTGGCCTCCTACTTATTGCTTCATCATGGGTTCTTCCATCAAAATGGGCCACCTTTAGCTCTGATCTATAACCTCTCAAACAAGCATGCATCCTCTCTAGTACCAAATCATAAGGCTCACATCCTTCTGGAAAGTTAAACGATCGCTATATAATTGAAAGAAAATGGCGGGTCAAGAGAACGACCGTTATTTTTATACATATATAACACAAATGGATACAATGATAAACTACTATGGGCACTTTTGTTGTTTCATAAATTAGTTTTTAATAGACCTTTACTCCTTGCCACATTGCATCTTTCTTCTCTTGTTCCATTTTGCTCCAGTTAGAACAATCAAGTAGCAATCTTCTGGGATCTCCTGCAAGACAACCAATGAAGGAAGATAGCTGCCTTGCAGAATTCCAAATTGGTTGGAGTTCTTCATTGACATCCATAAATATAGGGTCCTTTAACAGCTTTGTCTTGTTACATCCATGATCCTTTTCATGCGTTGTTGCTAGCACTCGCCTTCTACTTGTAGAATTGTAAATACCGTCATTTCTTGATGATGGAATCTCATGATTTGTTTCAAAGTTCCTCTCTAATGAATATAATGTTACAACATTAGATTGATTAGGTTGTTGAATAACGTGTCTTGGAGTATACCATACCTCCTGGAGTTGTTAGACCCAAAAAAAGATCAAAATGAAAAACAATGTAATGACAAAAGATAATCTAATACTTCTCCAACAACGTACCAGTTGAACATCTTGTTGTATGACATTGAGGGTCCTCATCCAATGGCAGATTGCTCTCCCCTGGTGGACTAGAATCATTCATGCCCAGAGTGTCTGACATAGAGGCATCTTTTGGAGGAATGCCTTACCAATAGGAAACGATAGTAAGAAGATGACAATAAAGTAAATATTGAATACATTGGAAAACGATTACCAATATATATGTTGGGCACACTTTAAGTATAACGGTGACAATATCTAGAATGATAATATACCATGTACACATCAAGTTTTAGGCTTACTTGAAGGGGCTTCTTCATTTGCACAATTCCGAGAGGAATGAGATTGCCTTGGATTGCTTTATAACACTTGAATACAATGGGAAAAGATTACCAATACATATGTATAAATTATGTAAGTTAATGATCATGTGACAATCACGTACCACTTACTTTGCTTGGGTGCTACGTTAAGACCACTTGCAATCATTGCATTAGCATGGGAAGTATTAATGTTCGTAACAACCATGTGAAGTCCTTGTAAGCCTTCCCCTAAAAGAAAAAGGGCAACCCTAGGGGTAGTTCACGTACACTTTAGTTAGAGGATACCCATTTATATGCATAAGATTCAAAATGAAATTAAAAAAACGAAAGAAAGTGACATATTTTCTTGGCTTTACTAAAACATATACCCTCATCTACACTAAGTGAAGTTAATTAATAAATAAGGTTTTCATCATTGTGAACTTACTAGCTTGAGCCTAATCAGAGGTGGTTTTATCAGAGAATGAAGAGCGGCGAACTGATAAGCTCCCAAATGTTGTGCCAAGATCTGAAGAAGTGGACGAAATTGTTTGCTTCAACTTGGGACTTTTTCCTACATTGGAATTAGGGTCCTTCCCACTTGAAGTTAGAAAGCTCTACATAACCGTAAGTACAAAACTTGATAAAATAAATAATATAAATTATATATATATAAATAAACTTGTTAAAATAAATAATACAAATTTTATACATATATATACACACACACACACACACACACCCATACACACAAGTATATATTGATACATATATACTCTACCATTAATCAACTTCTTAGGATCATCATCTTCTCACCAGTGAGTTTTCTTATAGAAGCTATATAGAACCTAACAGAAGTCCAATTAGCATTTGTTTAATCTTATAAAAATACCAACACGACAATGATATTACAAATGCACCCATGAGAAGAAAAAATAACAAAACAATGTCAAACATATAAACTTTTGAAAATGTCTTTCCATACAATTCAAAATGTCTATTAGCATTGTAAGTACATGTGTAACTACCACAGTACACGATTAAGATTCAAAATCATATTATGATTCATCTTCTTTCTCACTTTGACTAGTATTATGATTTGAATTTTCCACCTCAACATCATTGTCTTCTCCAACTAGATTAGCTAAAGGTTCATCTAATGTGACTTTGGGGATGTCATCTCTAACATCATGAATGTCATCTCCATACACCATAGTTAAGCTAGGTCCTTCCAAGAGGTCCACCTTTGGAACACATTCGTCTTCTATTTCAAACAAATCCCTTGGTTTAGTAATAATTGCTACATGCCAATTTTTCTCTTTAGATTCTGGAACATAGAACACCTGCACTGCTTGAGATGTGAGGACAAGAGGTTCACTTCTTCTCCAATGTGCCCTCAAGTTAACAAGGGTATATCCATACTCATCTCGTTTGACACCACAAATTGGGTCCATCCAATCACATTGAAATAACACAACACTTCTTCCTTGAAGATAAATCAACTAAATTATCTCAGTTAGAATACCATAGCAACCCATGTTTCCTACTTCTGTTATTGAATTCACTATAACCCCAGAATTTTGAGTCATACTCCTTGTGTCAATCATTTTTAATACGCCATCTATACCCATTACAAGTGATCCTAGTCATTCTTTTCATGCAACAGTCTGGCTTGCTAGCCAAATATCTTATATCATGTGTAACGTTACACTCCAAAGGAAGATGTCTAGAAACATGAGAATGACTTACATAGTGTCAGTAGTCAAATTTTAAATATATGCATGTACATATCACATATTACATATTGTAAAACACTTACATTCCATTCAAACCAATGTTGAAACTTCATTTTATGAATCTCATCAATGTTCCCATTTGTATTTTGCTATTCATTTCTAACAATTTCATAATGTTATCTAAAAGGGTTACGCCAAATTAGAACATGTAAAAGAATGCATTTTAAGAGTTAAGTGATATTAAACACAAAATTGAAGTGCATTAGTGCACATACACTTGAACTTCATCACAATTAAATAGCACATAACTATGCCCTTGGTCAATTACAGAATAATCAGGAAGAATTTTTTTGTTTTGGATAATGCACACCAATTTGGTAAGAATATAGGTAGACCACTGTATGCTTCATCGCCATCCTCATGGTTTCTTGATGGTCTATTCTCCCTTGTCTCAATTCCTTATATGCAAATTGCCACACATTCCTCCGCTATATGTGCTTCAGCAATTGACCCCTCTGGATGACTTCTATTGTGAATAGAAAATTCATGCTTTCCTAAGTCCCTATGAATACCAACGCAATATAATATGAGGAAAAGTTCTGTTTATATTTTGGAAGAAATAGATACAGTTGGAGATATACCTTTCTATAGGGCACATCTAGTTATACATAACTGGACCCCCAACTCTTGCTTGATAAGGAAAATGGACAACTAAGTGAATCATTATGCCGAAAAGGTAGGTAAAAAAAAATACCTTCTAGATGATAAAGTATAACAGCAACACGATCTTGCAAACTTTCAAAGTCCTCTGGGGTATTATTTTGAGAACATAACTCCTTAAAGAATGTACATAACTCAATCAAAACAGCACCCAGATTCTTGTTTTACATTTTTCTCGCAACAACTGGCAATAATTGATGCATAATAATATGATGGTCATGACTTTTTAAGCCATAAATTTTACCATCCGCAATGTGCCTCCTAATATTTGATGTATAGCCATATGGCACTTTCATTGAGGCTAGTATGGTAATAAATTCATCTTTCTCCTTCTTACTTAATGTAAGGCATGTTGGGGTGTGTAAGTCTTACCGTTGTCCTCATCAGAATGAAGACTATGCCTTATATTCGACTCTTTCAAGTTAAGGCGTGACTGCAGAGTATCTTTTGTCTTGCCCTCAATGCCTAAAATGTTGTAAGTATATTCACTGAAACATTTTTTTTGACATGTATAACATCAAGGTAGTGATGGACCATAAGATGCTTCAAATATAAGAGGTGGAAAAAATCCTCTACTTTTATTATGGTGTCACCTCATTGCCTTTTCTTTTTTTTTTTTTTTGCTTATTGTCAGGATGCTTTCCAAAAGTGATGTTTATCCCCTTCATTTGATCTAGCAATTAAGCCCCAAATAGTAGTTTAGGAGGAGGCCTCATTTCTATTTATCTGTTGAATGCTTTCTTCTATGACGATATTTATGATCATCTGGTAAGAGATAACGACAACCCATATAACACTTTTTTCGACTCCCTTTCAAATAAAGGAAGCAAGTGCCAAGATTGTAATAAGGACAAGCATACTTCCCTTTAGTTTTCCAACCTGACAAATTACCATACGCAAGAAAGTCATTAGTTATACAAATTAAGGCTCCATGCAAATTGAAGGTCTCATTTTTGGAGGCATCATAAGTTTGCACACCTAGTTCCCATAATTCCTCTAGCTCATCCACTAAAGATTCTAAAACGACATTAACATTATTTCGAGGTGCCTTTGGACCTGTTATAAGCAATGAAAGAAAGATAAAAGGTTACTTTATCCATAACCATGGAGGCAAATTATACGTCATTACCATAATCGGCTATATACTATATTGAGTACTCATATTTCCAAATGGATTGAACCCATTGCTTGAGAAGAAAACTCTAACATTTCGTGGATCATGAGCAAAATTTGAGCACTTATTATCAAAATCTTTCCATGCATGAGCATCAGCTGGATGCCTTAATTTGCCATCCTATTTCATTCCTCCGCATGCCATCTCATTAAGGGAACTGTTTTAGAAGACATAAAGAGTCTCTTGAGTCTAGGTACCAAAGGAAAGTGGCACAAAAACATTACTCAAATTGGATTACTAAAAGCTAATTTCATAATTGTTCCATTGTTGGTTGTCTTATACCTTAGAGCATCGCACTGTGGGCACCTATTTAGTTCAGCCTTGTCTTTTCAAAAAAGAACACAGTCATTCAAACAAGCATCAATCTTTTGGTAGTCAAGACCAAATTACTTAATAATACTTGGCATTTTCTTAAAAGAGTTGGGCGATGTTGAATCTTTAGGAAGAGCTCTTTTAAAAAGTTTCACTAAAGCATCAAATGCCCTACCAGTCACCCCATATAAACATTTGAGATGATACATTTCAATGATAAACGAGAGTTTATTATAACTCTTCGTAACGAAAATAAAGAGGTTGACCTGCATCTTTAATTAACTTAAAGAAGGTCTTCTCGTCTTCATTATGCCCTAGCGAACCCTCATTGGACTCATGACATTCAAAAGCATCTCCTATCATCTCATACATGTCATGGTTAAATAATCCATAATTTTCATTGTCAAATGCATTGTCTACCATACCATAAGCACTCATTGTTGGCTCACCATGGAAAATTCAAATACATTTTTGATAATTAGCATCCACCCCCTTCATGATAACCTGAGCTCTCGTAGTTTCTCACTCGTGGCAAAAGTGGTTAGCACGAATCGAACATGGGCATGGAATCTTATTATTATCAGAAGAAGGTGCAAATGCATGATCAACGAATGCATTTAAACATTTCTTATATTTATCATCGATTTGGCTAAACTTCACCCAACTCTTATCCTTAAACACATCCATAATGACAAGTGCGTTCCTATATATTTCAAATGATTACATTTGTTAATTACATAAACATTTCAACTTATAAAACCAAAACATCAAATAAAATATGAATGTATAAAGTAATGAAAAAAACAACAGCAATTCCCAAAGTTATATGTAAGCGGTGAAAATAAGCAGTGGTGATCCATGTAATGAAATAAACAACAGTAACATTTCAACTTAGTGCATGCACACAAACAAACGGGTTAAGTGAGATTGACCCCACACTTGCGAAGTAAGCGATGGTGATCCATCTGCCCAAAAAAATCGAAAATCAACACCTTTAGCCTCCGTTGGTCCTTAGAAAATTCAATGGAAAGAAAGGTTGAAGAAAAAAAAAAGTGAAGGAAAAAAGTGGGGAGAAAATAAGTTTTTGTTCCGGTTTGGATTGAGGAAAAAAATACAAGAATTTGGATGAGAAACTTGAATGTTGATGAGCTACTTGAATAAGGTTGATGTTATCTAAGCAATGCAAGGTTGGAAGAGATTGGGAATTTTCCTCAAATTTTCCTCACAATTTTATGAGGAAAATTTTGTTACTTCTTTCTAGCAATTTTTCCACCTAACTTTCCTCTATAATTTTTTCTTTGTGATTTTCTCTAAACCACACAGAAGAAAAAAAGTAACTTTTCCAAATTTTTTTCTTTCCACCAAATTTTTCAAGGTCCAAACGGAGCCTTAGTGCCATTTTATCCACAATGACATCTTTCTCCCAAGTATCGCCGTTGTCCAGAAGAGAGCGAAGTGACATTAAACTTAGAAAAAAATTAATAAATCAAATGCATCCCGAGCAATTTCAGAAACAAACTATGTCAAATGTGCATTACTCTTCTCTCTTCATACTTTTGCCATATGAGCTAAGAAAACACACCTCCTACCATAAAAACAAATGGTAAAACTATAGTGATAATATGTAACACCCCCAGCCCTTAGGCCAGGAGCGCTGCATTTTCTTAACTTTCGATTAAAATTTCGGGGTGAAACGGACAGAGTTTTCCCTAAAAACTGACCGTTTCTAGGCTAAAAGCCTTAACATAAACCCCTGCAGGTCAACGGAAGTGTAAAATATTTTAAAAGAAGCTCAACGGTTATGCGCCAGAGTTCATAACTCAATGAGCAACTCGCTCAAAGTACATCAAACAAAATAGTTCATTAATACAGGAAAAGTGAAAGATACAACTCAATGGTTGCCACAACCGGAGTACTGGGGTTTACATCCCAAGACGTAGCTAATTTCAACTATAAAGACAACTAACTAATAAGATGGTTGGCACACAAGGTCATACAGAGCGACTCCTAAACCGAATACACTATACGAACTAGAATACTTGTTTGCAAGTGTTTACAATTCTAGGAATACTTTACATGACTTCATTAAACATGCAAGACCCCTTCAAATGGGCGCACATGACACCTTGCGAGCAAGAGTAGAATCTATCTTGGCATAAGTGACTTGGCTCCTACTTGTCATGATGCGAACCTAGGGAAAAAGGGGAAAGAGTAATGGGATGAGCAACCACACGCTCAGTGAGTGTTCCACGACCCCTTAAAAACCAAAACTATTGCAGGTAATAATAATACTCATAATAGTGACATATCACGTATTCGTACTTTACTATTATATTAGGCATTCATAAATTCTTAAGGAAGGATCACTATCCATAAACTTCATTTTAGTCGTTCAAACTCATTTTTAGGCCCTGGATGACTAAAGTCCTTTACTAACAAGCAGTCAAAACACATAAGCAAGCAACGAGGCTAAACACAGAAATTTCTTTCATAGATTATGTGATATAATTCGTGATTTATGCTTTATCTATCTAATTCATTCATATGAGATACTTAAATGCATGACGCAGAGATTATGCAAGGACCTTTCTTTAGCTAAACATGTACATTCAAACTCATATGCTCGATGCATTATAAGGATATTGTCATGCTGCACTTGAAATTACATTCACACCGCACTTAGATTCTTAATCACATGATGTGCGCAAAAATCTTTCTTTCTTTTTCTGAAAACACTTTATTTAGCCTCTCTAGGCTCATGAAAACTCTTTTCTTAACCTCTTTAGGCTCATGAAGCTCCTTTCTTAGCCTCTTTGAGGCTCATATTCTTTAAAAAAAAAATCTCTTTTACATTGGTCTCATAACGACCCTCAAAAATTTTCTTTCTGAAAAACTAAAAAGGCGAAATGCCAACTGCTTTTCTTACTTACTAGAAAATTACTCGAGGCATAAGATCATCATAATGTGCAGATTGGGTGAGATCTATTCTCAACCCCTAGTGAGACTATCGCTCATGCTAAGCTCTTACTCCCAGGATGACAATTAACTTTGGACTTTAACCCTCGTCAGGGTCTCTGGGGCTTCCCACAAATGGGATACTCCCTAGGCAAGGGATTTTCCCGTTTAAGTAGGTTCATCTCCATCTATTATCCCTATGCACAATATCTTAGCTAATTTAAAGCGTACGGCCATAATGGCTAATAAGTTTCTTGCCTCTCACAGTGAAATCCTTTTTCATACAACACATTAACCGCTTTTTATTTAAATTCTTTGGGGATTCCCCTATTCAAGCAAATTCACTCCCAAACCTGTATTCACAATAGGCCATCGTTTGCTAATAGGTGTGGCTACTATTAGTTAAAAACATAAAAACTTCACCTTTTAAACTCACCCTCACTCGCAACAAGAAACTTGATGACATAAAGGGAGGGGGTTTGCATGTAACACATTCAAACACTTCATAATCAATCAATCTCACCGTAAGCCACATATAGCGTCGCAAGCTACACGATTATCGTTAATTCACAATCCAGGCTCCCTCCTCATATAACAACTGACACAGGAAACCTCGAACCACTCATAGCTCTGCCTCAAACCATCCAACTACCACCTAGGTTTTCAATTCGATAATCATAACATATTACTATGAAAACTTATTAAGAGACGTGTAATAGGATTCATGCACTAACCTAGGCAAGCAGCACCATCCAATGGTGCATTATTGCAAGCGTGTATATATATATATATATATATATATATATATATATATATATATATATATATATATATATAACCACATTTACATATGCGTCTATAATGCCTTAACTTGAAATAACACTTAACAAACCAACTAAACTAATCAAATAGGAATCTTAGCTCATTCGAGGTGTTCATTTATTATTTCGAAGTCACGGTTCAGGTACAAATTAAGTTATCACACAAGCATCGATTCTAAGCGCACTCATTTCTTTTCGAAGCTATTGATCGAGCATGAATTGACTAAGTGTACATGTACTGATTCTAAACATTCATATTTCACTTCGAAGTTACTAAATGAACATGAATTAACTAAGCGTACATATATCAACCCTAAACATTCATGTTTCACTTTGAAGTTATTAAACGAACATGAATTAACTAAGTGCACATGTATCGATTCTAAACGTTCACATTTCCTTCGACGTTATTAAACGAACATAAATTAACTAAGTGTACATGTATCTAATCTAAACAGGCATATTTCATTTCGAAGCTATTTTTCAGGCATGTATTAACTCAATATACTTGAATCAATTCTAAACATGCATAATTGATTTCGAAGCTACCTTTCAGGCATGTATTAACTAAATATACTTGAATCGATTCTAAACATGCATAATTCATTTTGAAGCTACCTTTCAGGCATGTATTAACTAAATATACTTGAATTGATTCTAGACATGCATAATTCATTTCGAAGCTACTTTTCAGGCATGTATTAACTAAATATACTTGAATCGATTCTAAACATGCGTAATTCATTTTGAAGCTACCTTTCAGGCATGTATTAACTAAATAAACTTGAATCGATTTTAAACATGCATAATTCATTTCGAAGCTACTTTTCAGGCATGTACTAACTAAATATACTTGAATTGATTCCAAACATGCATAATTTATTTTGAAGCTACTTTCAGGCATGAACTAACTAAACTTAAAATACTTGATTTAAACTAAATTCAGCTGAAACAGAACATGCATAACCCCAATCCATCTGACTAATCCTAAACTCACATGCAATGTAACTTAAAGGTTAAAACAATTTTAAAACTACTGATAATTATGAGGTAAGAAACACCTACCTCGATTCCATGCTAGAGACTCATTCAAAGGGCTCTGGGCTCGACTTTGGGTGCTCAAAAACCCAAACTTTAGACTCCTTGCTCCCTGACCACACGAATAGACCCCAAACCATGCCTAAACTCGCGCAATTCAAACTACAATTCGACCTAAACTTCACTCACTAACTCGGTGCTTTTTGCTGATGCTTGTGATGCAAATTTAGCCTCAATTTGTAGAGAAATTGGAGTGACTAAGGACTGAAATGCATGGTCAAATCTAGGCACACGCTCGGTGCTCCAAACCCTCACCAGAACTGACGACAACCGGGGAAATCGCGCTCTGATCTTGCCTTAAATTCGTAGTAATGGCTTTTAGGGTTCTGGAGATGGTTGAATCGTGACAAATACTCGCTAGGTAGGGCTAGAATTCATGAAGTTTTGGGAGCTTAAGGCTGCGTTCATGGTGGATAGAGAGAAGGAAGGAGACGTAGACAAGAGAGGAGAGGAGAGAGAGAGCTATCACGGGGTGGGGGGTCATGTGAATGAGGAGAAAGAAAAGGGGTCATGCATGATTTTACTAAAATGGCCCTCCCTCTCTCTGTTTTTTTTTTTTTGGTTCCAAGGTGTTTAACAATTGGTACCGTTAGTCTAATTCATATCCCAAAATGTAAACCCATGTCAATAATACGGCCTTTCATCGATTACGCGTTTCCAAGGATGTCAGGGTTCGATTTAATAAACCTTGTAGCCAATTCGAAGGTTAACAAGCTAATCAAACTCGGGTTCCTACTCGATTTAGTACTTGTTAACCATCATTAGCGCTTACTAAAAGTCATCGAAAGGGTTTTAAAACTAATAATAATAATATTAATGGTGATAAAAATATTCTTTTTAATAAAATTATCGCTCACATAAGCAGATTAACAATAATTTAACTCGTATAGTTACTAAAAATACGATTTTAGAATGTAGAAGGTAAGACAGTCAAGTTAACTTAAAATAAAGAAGGCGGGTCTTACACTCTTCCTCCCTTAAAAGAGTCTTGTCCTCAAAATTCTAAACCTAAGTTCAGTCATTCCTAGAATGTATGTACACAACTACGATCTACACGGTATGTTTCCAAGAGGTTTCATTTTGTAATTACTACTTCTTTTAAATCGAAAGCAAAAATTGTATGGTATCCAGTCTCCTCCTCACCAATCCTCTTCAAGCATCCACTCACTCTATTTAGGCGCTGAGGGCAAATCGCATTAAAGAGGGGCAATTGAGTCGGCATGGAAAACCATACCAGGCTTATTTTAGAAAGAAATGAACATAGACCTTCGAATGTCTAGGCTCAATTCACACAGTAGACGACAACTCCATGCACATGCACCTATGGGTGGGCACCTAGAGGTATGACAACTGAGACAATATACTAGTAGTCTCATTCTAGAACATGAATTCAAGTCACCTTTGGGGTCACAATGGTTAACTCAAAGATTTCTATAAGACATTAGAACAATAAGAACATCACATAGCACCGCATAGTATCATTTAAGTATAATAGCATCACATAGCATTGCATAGCATTAGTAATTTAGTATTCTCAAGTCTAGGACTCCCAAGCAACATGAAAACGTCTAATACACATATAGTAAGCAATTACAAAACGGAAGAATATGTGACCAACATTTCTATATTTTTATATCAATTCCAAATAACTTTTAAACATTTCATTCACGGCAATTTAGATAGGGCATGCTAAAGTCATATAAAGGAGTTAACTTAATCAGGTTCATTCAAAAGCATGAAGATATTAGGTCAATCTAAGGTTAGATCATTTACTAGAAGGTTACCACATTATACTAATTTAGCAGAGATACCAATTACGCCATATTGGCAATGAAAGAACTTAAAGTAGCATTCAAGATCACACTGACATCACGTAGGGTTAACATCAAAGCATTAAAGATCAAGAATTACGAATAGCATGAACTAGCATCATCATGTCAATAAGAACAACTTGGAGAAAATGTGCTAATGTAGGAATGCAAGTTGATGACTTTGATGGTGGGGAGGCTTTTCCTAAGGTCACTACTTAGAGCTGACTATTTCGTACGAATGAATGGTTATGCTCCTAGACGCGTCATGGGCCTATGGCTTATGGGCCTACATGCTTCCGCTGCGCTACTCTGATCAATCAAATAAGTGTAAGGATATATGAATGCAGGTTTCTAGGTTCGTCTCATCATGCTTCAAATATAGGCGCATGCAGTTACTTAGCTATAACATAGAATCATAGAAGTCACAGAATATAACAATGAGTCAGTGGTCATGTCACGCTATGAATTACAAGACTTGTGCTACCTAAATGATCAAGTCGTATACTAAACCAATGTAAGTCAAACAAACACCAAGAAGTGTAACAACTTATTCATAATACACGTAACTAGTCATAGCCTAATTCCTATGGTACATTAATGATCGCGCATGATAGACGTGAGTGCCCATATATAAGGTGACATAACCTTGAATGCTCTACCATACTACTTTGTTACACATGAGATACATATATATATATATGGATGTGATTCATGTAAATACAGCTCTACTATCATCTAGTCATGGATTACATACATTGAGTTCAACTAATCCAATTACAATGCGAGAAAACAATATTGAAGGGCTATAAATGATGACTCAAGAGTCATATTGTGAAACCAACTACATAAATCAAATCGCTCTAACTAATACAGTCCCATGTTTACTCAAATTCAAATCAAGTAATTGCAGAAACTCATTTTGTTGGCATTTCTCCACAAACGCATCGATGGCCACATACAACAATCCTATCTATAGGTACTCTTATGGTCCCACGAAAAGATATCTAGGCAAGTATACATGAATGCAATCCTCATCTAAAACCTAAGTTCGAGGTTATGCCTTGAGGTTTGTCTAAACTGTTTGGAGTTGGCCAACAATCAACTAATAAGGGGTAGAACAACTGTATTATTGGTTTTATTGATATACATTGAGGTTTTCTGATGCGTTTTCTCGAAAAGGTCACTGTGGATGTATGAGGAACTCTTATTACAAATGGGAAGGTTCTATTTTCTACTATGGGCATCCTTGCTTCAACACTTGGTGCTTACGCTTAAGAAGGTGTTGGGAAGGCATAGACCATCATCCCAGGAGGTGACAGGGTGATGCATGCAGTGTAACAATTCCAAAGTCTACTAGGTTCCTTCTCCCTTATGCTTTTTAGGTGTATTAGGGTTTGATATAGCTAGGAGTCCACCAAGAAGCGCTAAAATGACCTAGTGTACCACCACTTAAGTTGCCAACTCAAGACACAGCCACTAGGTGTTTGGAGAGCAAACTAGAAACAAGCTCAATTTTTGATTCAATATGGCTTGATGTGTGCACAAACACGATGAGAGGAGCTTATATATGACTCTCGCTCTTACAATTATAATTGCTATCAAAGAAAACATAAGGTACATTTGTCAAATACATCAACCTAGAATATTACAACCTTATTAGAGATAAAACCAGTAGAAGAGTGACACCAAATGGGGCCATTCTTGCTAATCAAATGAGGTGTCAAGGACCTTAGCGTAAATGGCTGAATTTAAGCTCGTACGATTAACCCAAGCATTATTATAAAGCAAATGCGAGTCCTTGATTGCAACAACAAGACCCAACCAAAATTAGATAGGTTTCTAATGCGAAGGCACGACTCTAACTCACTAATCGGAAGACTTTAACTTCCAAGGTCCTTAGGTTTTCAAAGGAAATAGTTTAACTGCTTCTAGCTTTCCTTCTACCAACCTTCAAGTACGTCTGCTCACTCCATTGCAGGGGCCGATGAGCAAATCGTACTTTAGGGGCAATTATGAGCTTAGAGTTAAGGCTTTCCAATCATTCAATTCCAAATCATTGTTTTTTAAACTTTGGATTAAAATCTCCAAGGCATATAAGTGAAACAACTTTCGATTGAGCTAACACTTAACTTATCCACGAAAATATGAGCCACGAGGCCTACACCTTAGCAAATGGTTCTTTCATCTAACCACTCAGCTCACTTGAGCCAGGTAAACACGCTAACATTCATATAAAACTCATGTTCGCACACAAGGCAGGCATGTATCATGTCATCATGAACGCGTTCTAAGGCAACTATAGGAGATGCAAGACTCAGGCCTATGGTCGCAGGACCATGCTCTGATACCATTTATGTAACACCCCCAGCCCCTAGAGCCGGGAGTGATACATTTTCTTAACTTTTAATTAAAATTTCGAGGCGAAACAGGCAGAGTTTCCTCTAAAAACTAACCGTTTCTAAGCTAAAAGCATTACAATAAACCCCTGCAGATCAACAGAAGTGTAAAATATTTCAAAAGAAGCTCAACGGCTACACGCTGGAGTTCATAACTCAACGAGCAACTCGCTCGAAGTACATCAAACAAAATAGTTCATTAATACAGAAAAAGTGAAATATACAACTCAACGGTTCACACAACTGGGGTACTGGGGTTTATATCCCAAAACGTAGTTGATTTCAACTATAAAGACAACTAACTAATAAGATGGTTGGCACACATAGCTATACAGAGTGACACCTAAACCGAATACACTACATGAACTAGAATACTTGCTTACAAATGTTTACAATTCTAGGAATACTTTACATGACTTCATTAAATACGTAAGACCCCTTCAAATGGGCACACATGACACCTTGCAAGCAATAGTAGAATCCATCTTGGCATAAGTGACTTGGCTCCTACTTATCATGATGTGAACCTAGGGAAAAAGGGAAAAGAGTAATAGGATGAGCAACCACATGCTCAATAAGTGTTCCCTGACCCCTTAAAAACCAAAACCATTATAGGTAATAATACTCATAGTAGTCACATATCACGTATTCATACTTTACTATTATATTAGGCATTCATAAATTCTTAATGAGGGATCACTATCTATAAACTTTATTTTATGTTCAAACTCATTTTTAGGCCCCTGGATGACTAAATTCCTTTACTAACAAGTAGTCAAACACATAAGCAAGCAACGAGGCTAAGCACAGAACGTTCTTTCATAGATTATGTGATATAATTCGTGATTTATGCTTTATCTATCTAATTCATTCATATGAGATACTTAAATGCATGATGCAGAGATTATACAAGAAGCTTTCTTTAGCTAAACATGCATATTCAAACTCATATGCTCGACGCATCACAAGGATATGGTCATGCTACACATGTAATTATATTCACACCCACTTAGATTCTTAATCACATGATGTGCACAAAAATCTTTCTTTCTTTTTTTAAAAACACTTTATTTAGCCTCTTTAGGCTCATGAAAAATCTTCTCTTAGCCTCTTTGGGCTTACAAAGCTCCTTTCTTAGCCTCTTTGAGGCTCATATTATTAAAAAAAAAAAAAAATCTCTTTCACATTGGTCTTATAACGACCCTTAAAAACTTTCTTTCTGAAATACTAAAAAGGCGAAACGCCGACTACTTTTCTCACTTATTCGGAAATTACTCTGGGCAGATCATCATAATGTGCGGATTGGGTGAGATCTGTTCTCAATCCCTAGTGAGGCTATCGCTCACGCTAAGCTCTTACTCCAGGGATGGCAATTAACTTTGGACCTTAATTCTCGTCAGGGTCCTTAGGGCTTCCCACAAATTGGATACTCCCTAGGCTAGGGATTCCCTCGTTGAAGTAGGTTCACTTCCATCTATTGTCCCTATGAACAATATCTTAGCCAATTTAAAGCGTATGGCCATAATGGCTACCAAGTTTGCTGCCTCTTACAGTGAAATCGCTTTTCATATAACGCACTCTCTTTTTATTTAAATTCTTTAGGGATTGCCCCGTTCAAGTGAGTTCACTCCCAAAACTGTATTCGCATGGTTAAAATAGGCCATCGTTTGCTAATAGGTGTGGCTACTATTAGTTAAAAACATGAAAACTTCACTTTTCAAACTCATCTTCACTCGCAGCAAGAAACTTGATGACATAAAGGGAGGGGGTTTGCACGTAACATATTCAAACACTTCATAATCAATCAATCTCAGCATAAGCCACACACGGCCTTGCAATCCACACGATTGTGGTTAATTCACCACCCAAGCTCCCTCCTCATATAATAACCAACCACAGGAAGCCCCGAACCACTTATAGCTCTACCTCAAACCATCCAACTACCATCTCACTTTTCAATTCGATAATCATAACATATTATCATTGAAACTTATAAAGAGACGTGTAATAGGGTTTATGCAATTACCTAGACAAGCAGCACCATCCAGCGGTGCATTACCGCAAGCATATATATATATATATATATACCGCAAGCACCACATTTACGTATACGTCTACAATGCCTTAACTTGAAATAACACTTAACAAACTAACTAAACTAATCAAATAGGAATCTTATCGCATTTGAGGTGTTCATTTATTATTTCGAAGTCACGGTTCAAGTGAAAACTAACTAATCACACAAGTATCGATTCTAAGCACACTCATTCTTTTCGAAGCTATTAATCGAGCATGAATTGACTAAGTGTACATGTATCGATTCTAAACATTCATATTTCACTTCGAAGTTACTAAACGAACATGAATTAACTAAGCGCACATATATCGATCCTAAACATTCATATTTCACTTTGAAGTTATTAAACGAACATGAATTAACTAAGTGTACATGTATCGATTCTAAACATTCACATTTCCTTCGAAGTTATTGAACGAATATAAATTAACTAAGTGTACATGTATCTAATCTAAACAGGCATATTTCATTTCGAAGCTATTTTTCAGGCATACATTAACTAAATATATTTGAATCGATTCTAAACATCCATAATTCATTTCGAAGCTACCATTTAGGCATGTATTAACTAAATATACTTGAATCGATTCTAAACATGCATAATTCATTTCGAAGCTACCTTTCAGGCATGTATTAACTAAATATACTTGAATCGATTCTAAACATGCACAATTCATTTTGAAGCTACCATTCAGGCATTCATTAACTAAATATACTTGAATCGATTCTAAACATGCGTAATTCATTTCGAAGCCACTTTCGAGTATGAACTAACTAATTTAACATACATCGATTTAAACTAAATTCAGCTGAAACAGAACATGCATAACCCCAATCAATCTAACTAATCCTAAACGCACATGCAATGCAACTTAAAGATTAAAACAATTTCGAAACTACTAATACTTAGGAGGCGAGAAACACCCACCTGGATTCCATGCTAGAGACTCATTCAAAGGGCTTTGGGCTCGATTTTGGGTGCTCAAAATCCCCAACTTTTGACTCCTGCCTTCCTGACCACACGAACAGACCCCAAACCACGCCTAAACCCGCGTAATTTGAACTCTAATTCGACCCAAACTTCACTCACTAACTTGGTGCTTTTTGCTGATGCTTGTGATGCAAATTTAGCCTCAATTTGTAGAGAAATTGGAGTGACTAAGGACTAAAATGCATGGTCAAATCTGGGCACACGCTCGGCGCTCCAAACCCTCACCAGAATCGACGACAACTGGGGAAATCACACTCTGATCTTGCCTAAATTCAGTTAATGGCTTCTAGGGTTTTGAGAAAGGTTGAATCGTGAGAAATACTCGCTGCATAGGGCAAGAATTCATGGAATTCTAGGAGCTTGAGGCTGCGTTCATGGTGGATGGAGAGGAGGAAGGAGACGTAAAGCAGAGAGTGGAGGGGAGATAGAGAGAGCTATGAGGGGGTGGGGGGTCGCGTGAAGGAGGAGAAAGAAAAGGGGTCACGCGTGATTTTACTAAAATGCCGCTCCCTTTCCCTTTTTTTTTGGTTCCCAGGTGTTTAAGAATCGGTACTGCTAGTCTAATTCGTATCCCAAACTCTAAACCTAAATTAATAATATGGCCTTTCATCGATTACTCGTTTCCAAGGATGTCAAGGTTTGATTCAATAAACCTTGAAACTAATTTGAAGGTTAACAAGCTAATCGAACTCGGGTTCCTACTCGATTTAGTGCCTGTTAATAACCATTATTAACACCTACTAAAATTCATCGAAAGAGTTTGAAAACTAATCATAACAATATTAATGGCGATAAAAATGTTCTTTTTAATAAAATTATCACTCACATAAGCACATGGATAGTAATTTAACTCGTATAGTTACTAAAATACAATTTTAGAACGTAGAAGGTAAGACAACCAGGTTAACTTGAAATAAAGAAGGCGGGTCTTGCATAATCATCCAAGGGATTGCATATACATGTTGGTTCATTGTGCATATATATATATATATATATATATATATATATATACACACACACACACACACACACACACACACACACACCACACACACACACACACACATATGTACGTGTGTATGTATGTATGTATGTATGTGTATATATATATATATATATATATATATATATAGTATATATATATATATATATATATATATATATATATATATATATATAGATATATGGATATATATATATATATATGTATGAACATGTTGCCTGATACTAGCTGGCTCTGGGTGTCAGCTAACTTTTGTAAAGACTATGGGAGTTAGTAGTAGAGACCTGGGTTTAACTCCCTCGACTCTGGCACTGATAGCCTGAATTTAACTGAATTTGTATCTATCTTAGGCAGTTGTAGTCTGCATTAACTAGGGAGTCCTTGCTAGTTGCAAAAGGTCCAGGAGATAGTGTATACTCGGGTTCTACTTGCAAATAAGGAGAAATTGAGGGCGTGGTAATTGCAACTAGTGTTCACCTAATTTTTGGGAAGGTTGCTCACCTTGTCGGCTCCACCAACCAAGTTGGCCATTTCCAGAAGGCAAGTGCATACAAATGTACAAACATTTTTCATTGGAATGCTCTTATTTTCCCTTTCAATTATTGTTTAATCCTAAAATGATGTGTTGTTCTATAGGTTTTAACTACAATCAGAAACTTCTGCATATGTTCTATTGCTATTTGGATGTTGGTTGAAATCATTGTCATATATCCTACTCAGCAACAATATCTATTGCTAGGCCCACTATTCTATCAGTGACAATGCCCACTTCCAGGTTACATATAATGAGTTATCTTCAGGGAGCCATTATGAAGAGAATGACTGCAATAGAAGAGTTGGCTGGTACGGACGTTCTCCATAGTGACAAAACTGGGGCCTTGACATTGAACAAGCTCATAGTGGACAAGAATCTGATGGAGGCATATCTCGTAGCCTTTTTATTTTATTTGAATTTGGATGGACATTGTGATTTATGTTATTTACTAACAACTAGAATCCTTCATAGGTATTTGCTAAAGGTATAGATGCAGATGCCATTGTTTTGATGGCAGCTTGAGCTTCTAGAGCAGACAAAATCATAAAAAATGTACTTGGTCAATTTTCAAAGGGTCACACTCAAGAAGCCGAGCATCTGCCGGAACAATATCTCCTAGCTTGATACTAATAATGTCACCAAGAACCAACACTGCTGCATCTTTGCAACTACCTAGTTTCAAGCAACATATATATATATATATATAATATATATATGTATGTATATACTGATAATGTCTCCAAGAACATACTTAGTCAATTTTCAAAGGATCACCCTTTTTTCTTTGTCTCTTCTATGCAAAGGTCTTTCTTAGTGCATGTTGCCTAACACTAGCTAGTTGTAAACTTATAATCTGCCATGGGTGATGAATAACCTGCCCAATTTGTGATATATTATTTTCTTGTAAATAGATCAGCATGTTATGTAATATTATGAATATTATCATAATTCAGTTCAGGCTTTTGATCACAGTGTATAATTTGTGATATATTTCACCTAAGACTATATGTTCACTTTTAAGCTTGAATCCTTGATTAAGAAACAATAGTACATATCCTTCTTCACACTAGGAACTTGTATTGCCCTTACCCAATAGGTTAGGTCACTGCACAACATACTGGTTAATAACCTAATTTCTGAGCCTTCAACCTAAGGACTCATACTTAATAGCACGTTATCCTTAGTTATGTCTTTAAAAGGGGAGGTGGTTGTTATTATAGTAAGCTCTTTGTATCACTTATAAATCACGTCATGTTTCCCCAATCTTTCAACGTGGGTAAGCAATGTTGCAATCTCGCCTATTTAAAGAACTAACGTATTAGACTATCAGGCCAATGAATTGTCCTTGGGGACGGACGGTAATTGAGGTAATGATACTGATAACTTATTGTTCCCCTTTTGTGAGTGCAGAGTGGTCCACAACCCTTATATCATTTGTAATCTCAACCTAATGGGTTAGAACACCGAATAACATATTAGTAACAACATAACCTCTAAGCCTTTGACCCAAAGACTAGTCCTTAACAAACCTTTGTAATCATGTGGGCTTAAAAAAGGGAAGCGTTGCTACTATGTCACTTGTAAACCATGCCATGTTTCCTTAATCCTTTCATGTTGTTCTTAAAACATTCCTTAATTTTGAATGCTATTCTTGTTGGGTGTATTCCTTTAACTATACCTTTGATTGGGGGCTCAATTAAGGAAGTAACTTATTTTCATGACAATTGGATTTTATTTTAACCTCATGAAAGGATTATTTGCTCTCTACTTAACACAATGAAAATAATTTCAGATTCAAAATCAAAATTGAGTGGTCTACATCAAGCAATTCACGAACCAACACCTGAAGAAGCTAACCTAATTGGACTTTAAACCCAAATTTATTTGGCCTCAGTTAGATCTGGTTTAACTTTTTCATATAAAACTGATTTTTTGTATAGTGTACGCTTATATCACTCAACCTAAGATCAACCTAAACTTCTTTCAATGTGGACAAGGGATGTTGCAATCTCCCTAATTTAATGAACTAATGTGCTAGACTATCAGGCCAATGCATTGTCCCTGTGAATGGATGGTAATTGAGGTAATGATACTGATACCTCATAGTTTCCCTTTCATGTGTACAAAGTGGTCCACAACCCTTGTGTCATTTATAATCTTGACCCAATGAGTGAGAACACCTAATTACTTATTAGTAACAACCTAACCTCTAAGCCTTTAACCTAAAGACTAGCCTTAACAACCCTTTGCCATCATTTGGGCTTAAAAAGGGGATGCACTTATTACTGTAGGAGGCATACTATGTCACTTATAAACCATGCCATGTTTCCTTAATCCTTTCATGTGATTCTTAAAACATTCCTTAATTTTGAATGCTATTCTTGTTAGGTGTATTCCTTTAACTGTCCCTTTTCACTGAGGGCTCAATTAAAGAAGTAATTTGTTTTCATCAAATTAGGAATTGTACTCTTATTTAACCCCTGAAAGGATTATTTGTATTTTACTAAACGCGACAAGAATAATTTCATATTCAAAATCTAAATTTAGTGGTCTAAATCGATTGATGGCCCAACATTTGAAGGAGCTAACCTAATTTGGACTTTAAACCCAAATTTATTTGACCTCAGCTTGACCTGGTTCAACTGTTTCATATAAAACTGATTTTTTACCTAGTGTAAGCTTATATTACTCAACCTAAGATCAACCTAACCTAAATCGAGTTAGATGACCCATTTATTGGGTGTGAGCTCAACATTAAGATCTCTAAAAATAATAAAAATATTATTAGTAAGCCTTCAAAAAGGGAAGTCAATCATGCATAATAAGAATTCCAAATGAAGGTAATATGTGTGAATGTCAATCAAGGCTCTGACCCAATTAGTTAGGCTAGCGATGTATATATAATATTCAGGGAGTACAAAAATTTCATTATTGTCCTCTGTACACTATTACTCCCTAAATATGTTGGAGAGGAATGCATTGACAGATTGTCCTTGAAAGAAATTAAATAATTTAGGAGATAATCCTTTGATAAAAATATCAGCTAACTGAAGCTTAGTAAGAATAGAGCAAATAACTAGATCCCCATGAGCAACATGCTCACGTACAAAATGACAGTTGACTGCTATGTGTTTGCTACGATCGTGCTAAACTGTATTCACAGCCATGTGGGAGGTACTGATATTGTCACAATAAGCCTTGGTAGATGAAGGGATAGAGAGGACAAAAAACACTGCATAACCCATCGTAGAGTGACACAAATCCTTGCAACCAGACCAATCCGCATCGGAGTAGGCAACAATAACAGACAGAGTGAAAGCTGGACAAAGCTGCAAGCTAAAAATCAGAGTATCTTGTAAATATCTGAAAATACACTTGATAGCATGGAGATGAGTAGTACGAGAAGCATGCATAAACTTGAAAACTACATGAACAACATAGGCAATATCAGTCCTAGTCATAGTTAAGTATTACAATGCACCTACCATACTTCTGCACTCAAAGGGGTCAGAAAGTAACTCTTCATCTGTAAGGGTCAAGAAAGTTCTAAAAAGGGATGGGGTGCAAATAGGTTTAGGAGTATGCCTATGGAATTTGTGTATAAGATCCTGGACGTATTTTTTCTAGGTCAAAAATATGCCTTGAGAAGTTTGCACCGCCTTAGCACCCAAGAAATAGTGGAGATTGCCCAAGTCCTTTATAGCAAACTGATTAGAAATAACAAAAATGAAATTATGAAGGAAACGAGAGGAACCACTAGTAAGAATGATGTCATCAACATAAAGGAGCAGGATAATAGTGGTAGAACCATGGTTATAAACAAACATGGAGGTGTCTGGGGGGAACAAAGGAAACCATAGGATGAAACTAGTAAACTTATGGAACCAAGCTTGAGGATCTTGCTTAAGTCCATAAATAGTTTAAGAATGTGTAGTATGATGCCATTGTGCACCACTTTTTTGAGTCCATGTGAACCCTTCTTGGTGCGCACTTTCTTTCTTTCAGTCCATCTGAATATATTTTTCTCTCTTTCTCTAAGGCCATATGAGTGTAAACCCTTGTTTGTACATACTTTTTTTTTTGTTGATATTTCGCTAAGTCCATGTGAGTATATTTGATTGAAGTTGTTCTAATGGGGTTGAACTTCATATTCAGTCAGAGTGTATCTAGGTCAATTTAATAGTGAGAAGTATGGGTGCTAAGTTAGGCAGTTTATTACTTAATTGAATATGTTCCCTTCTCTGCCTATAATGGCCGATACTAATTGAAACGATTACATTATTTTCTTATTACTAATGATAGAAATGGATAAAATTTGGATTGACAAAGACATGAGATCTATGGAATAAATAAGAGGAATTGAAAAGTTTCTAGATTTCACTTTCACCATTACTGAGGGTAGTCAGATGATAGTTTGTCCATGTAATCAATGTAAACTTGGATAAAAATGTTGGTTTACTAGAGATGTTTGTGACACATCATCTCATGTTTCATGGATTTTTGCGAAGCCACAAAGAATGGGTGCATCATCAAGAATCAATTTTAATTTGATCTATTCAAGCCACATGTTTAGAAATTGTAAATTGTAAATCCTAATTTAATTAGAAAGTACAGTCGTGGTGAAAAGAAGATTTTGACACTTTCTCATCTTGTGGGCATGGTAAATATGATATGATCTTTCATATTTTCTCAATTTTAATTTGATTTATTCAAGCCACATTTTCACAAGTTGGACAAAATTACAATAGGTTTTGAACGCATGTGATTACAAAGTTGAACCACAAACGGTTGACAATATTTCACTTGAGGGACTACAAAGTGTGAACATTATAAGTTTAACTATTTTGTTTAAAATTTTAAGTTACATGTTTTGATGGTAATCAGTTGTTCGATTTGTGTTGTGTAATGAAATGCCCTGTCATGGCTTGATTGATTTCTTTGATTTGTTGATGGTATGGTTTGTTGGATTTGTGTTGGTTACTTCAGGCGTGTGGCCTATGGAGTTGATTTGCTATGTCATGTTGGCCATTGAGATTTCTTATTGTATTTATGGCATGTTGTAAAAGGAAAATATTCAAGTTTTAGGTGAAAGTCTATCAAATTTATTTTCCAAATCAGGGAATATACTAAAGAAATTACCCTGAGAGTATAGATGTTACATAATGTTTGTAGAACGAAAATACCTATTTATAAAGGTTAATTGATATTACAGCTTGCAATCTTCTTAATTAGAAGCTTTTTTTCTCCTACCAGCATTGTTTGTTGTACTCCACTCTAATGCATGGATTTGGTGGTTTCAAGTTGAACCCAGAGGTAGCATGCTACAAAATCGGATGTGAAGTTTGGGTTTATGAAGTGTTTAGTTGCAATAATGCAGTTTAACACCATCGATCTCATTCGTTCTCCTTAGGTTCAATCTTATATATGCGTGTTGCAAAAAAAAATTAAGTTTTAGGTAGTGGGTGGATATTTTATGGACATGTTGAAATCAATTTATCAATAGTTTTTTGCATAGATTTCATCCATTATATTTTGTGGTTGCATGCTAGTAACTTTTTAAATTAACTGACGATGATTGATTGGTTCATGGTTATAATGTTATCTTACTTTGTTGTGTCATTTAAATTTTGTCAAATATGTACTCTCTCCTTCTTTCCCTCCTCTCTTTATATATATATATATATATATATATATATATGTATATATATATTATTACAATGTGTCATTAAATATAAATTATTTGTATTTAAAACAATGACTTGTTATTTCTTTTATATAAAACTTTTCCTGCCAAAAATTAGTTATCCGCTTAAATTATTTGACAATTAGTTATCAAATGCATAACGTCACACTTATAAGCAAGGGAGTGATGAAAATGATTTTTTGATCAGAAGGTACTCTGACTATGGAAACAAGCGAGGGAAATCAACATACCCTTATAAGTGTGGTGGATGATGCGGGCTTCCATGGATGTAATAGTGGGGATTGCATTGTCTGCCGTGCTTATTAAGCATGGTGAATTTTTGGCCATTGACATCCTATGGATGCTTATCTTAAGCGTGATGAATAAACCCTACCATGGGTATAAGTGTGGAAGGACATAATTTTAAGTGTGGATGTATGCAACATTTCTTGTATTGATAGCATGTTTTGTCCACATTTATGTTTTCATATTTTTATTTCAATTATTTTATGACTTTGATTATCACCCCACTCACCCATGTCTAGGGAGATTTGACTAGCCAAACTTGGCCAATAGATCTTATGTTAGTCACTTTGTTATGTTAGATTATATTTGGATTCTATCTTTGTATTTGTGCTTGTTTGTTTAATTACTAGCCCAGGTTAATGTTTGATTTTGTTTCATGTGGATGGTAATTAGTGGTTGGTCTATTAGCTTGGCATGTGATCAGTGCATATTGGACTTAATTAGTCTTTTATTAAGTCTAAAAAAGGCATCCTATTACACAAGCATCCTGCGTTTGCGTAAGGTCCGAGGAAAGGCCCCACCCTAAGGGGTAAATTGTAGGCAGCCTAACCTGATTTTGTCAATGGCTGATTCCAAGACTCGAACCCATGATCTTTTGGTCACATGAAGACAACCTTACCATTGCTCCAAGGCTCCCTTCAAGTCTTTTATTAAGTCTATTGACCTTAAATCCCCTTGACTATGCATGTAACTAGGACATTTCTCCCATGCACATCAAGTGTTGGATGATATGTTTGAAAGAGGTTTCATCCACATTTTTGGATGCTTGGCTTATGGTGAAACATGATACTAATTTGCTAGTGGGGAAGGGAGAACGTCCTAAAGTTGACACGAAAATAGTTAAAATCGTATATTGGTTTAGGTTTGCTAATCTTATAATCTGATTGTGCTAACCTGAAGAAAATAGGTGGTTAGGTCAATTACACTAGCTCATAATCCTTGAGACAAGGCTTAGATGAGCATTAATGGTGTAACCAGCCATTCATAATGGTTGTACGGACTTGGGTAAGTTATGGATACTGTAGATTATTTAGTCCATTAGATGGCTAATTCACAATCCCAAGCGCCTTTTTGTCTTACTTAGTTTAGTTTATTTATCAAATTCATCACTATTAGATAGTCTAGCTTAAAATACTCAAGATGGCTTTGGTATTGGAATCATAATTCTTAGTGAAGAGACCATATTTGTCAGCTAGGTTCAGATATATCGTGTAGTGCGGTATAATTGTAAAGCTTCTTCTAATAAAACTTCATATGAGTAGCGCCATTGTCCCCTCTCTGCTCAACAATGTGGTTAGGTTTTTTCTTGAATTAGCATACATATGAAACCATAAGGAATTTTGATTCCTATATTTTAAAAAGTTCGTTCTCGAACATT
Source organism: Carnegiea gigantea (assembly GCA_029747015.1). Taxonomy (NCBI): domain Eukaryota; kingdom Viridiplantae; phylum Streptophyta; class Magnoliopsida; order Caryophyllales; family Cactaceae; genus Carnegiea; species Carnegiea gigantea. Next base: position 172,353 of record JAKOGI010001493.1, read on the forward strand.
ACCACCATATTAGTTCGTTGTTTCCCACATTCCAAATAATAAATTATTCTGCCTCACGGTTTTAGGGCTTGCCACACTTTTTGATTTTTGTTGGGATGTGGTCACACTCCATGTTATTCTACACCTACAATGCACCCATGTAGCGCCTAATCTTCCTTATCCAATTCACAACATGCTCTATGCCCATACCGTTACATAAAGCTTGTTCAATGAAATCCTTGCATCCATCCCTTAGTGTATGTAGATTCTTTAACTATTTAATTCTATGCAATTCCATGTCTTTGTGATTCAAACAACATAAGTAAAATAGAAAGGTGGTTGGACAAGTCCTCATGAGTATTGAGGGATTTGACATATGGAAATAATGTTGACAAGCCAAAAGAAATGCCCTATTATGTACACATAAATGTTTCCTCGAAACATAGATTGAACACATATTGCATGCTATATGCATTGGTGATTTGACAACGACACGTGCTCAACCCAAAGGTGGCAAAACAACTATGTTTTTGGCTTCCTAACGGCTCAAGCACTTACATAGTTGAAGAATCACATGAACTTAATGTGATTACATGCTTGATATTTGTTTTGATCTCAAGGAACATTTTTCATGAGGACTAACGGCCATTACACCTTATATTTGCACAATGGTTTGAACCCTATTATGAGCTTAATTGCTCACAAGTAACTTACTTAATAAGATCAATTAGTAATGATAGCTTAGAGTTTCAAAGATAGAGCTCAACTACGTTACACTCTTATCGTCAGGACCTTAATTAACTTGCTAGAAACGGACCCCGTTAGAGTCAAGAAATTTGAACAACTTAAATTGAGCTTAGAATGCATTTTCTGATGCTCAGATTATTTTCCTAAATCTTTAATTCTCGTATCTATTTGGTGAAATTTAAATTATTTATAAATATGCAATTTCAGGGTAAGGAGGCATAGCACAAATTCTTGTACAAAATTTATTCATCATATGCTTGAAATTTGGCTATGTTTTTCGCATTTTAAGAGGTTACATTTTACAACATTTTGCTAATATAAATTAATTAAATTATCTATGATTTAATTGAATAGGTGATCTTGCTAGTTATTCAATTAAACAATATTCAAGAAGCAAGATTAACATTGAGATTTTTGATAAAGATAATAGTTGGTAATATTTAGGATGCTTAGAAAGTAGATTCAAATATAACCTAAATTAAAAAAAAAAAATACCAAAAGTACTTTTCTTAAAATGGATAGTTCTAGTCAACCACACCAAAATTGGAGAATGTGAATATTTAAGCTTAAAATAGTGGTTTCTTCCTTAGCAAAAGAGGAATACAAGGCTAACACATTAAATGAAGGTGAAGAACAACCTTTTTGAGACATATGATGCTAAAAATTGGCTGAGAAGAACCCTAAAAGTTGAATGGAACTGAAGGCCTTTGAACCAGCTGGTAGCTGCTAGACAACGTATCCAATGGAATGTTCTGAAGCATCTTAAAGCTACATATTAAGCATCCCACAACAGTCTCATTCTCATTACCCATAAATAAAGACATTGCTGAAGAAACAGTACAACAACAGAACACATAAACACAAAGAGCTCGACTCCTATTCAAAGTGTTATTGTACTATTGAAGCATCAAATTCAAATCATCGTAATCTTTGTACGGACATTTGATATTCCTTGTGCCACAAGAGATTGTGAGAATCCCGTTTGTAAATAAGGTGGTTAACCAAGAATGTCATCCTTCATAACTAAGGACTACAAGAAATCATTTCAAGAGATGTATTGAAGGTTGTGTTGTAGTCAAGGGGCTTAGGTGGACGCTCGTCAATTGGGTAATCTCAGGGCATATTAATGTTAGGGGTTGGATACTAAGAAAGGGTCCTTAGATACGAATGTGGGCCAGTTAGAGGAGTAAAACTTATGAGCAAACTCTCGTGCTTTAGTTTCTGCTATCCTCTTAATGCTCAACTTCTTTGATCTGTTTGCTAAGTGTCATTCACTTTATTGTTCAGCTTCCTTGGGTTTGCCATTAGCTATTATATTCTGTAAATAAGTTTACATGTGCAAATATTATGGTCACCCCATTTACCTCCTAGGATGACTAAGTGATGCATGACCTTAAAAAAAGCTCATGCAAGTGAACATTGCAATCTGGTTAGAGCTTGATTTTGATTCAGTAATGGATTATGATCATGAACAGGAACTATTAGTGAGCGAATCAATGAGGATGAACTAGTCAAAAATATGACTATGGAGATATGCTATGAAGTTACCAACACAAATTTTAATATCATCTATATCCTAATAAATGTATGTTTAAAGGATATAATAAATATAAATTGTGTGCCTACATAGATAATGGCTGTTTTAACTATTTTGAAAAAAGATCTTCATTTCTAGAATTCATGTGAAAAAAAGCCAAGAATCCTTCATAAGTAAGGATAGCTGACAATAGCATAATAAGCCATAAAGAGGCCATAAAAGGGTTATCCATAGAGACAGGAGGGGTCCAATACAATATACTTTCTATAGGCTACTGATCAAACCTCTCATAATATGATTAATGGAAATAATTTTTAGAGACTATATTCTCTATGTACATAGACTATAAACCAAATAATATTTATATCAAATGGTCATTCAGTTTCCATTAATAACTTATATACAGCTTACACTTATCAGAAGATTAAGTTTATACACAGCCAATGTGGTGAGAATGTAAAGGATTGAGTTTGTACATAGCCAGTGTGGTGAGAATGTAATGTCTGCACATCATGAGAGAGCGCTAACAATCTTACTACTTGAGTTATCTATTAAAGGGCAGACTGCAGAACAGCAATAACAATTATGCAAAGAACTCTACTCTGATAATCCTCTAAAATTGTGGGATAAAAATAGGACATTTGTAAAGATTTCTTTATTAAATCCCAACATTATTATTCGAGTCAAACAAATGGTGTAAACACTAGGATATCCAAGAATTTGATAAGCAGAACTTCCGGATAAAGGAGTAGTCACACATAGCAAGAGTCCTCATAATAGTCTCGTTTTTATAATAAGAAATTTATGCTGAGAAAAAAAGAGGAAAAGCTAGAATGGTAATCAAATACAAAAAGCAATGAAAACTAGAGTGCAGTACTCAAAATCAATGAAGGAGAAAAACTCCACAGATATTACAGTAGAAGTTTTAATAAAGCAGAATACAACTATCCCACAATGAAAAACAAAATCATTGTAGTCATAATGGGAATTAAAAATTCCTTAATCATTTTAGCCCAAAAACCTTTTCTTATCCAAACTAATTGCAAAGCAATACTTAGTTTTGTGAAAAAGAATTTATCAGATATGCAAGCACGAGGGTGACTCCTGTATTGGCAATTATATCTTACCTATTTTTCCTTCTCCATTGAATGTATATAGGGATCGAACAATTCTCTGGCAAATAGTTTAACTCGAGAACTCGCCAATGATGATCATCAGAGCTGCGCTTATCTCAGAAAAGGAAGAAATCCAAAATGAAATGTCCTCACTACTGGAATAGGTTTCTTCTTCTAGTAAAATTCTTATAAATATTTTGGAATTCCATACAAAAAGTAGATCACGTTTTTGTTTGCTGCCTTCTGCCTACCTAATAGCACAAAGATTTTGCCTTTTAGAGTTAAAAATTTACCACCTAAAGTGTCCTTATTATATTCAAGAAAAACTAAGTTCCCATGTTCAAGAAAAATGGTTCAGCGGCTGGTATGGAGCCTACATTGACTATTATCATAATTATTCTTATGATACTTATGAATCATAGAGTACTACGATCTTCTATCCTGATAGATCTGGTGTTGGTGGTGTTAGATTCCCAGCAAATTCAATCTCTCCAAATGACCCCAACATGAACGCCTGGGAATATGAATTGGCAGCTTACCTCATAGAAATCCCAGACCAAAAGTACGTATTTTCTCAAGACTAAGTAAGTTCTGACAGTGCATATTTAAAAAAATCCATTAGATTCTCACATCCACTTATGGTCCAATAAAAATTTCATATATTAGAAGTTTGTGTGTCAAGGTACATTGCGCAGTAATGGAATATGAAAATAAAAAAGCCAAACCAGCCCATTGTCGTGTTCAATTAGTTGATTTGGATTATCCCAATGATCAATGATAAGAATGGATTCCAGAATGACAAGAAGTAGTTAGTGGTTCTGCTTTAGGCAAGAGTAATTAGTTTTTATAATGTTTATCATCAAATCTGGGCATTGATTGAACTGGGAAGACCACTTAATACATTGCTACTATATTACTTTTGTTTATCATAATGATCTTAGCAAATATATGAAGGTAGAAGCAGCTAGTTCATATGATGTCTTTGATTGCCTCTTTGATATAAGAGCTAGAAAATTCTTATCAGAGAAAGAAATGAATATTTTTATCAATTATTCAAAATATAGGATCCAGAGCATCTTCAACTTGATGAAGGTTCTGATGATTATCTGGATAATGATAGACTGGAAGACATTATTGGAGATGAAGGCATGCAGAATCTCATTATGGATGACTAATCTTGTTGGCATCAAAGGCTGTGAAAAATTGTTGCTCCATTATTGTACTATTTTATTATGTTTCAAGTCAGTAAAATAATACTATCTACTGTACCCATATGAGGATAGTTGTAGTTATATAAAAATATCAGTATGTACTATAGTCATTAGGGCATCTTATGTAACCCTTCTCCTCTATAAAATGAGAGATTGAGTGCGTGAAGAGGACACAGTCATTTGAGCATACATGAGCAAAAGAGAAGTCAAATTTCTCTATTTCTCTGTGATCAAGAATATGTGATGATCTTAGTAGTTTAAGTCTCTCTTTATTCTTTCCATTGTAATATCTCCACTTTTAAGCTTTCAATAAAAAATTTCCCAGTACGAAAGGTTATTCACTTGAACTGTATATCTTAAATATTATAATTTCTTGATTAAAGTCTCACTGTCCTTTAAATATATAAAAATTGATTGGTGACTATGGTCTAAAGTAGGAATGGAACAGATCTATGATTGAGATTTACAATCTCCACAAACTGGAAGTTAGAGGAATGCTAGAGTCCAATACTAACTATGTTCAAGTCATGGTAGAAACTCTCTAATTATTCTTTAATTATTTTGTTAAGCATGATGGGCCTCTAATCACAGCAAATATAATATTTATGATATAAGTAGTAGATTATGATAACTAGTACGAGCAAAGTTGTTATAAGAACTCTAAACGTTATTATAAGCTTAGTTTTTAAAAAGGCCATATAAGTTTAATATTTGCATTTTGAACCCCATTTGGGCAAAAATAATAATAAAAAGGACCTAAGAATCTATTGTCCAAAAACATAAAGTACTCCCAAATTAGTTTCAAAAAGATAGGGACCCAATAATAGTTATCACACAACTTAGGTACCTCAGGGTCGCTAATTCTCTTACAAGGTACATTTAATTTTCTTTGTCATTGGATCAAAGAACACCTTACATAAGGTCATGATTAGTTGCTTTAAAGATCATATAGTGAACATAGACTTGAAGAAGTAAGAAATATTTGCCTTTAGATTTGATAAATAAGGCCTTATTAATCTTAGCTCGTTTGAATTCAGGATCAAGTGTGAACTTGCTTAGCATTTCGTACAAATCTTTAGGAGCTTACTTAAGACCATAGAGAGCTTTAATGAAGTTTATAAACATAGTCTCTTTCTCTGAAATTTCAAAACCTGTGGGTTGCTTAACATACCCACTTTTATAGGTAACCATTTATAAAAGGCACATTTCACATCCATTTGATTTTATTTACATAAAAAGATGCAAATGCAAGGAGTCTAATGACTTTAAGTCTGGCTATAAGTGCCCTTCTTATTTGTTGTTCCTTTAACCACAAGCTTATCTTTGTTCATGTTAAAGGGAAATTCTTGGGTTTGATGGTCCGTGTCCACACTTTGCTTCTTTCGACCTTATTCAATTCCTCTTGCATGGCTGTGGTTCTGTCAGGGTCCTCTAGAGACTCTAAAGGACTCTTAGGCTTAACAAGTGAAATAAATGAGTGAAATGCATATAAATTGTTGAGAGATGAGTGAAGTCTTACACCATTGTGAATATTCGATATCATATTCCAATAGGGTGAGCAAACTGGTGTTTCAGCCCTCTTTGTTGGTTCTTTTAGTTCTTCTCTCAGTGTACCAAGGTTCAGAGTCTTTGACACCTTTATTTTCATCTTACATTGGGTGCTAACGTTAATTCTTCTGACCTTGAGGTTGAACTTCCTCTTCTTCATCATCAATCCTATTAAGCTAAAATTCTTATGAAGCAGTTGGACTTATACAGCCACTTTGTTTTCATCAAAAACAACATGAATACTTACCTTAAATAGCTTTTATGCTTTTTTGTAAATTATATAAGCTCTGGTATGGGAAAAACATCCCATAAAAAATACCTTCTTTACTCCTACCTTCAAATTCACTAAGATCATTCTTGTTATTTTCATAAAGAAGCATTTGCTATGAAGGCTCTGGAATATGATACGATTGTCTTTTTCTTTATAATAGCTTTCATTAGGCATCTATTAAAAAGCTAGTTTGTTATGGGTATAGTTTCAGCCTAGAAGAATTTTAGAAGATTATTATCACATATCATAGTCCTTACAATGTCTTCAAGAGTTCTACTCTTCCTTTCAACCAGTCCATCCTGTTATGTCGTTCTTAGAGTAAAATGTTGTGAGATATTTTATGTTTCTTACAATACTCTATGAACTCTTCTTGATCAAACTCACTTCCGTGATCACTTCTAATAGTAGCAACTATTAGAGCCTTTGAGACTTGTATTTGTTTTATCAGTTTGATAAACTCTTTGAAGGTCTTTCAATATGACCGCAAGGGCACAGTGGCATTGCAGCAAATCAAGGTCGATTCCACAGAGTAGAGGTTGATCTATTAGGCTATATCCTCTCAAGATATGCTAAACAAAATTCTAATTCAAGTGGTTTTCATTAACAACTGCAAATAAACTTTTCTAAATCAAATATGGGAAAAATGCTTAGGAATTTTCGCAGTTATGAAAGGGAATTCGATCAAAATGATAAACATGTGCCTTTCTCTAATTGGTTAATTTCGAGGAATTACAATCTGTACAGAAATTCAGTCTATTCTTTTGAAATCTACTAAATTTGCCTAAACTAAGCAAATTTCGCTCTTTCAAGCTAATTTGACTTAATCCAAGTTTAATATTTTCGATTACTTAATAGTCGTCCCAACTTAAAGATCTCTCTTTCGAGACGATGCAACAGTAGGTTCTAACAAGCAGTCCAATAACCAAATGTCACCTTTTCAGTTTTTCACTCGATTGTTTCAAGTAAGCAATAAATTTTGGGCAAAAATCAACTCACAACATATCAAACACTTGATAGAACGAAATCAAACCAATCATGAAAATAAACACAATTGAATAAACTAAAACATGATTCAACTATACTTTCATTAACTAACAAATTCCTACATAAAAATTAACTACTCACACATAATCAAAGATTAAACAACTAAATACTCTAGAATGATAAATCTAAGGAGAAAAGACAAGAGAACAGAGAAGCGTTTGCTCAGCCAAAATTGCGCTTGAACCGTCGCTGCAAGCTCGGGATGGAATCCTTGCAAGTCTTCACTTCAACTCTATCCCACTCTCTCTCTAATCTAAACTAATCCTAATCTACTTAAAGAGAGGAAAGGAGTATAAGATGAGATGATGGGGTGTGTGAAGATGAGAGCCCCCCTTTTTATAGGAAAATTTTAGAAGATGAACAGCCACGCGTAATAATGGAATAATAACTGCTAGGAAGTCAGAGCTTGTGAGAAAACAAAAGGCCTCATAGGAAATGAAGACACCATGGACCGGCTATGGTGTCCAATGCCTCGGTATTCTTCTGTTCTTCTTTCTTTCCACGAGCATGGAAACTTGAGGGCATCCGTGGATAGTCAAAACACACTCAATTAGGGTCAAAGCAAGGGCAAAAAGGTCCAGAATCCTACAAAGCACAGAAAAGAACCATACCCAAGTGTAAAAAGGGAAAAGGAGTATAATTATCACATAAAGCATATAATTTTCCATAAAAATGTAGCAAAATGACCCTAAAATGGTATATACTTTAAGCACTTATCACTTTTGCTTTATCGTTCAAGAATAAAGTCCATGTATACCTAGAATAATTATCAACAAAGATAAAAAGCATCTTTTCTCCCACCGAGACCCTGAATTCTGATGGGGCCATACATATGCTAAAGGAAAATTTCAAGGGGTCTAGTAGTTGACACACATTTGATTAGTTTGAATGATACCCTGACTTGTTTACCTCAAACACAAGTATTTTAAATTCTATCTTTGGTGAATTTTTGCTTCGATAGTGTAACGCCCTTAACCCCCCAAGGGCTAGTGATGTTAATGATTTCTTAGATTCTAGAGCGAAACAGACAAAGTTTTGTCTAAAAATGGATCATATCCTAGGCACAAAGCCTTACATTGGGTCCTCGGAATAAATAAAAGCATAAAAGATTTGTCCATAAGCTCAACGGCTACATGCTGGAGATCGCAACTCCACGAACCACACGCCCGACAAACACCAAGTATAAAGTTATATAATAAATAACGAAACAAGAGATACTGCTCAATGCATCACACACCCGGAGTGTTGGTGTTTACATCCCAAAAGCAATAAAATTTTACTAAAATGACGACTGACTAATCAGATGGTTAGCTCACATAGCTATTAAGGACTTATTGTTGTTCAATATGACTTACATGAACTTTAGCAAGTAACTTACATATGGTAAAGAACTCAATCATACATCACAATACATTACTAACACATATACCCACGTACAACACATATAATCTCTTTTTCCAGAGTAAGAAGGGAGACTCCACTTCAGCTTAGGCGAACCGACTTCTAACTATTATCCCAAGAACCTAGGGAAAAGGGTAATAGTGAGGCAATGAGCTACCATATGCTCAATGAATGATTCTCAACCCTAAGAAAAGAAAATAATTGCACATAATACAATAGGTAGCATTCACACACAATTTGATATATAATATCATACAATAGTCATGTAGGGTCTCCCATATTCGTTATTACCTCAATACCCTTCTAGACTTGATGGTATCCTTACCCTCCTTCTATTTCATCCACAAGAGTATTCAATTGGCCTAAGCTATGACTCTCGTAGGTTAGTAGTGATAATCACTTGCTTAACATCTTATAATAGGCATACTAGACTTAAAAGTGAATTAACTCATACACAAATTTAGATATGGGGAGCAGTGGAGCACTTAATTCACAAATAAACACCTATCACCAAGGAGTTCAATGAAAATCACTAAGTGGGACTCTTTTAGTAAGAAATTAGGATCAGTGTATAAAGGGTAAGAACCATCGCTTAAACCAAAGAAAGTCTTCATAAAACAATTATTATCCACTAGCAAATAATTTGGAATTCAATAAAAGCTCTTTGTAAGAGCATACATACTTTTCCAAATCTTAGCTCCAGCATGGTCTTCAAATAAAGAGTTTACATCACATAACAAGTATGAAATCATTTCATAGGGCATCGAATTCTCATGTTTGTGCTATTCATGGGAGACCTATACTGGCGCTAGGGGAGATGTACACTCGCCCTTCATAGTGTCCCCAGGGATTTTTGTAATAAATGGACCATTACCCTCATCAAGGTCATCTAGGATTTCCACTTTTGGGTCTACTCCCTAGGAGTTAAGGTTCCTGCATACCGAGTCTACTCCCTGAACATTTATCCAAATATTTTGCACTATTTCCTAACCTAAAACATTTCAGATGCATCCCACTTTAAATATACTTGAATCAAAATTCTCACTGTATCACAAACAATCGCATTTTCATTCTCAAGAGGCTAAAGTGCCTTAATGAACTCAAGGTCAGTTTTGAAAGCATAAAGCCACCCATTTGGTAAAGTATGCTTATAAATGAGTTAACAACCACATGACCATTCATTCATTAAGGAATGTGACATTAAAACTTGTCTTATAAGCTATTAGATGCAATCGTGTATAAACACCTCGATTTCTCAATGTTTCAGATGGAAAACAGTTCATACATAGCGCAAGACTCTATGCGGTCACATGAAGCATCCAATAAGTTATAGAAGAGCTTGTAACATCTAATTACAACTCACTCTTATCAAATGAATTGTCTAACTATCACTGTCAACCACATAACTCAGAACGCTTACCATATCAAAGAAAATAACTTACACACTTATCAACACATGCTTTTAAGCATATCACAAACATATTTATTCGTAATTCAAAATGTTTTCCAACTCAATAGCTCACTTGAAGGGCCTCTGGAAGCAATCAATGGATATTTACAACTCAAATTACATATTAAAGATTGTCCATGTTACAGGAATTTCAGTAACTAAGACAGGGATGCAATCAATGAGTAATCGGGATTTGCCTAAAGTACCTCATGCTAGCTAGGTACGTGGCATGCAATCCTCTTATGACCCTTTTAATTTTATTCTAAGTTCACACAATTAACATCAATAGTTTCGTCATAATAGAGGGCTAAAGGCCACTAGTTACTACAAGCTGTTTTCAGTTCAATAGAATCTGCACAGTTTTACACCTATGTGCACACTTTGCAATGTTACTAATTAATCGATAACCCGTCTCCCTCCTCACAGCACCTCCCATAAAATCCTCAAAATCTAACTCAGTATTTCAACCTCAAACCTCACTAAGTAACCGATTTCAGTCTCGATTCGATACCATAATCGACCAAACCGATTAGCAAAGCAACCTAACTCTTACTAAATTTATATGCAAACCCATTTAGTTAGAATATTCTGAACAATTGCATAAAATGATCTACAACCCTCATTACCATGCATCCAAATTTCACCTAAACTGAATCATACAATCTTGATAGTCGAATGCTACTCAACAATTCCGTACCATGGGGATTTAAAACGTGCAAAATTACTAGTAATTTTAGGAAATTGACAACATCCACCTTGACTCCAAGCTAATGGACCAAACTCTTGGTCTAATTGGGCGAGTTAGGGATAGGATTGAGTCTCCTCTTCTCCCTCACTTCTGCGCTGCTTGCCATCCCTCACTGGGTCTGTTAGTGATGCTCAGGCCCCCCTTATTCTTCTATAGGTTCTCACATGCTTATTCCCTTCTTCCTTTTTCCTCTCACGGTACCACTATAACTGCCGACATCAACCCCAGTCACCAACAGTCATGCTGTTGATGACGGTGTTGATCGGTTCTTGTGGTTCGAAGCTGGCCTATTCTTTCCCACGATTCACTGCTGGCCGACCCTCTTATTGTTGGGTCAATTGGCCGCCTGTCCTCGGACCTCCTCTCTGCCCTTGTGCACTTCGGCAGCCAGTCGTCGGATCCCTCCTCTCTCTCTCTCTCTCCCTCTCTTTGTCTTATCAGCCTTGCGGGGGCCGCTGTGTGAAACTGATTGCACCAAGTGCAATGGTGGATAGCACACCAGACACCAGCGCGACGACGACCTCTCTCTCTCTCTCTCTCTCTCTCTCTCTCTCTCTCTCTCTCTGCCTCTCTCTTCGCAGTCATCGTGCAGTCAAAGCCCCCAGGCTTCTCATTCTCTTTGCTTTTTGAGGCAGCACCCGAGTCCCTCAACCCCTTTTTTTGGTTCTTTTTTTTTTTTGTGTGTGTGTGTAAGGTGTGACTAATTTAAACATTAGGAGAATTTAGGTCTGGACAGACCGAAACCATTTAGCTAATATCGCGTGCTCAGGTCGGCCTAATTTTAATAAACTCAGGAATTTCATAAAATTATGAACTAAATTTAGGAGCTCTAAAAACTAATCCATGTAAATTAATATTCTCGATTAACATGGAAATATTAGCCTACTATACCTCTTATGATAAGAATGGCTAATAGAATTATTAATCTAAACATTTAGCTTGACATAAAAAATTTTAGTTTGTTACATTTTTACCCCCTTAAAAGAATTTTTTTCTCGAAATTCTAAAACCTAGGGTATAGTAAAACATAGGATTCGCATAAGCATAGAACAAAGCATCTAAACTCATAATAGAATCTAAAATCGTAATTTACAACTAAACATAGCTCTTTAAATTGGTAAAGCAATAGGTTTATGGTATCCAGCCTCCTCTTTGCCAATCCTCTTCAAGCATCTACTCACTCTATTAAGACACTGAGGGCAAATTACATAGAAGAAGGGAAAATGAGCTTGCATGGACAAGCATATCAAACTCATGTTAAAACAAAAGTTAAAACATAAACCACTTTACATAGAGGCATATAAGTTAGCAACTAAGGAACCTTCTATACATAAAAACTAGTGGCACCATTGAATGTCGAGTTAAGGTACCCAACTAAGTCAAGTTCATCCTAAAGCATGAAAGAATCAAATTATTTTTTAAAAATATCAAGTCAATTGATCAAGGCTTGTACGCTATTACAGTGTAGCAGGAACATTGCATAGCTTCACATAGCACCACACATATAACAAAAACATGCAAACAATATATAAAATCACCACAGCAGTACGTAGAGCTATAACTTGGCATTCAAAAACTAGGAACAGTCAATTTCAATTGCTACTACGTACATGCAATGAGAAATCTCTGGACAACACACTGGGCAATCAATTATCGAGTAGAGAAGCAACTGTGGAAGGAAAATGTTATGTTAAGAATGCGAGCCGGCGGGTCGCTGAGGTTCAGTACATTCCTTATGTACCGGTTACGAGAAGAAGGTGTTGGGGTTGGATTGGCATAAGGTCCTTACATTCACTAATGCATCTATACAGTGATCCTTAATTCTGCTACCTAGCAAGGTCATTTACGATAGGAGTTGTCACTTAAGAGGTGTCCAGTTCTTATGGACTATGGATTACAACATGGCATGTAGCATGGGGTAAGGGAAGCAATTAGTTAGTGCTCTTAGTCTAACACCTCTTATTATTCTTATGACCGTAATCATCAAAACGATTTATCGCCAACTAGCATGCACAGTTAAACGAACACAGTAATCACAGCGACGTGGCTAATGGGAACTCCATTCTAGAATACTCATGTGGAACTAGTTATCTCTAATATCATAGAAATATGCAAATAGATTGGCAGACTTATAGATGTGATTCTAGGTCCTTTATGCCCCTTTAGAGTGTCGTAAGAACCCAGGTTCGCAACACAACTAAGCCATACCAAGCGCATCATCATGTCATATAAAGTATATAGGCAATTTCATACTCACGCAGCTGCAGGTTCATATACCCGCGAGGTGTTAGTACGTAGAAAGGTAGCATGGCCGTATGGCACCAAATGAACCCCTAAGCACGAATGACATTGGTCGTATTGGCTAAGCAAAAGCACAACTTCCAGGCTTCTCCAGCAAGCTCATCAGATAATGCATAATGTGAGATAACTTAATCACATCATTTTATCACACTCTTATCAGTCATGCGAACAACTATTCATGCATACCATTCATAAATCATAGGGTCAAAAGTTTACCTACAATTGTAGGGACACTAGGATGTCATCTGTTTAAGCATAAAATGCACATATATGTATTTGCGAGTACAAAATTATATGGTCACAAGGTCATGTTACTGTATGCATGATTAAGTAGCCACTGAAACTAATGAGAAGGAAAGAAGGGTACTTAAGATTAGTCCAATTAATAACACAACATCACATCACTCCACTTATAATATAATTCGAGTGGTTCATCTAACTCCATCGTATAGATAACTACCCCCAAAGGTGTACAGATTAGGCAATTCATTCACAGATCCATCAAGGACAGTACCACAATGAACCTGAGTAACTGAGTATGCGCACACGAGATTAACAATACATGCATGGCCATGTTGATACCCAAGAACATCTATAACTCACTCATTGTGATGTAAGGATGCACCGATATGACCGCGCAAAAATGTAATCCCTTGGTTGTAACCTATACCTAAAGGGTAAGTCTTGATCGATCCCCAAATGATTAGAGCTAGCCACCCATAAGCTAATAATCATTTCAAGGTAAAGAGAATAGCATTAACGGTCTTACAAATATACATAGAGGTTCTATGAGACACCCTCTCTCATGAGGGGATCATAGTAGTTCTAAGAGCATACAGTATGCAAGGAAAGATTCTACCTTCTATATAGAGATTCTTGGTTTCCACGCTCAATGTTAATACTTAAGAAAGCATTGGAATGGTATGGGTCATCGCCCCAAAAGGGGACTAGGTGACATATATGGTACAACAATTTCAAAGTCTGTCAGGTTCTTCTTCTTGTTTCCCCTCTAGGTGTACTAGGGCTGATACAACCAATACGCTATTAATCCCACAACAAGTATATCAGCCCACATGATAGAAATCATTTCACACGATCAACTCGATAGTAGTTGCACGATAAAAAGCACAAAACATAATATATAAACAACATCAAGCCATCAACTACGCGTAGAATAGTAATGAAGATATGCAAGCAATTACAACAAACATATGGAATGATGAGGAATACACTTATGCAACGAGCAAGAGAGATGCACCACTATTATTCAAATTTGCATGCATACATATAAAGGTCTCACTTAATCCCTTTAATTATTTCAGAAATCCCCTAAAAAAATACACTTTCAAATAATTCCACCCTTTATTACCCTTTAGGGTAATCAAGGGGTGGAATTATTTGAAGGTGCATTTTCTAACATGACCTCCAAATGGAGAGGATAATCTCCAGTTACTTACCTAAGGGGTTATTATTAGCAAGTCTAGAGAGGTAGACATCTCGATATACCTGCATTCACAAATAACATCCACTCACATATAGAGGCACACACTCCTAAATTTAACCCTTACATTTCTTTAGAAAAGATGCAAGGTCTGAATGCGAGTGCAAACCTAATTCCGTCATTAGAAAAGGCTCCATACTTCAAAATCTTCGTGTTTTACTTAATGGAGAATTCATATAAGAGAGGTATAGTTTAAAAAAATTAAATTTTAATCACGCAAGTCAATCTTTAATCGCTTGCTAGCATATCATCATTAACGCATCTGGCAATGTATACATCCTAGTAGGCGCATAATCAAAACATTGATTACATATAGGAATTCATGCTTATAGAACTATGCTCATGTATTATTGCAAAGTGAATGTAAGTCTTCAGAAGCAACCCCAAGACCTAATCAATTAATTAGAAAGTTTTTTTAACGTGAAAGAAAAACCTAACTCACTGATTAGGAAAGACTTTAACTTTTAAAGTCCCTAGGTTTTCAAAGGAAAATAGTTTCACTGCTTCTAGCCCTCTCTCCACCGAACCATTGAGTACATTTGTTCACTTCCTTATAGGGTCCGAGGACCAAACCATACCTTAGGGGCATAGAATGAGCTTAAAGTTAAGACATTTCCGATCATTTGAATTCAAACTAAGTGTACTTTAAACTTTCGATCAAATCACCAAGGTGCATACATAAAACAATTATTGAATGAGTTACCACTTAGTTTATTCATGAGAATACAAGCCCTTCAGCCCATATTCTAGCAAGTAGTTCACTTCTTCAATCAATCAAATTACTCAATGCACAAAATTAGTCAAACACATCAACTTACACACTTGAAACTCATTCACATACAAAATGCACACCATATGTCACTTCATCACAAATTCACTCCTAGGTGACTATATGAAATGCAAGACTCATGTTGCAACCTTTGGTCATGGGACCCTCCTTTGATACCTACTGTAAGACTTCTACCCCTAGAGCTAGTGATGTTAATGATTTCTTAGATTCTAGAACGAAATAGACAAAGTTTGTCTAAAAACACGCCACATCCCAGGCTTAAAGTCTTACACTAGGTCCCTGTAATAATAAAACCATAGAAGACATGTCCACAAGCTCACATGCTAAAGAACACAACTCTGCAGACCATATGCCCAGAATACACCAAGTATAAAGTTATATAATAAATAAGGAAACAAGAGATACAACTCAACGCATCACACATCCGGGGTGTTGGTGTTTACATCCCAAAAGCAACAAAATTTTACTAAAATGATGACTGACAAAGTAGATGGTTGGCTCACACGACTATTCAGAGTTACTGTTATTCAATATGCATTACATGAAGTTTAGCAACTAGCTTACATATAATTAAGAACTCAATGATACATCATAATGCGATACTGACACATATACCCATGTACGAAACATATAATCTCTTTTTCCAAAGCAAGAAGGGAGACTCCACTTGGGCTTAGGTGAACCGACTTCTAACTGTCATTCTAAGAGCCTAGCGAAAAGGGGAATAGAGAGGCGATGAGCTACCACACACTCAGTGAATGATTCTCAACCCTAAAAAGCAAAATAATTTCACATAATAAAATAGGTAGCATTCACACACAATTTGATATATAATATCATATGCTAATCATGTACGGTCTCCCATATTCGTTATTACCTCAGTAACCTTCTCGACTTGATGGTATCCCTACCCTCCTTCTATTTCACACAAAAGAGTACTGAACTGGCCTAAACTATGTCTCTTGTAGGTTAGTAGTGACAATCACTTGCTTAACATCACATAGTAGGCATACCATACTTAAAAGTGAACTTAATCATGCACAAGTTCAGATATGAGGAGCAATGGAGCATTTAGTTCACACATGAACACTTATCATCAAGGAGTTCAATTAAAATCACCAAATAGGATTCTTTTAGTAAGAAATTGGGATCAATGCATAAAGGAGAAGAGCCATCGCTTAAACCAAAGAAAGTCTTCGTGAAAGAATTTTTATTCGCTAGCAAATAATTTGGAATTTAATAAAAGCTCTTTTTAAGAGTAGATGCACTTTTCACAATCTTAGCTCTGGCATGATCCTTGAATAAGGAGTTTACATCACATAACAAGTACAAAATCATGTCATAGGGTATCAGCTTCTCATGTTTGTGCCATTTAGGGGAGATCTGCACTCACCCTAAGGGAGATCCACAATCGCCGTTCATATTATCCCCATGGATTTTTATAATCAATGGACCATTACCCTCATCAGGGTCTTCTAGAGTTCCCCCTCTAGCTCTGCCCCTTAGGAGTTAAGGTTCTAGCATACCGGCTCCACTCCCTAAGCATTTATCCAAACATTTAGCACCATTTTCCTAACCTAAAACATTTCAGATGCTTCCCACTTTAAATGTGCTTGCATCAAAATTCTCATTGTATCACAAACAATGACCTTTTCATTCTTAAGAGGCTAAAGTGCATTAATAAACTCAAGTTCACTTTTGAAAGCATACAGTATGCATATAAATGAGTTAACAACCATATGACCATTCACTTGTCAATGAATGTGACACTAAAACTTGTTTTAGAAACTAGTAGATGCAATCATGTATAAACACCTCGATTTCATATTATTTCAGAAACAAAATAGCTCATACATAATGCAATACTCTATGTGGTTGCATGAAGCATCACATAAGTTATAAAAGAGCTTGCAACATCCAATTACAACTCACCCTTATCAAATGAATGGTCTAACAACCACTATTAATAGCATATCTTAGAATGCTTGCCATATAAAAGCAAATCACTTACACACTTATCAACAAAGGCCTTTAAGCATATCACAAACATATTTTTTCATAACTCAAAATGTTTTCCAACTTAGCAACTCACTTGAATATCCTCTAGAAGCAATCAAGGGATCTTTAAAACTCGAATTACTTATTAAAGATTGTCCATATTACAGGTGTTCCAGCAATTGCAACAGGGACGTAATCGACGAGCAATCGCGATTTGCCTAAAGTATCTCGGGCTAGCTAGGTACGACGCATGTAATTCTCTTATGACTGTTTCAGTTTTATTCCAAATTCACATAATTAACATACAATAGTTTTGTCGTAACAGATGGGCTAAAGGACAACAGTCGCCATAAGCTATTTTCAGTTTAGCAGCATAGTTTCGCACATATGCGCACAATTTACAATGTTACTAATTAATCAATAACAAGACGAAGTGCCTACATCAGGGCTCCACCCTAAGCCCGTTTCTTTTCACTTTAGTTTTGGATGAACTCACTAGAGGAATCCAAGACGAAGTGCCTTGGTGCATGTTATTTGCATATGACATCGTTCTTATCGATGTGACCAGGCAGGGGGTGAATGACAGGTTGGAGAGTTGGAGGCATACGCTGGAAGCTAGGGGTTTTCGGTTAAGTAGATCAAAAACGGAATACCTCCATTGCTGTTTCAGTGGTAGGATAGAAGAAGGGAGAGAAATCACACTGGATGGGAGGGTGATACCAAAAGTCGCTAAATTTAAGTATCTGGGCTCGATCATCCAGCAAAATGGGGACATTGACGAGGATATTAGCCAGCGGATAAGAGTGGGTTGGCAAAAGTGGAAGTCAGCATCAGGGGTACTGTGTGACAAGCGAGTGCCCCTATGATTGAAAGGCAAAGTCTATCAGATGGTAGTTAGACCGGCTATTCTCTATGGATCGGAGTGTTGACCTCTAAAGAAGACGCAGGCCCAAAGGTTGATGGTAGCTGAGATGAGAATGATCAGGTGGATGTGTGGTTTTACGAGATTGGACAGAATTAGGAATGGAGTAATCAGGAGCTTAGCTGAAGTGGCCCCCATAGAGGAGAAGATGAGGGAATCGAGGCTCAGATGGTTTGGCCACGTAAAAAGGAGAAGTTTGGCCGCCCCGGTGCGGAGGTGCGAATTGATCGTCCCCCCCGGTGGAAAGAGATGGAGGGGTAGACCGAAGAAAAGCCTAGAGGAAGTGGTTAGAGAGGACTTGAGAGTTGCCGGTCTGACGGAGGACATGGCTCAGGATAGGAGGTTGTGGCGGGATAGGATTAGGGTCTCTGATTGTAGGGGACCGGACGCATAGATGGTAGTAGCTCCGATGGGGTGGGGGCGGGTTTGGTTTTGGTGTGTTTGTCTGCAGGTCGTGCTTTTCTGGGATGTGACGGCATCTAGTGACGGCATCTAGCGCCCCTGGTGGGTTGAGGTATGTCTCTACTCCTTGGTTATTTCGCTCTCCGGCACATTTTCTCCTCCTTGGTTTTGGTTTGCATTCGTTTTCTCTATAAACTTTTTTCAAAAATTATTTTGTGGGTCTTAAGGAATCGACCTCTCTATCGGTAAAAATACCGATAGGGGTAAGGTTGCCTACAGCTGGATCTCCCCAGACCCCGCGAAAGCGGGAACCACACTGGGAGTTGTTGTTGTTGTTGTTGTTGTTGTACTAATTAATCAATAACCCAAGATCCCTCCTCACTGTACCTCCTATAAAATCCTTAAAATCCAATTCAATGTCTCAACCTCAAACCTCACTAAGTAACCGATCATAGCCTTGATTTGATACCATAATCGACCAAACCGATTGGCCAAGCATCCAAACTCTTACTAAATTGACATGCAAACCCATTTTAGTCATAATATACTCAACAATTGCATATATTGATATACAACTCTCATTACCATGCATTAGATTTGACCCAAACTTAATCATGCAATCTTGATAGTCGAATGCTACTCAACAATTTAGTACAATGGGGATGTAAAACGTGCAAAATTACTAGTAATTTTAGGAAATTGACAACACCCACCTTGACTCCAAGTTAATGGACGTAACTCGTCGGATAATTGAGTGAATCAGAGCAAGGTTTGAGTCTCCTCATCTCCGTCACTTTTGCACTACTTCTTATTCCTCGTTGGCTCTGTCAGTGCTGCTTGGGCCATCCTTGTTCTTTTGTAGGTTCTCACATACTTCTTCCCCTCCTCCTTTTTCCCCTCTTGGTCTCACTATAACTACTGGTGTCGACCTCAGTCACCAACAGTCACGGTGGTGGTAACGGTGTTCTTGGGTTCTGGTGGTTCAAGCATGGCATTTTCTTTCCCACAATTCATCACTGGCCGACCTCCCCTTGTCGTCGACCCAATTTCTCACCCATCATCCTACCTCCTCTTTGTTGTTGTGCACCGCAACTGACACTCACTCGATCCCAGTCTTTCTTTCTTTTTTCTCGGCCACGCTGGGGCTGTTGTGCAAAACCAGTCACCAGCACACAAGCCGCCGGCATGACGGTGATGTCCCTCTTTCTCTTCCTCTCTCTTCGTGGTTATTGGGCTATCAAGGCCCCCGGACTTCTCCTTCTCTTTCCTTTTTGAGGTAGCACCCGAGTCCTTCAACCCCCTCCTTTTTGGTTCCTTTTTTTTGGGGGGTGTGACTAATTTAAACATTAGGAGAATTTGGGTCTAGATGAACTGAGACCATTTAGCTAATATCATGTGCTCAGCTTGGCCTAATTTAAATAAACTCACGAATTTCACAAAATTATGAACTAAATTGAGAAGTTCCAAAAACTATTCCACGCAAATTAATATTCCTGATTAACACGTAAATATTAGCATAATGTATCTTATATGATAAACTTAGTTAATAGAACTAGTAATCTAAACAATTAGCTTGGCATAAAAAATTTTCAGCAATTACAGGTTGTGCTTTGACTAGTTCACCTTTAGCAAGTTTATCAATGATGTGCATGTTTACATGACCTAGTCTTATGTGCTAGAGCCAACATTCATTATGATGTATTATAAAATATGCAAGATTTTTTTGCTTTGATCTCATCTAGGCATATAACATAAGTCCCTCCAATCCTAGGTCTAAAAAGTGTGGCATTACTAGTGTCAGAGTTGATAACATTACATTTTGATCATGTGAATGCTGCGTTATTTTACCTTATTGCATATTTAATGGAAATATAGAGAGTTAAACTTTGAAATTAATGCACAATATGAAGGGGAATGGAGATATTTTAATCGACATTGCCACTAACAATAACTTTCCTCTGCTTTTATCTTTAAATGTATATTTTCCTTCATCTCTCATTTGAATCTCTTTAAAAAGTGATGCATTTTTTATCATTTGCTTCATGCAACCACTATTTACATCACTATGATCCATCCTTTACATTCAAAAATACCTCAAAAATCTTTAAATTGAACCTTTCTATAGCCCCTGACTTAAAGTTCGGCCCATACATAGAGAGTAGACAATAATATATGTTTTCCTTAGGTCCCCAAATTTGTTTTTCTTAATTCCTCTCACAAAGGTCATTATGGTTGCTTTGTCTTATACAGGCAGAGTGATCACAAATGCTTCTAGGATGATCTTGTTTTCTTTATTTGGCTTCAAGGTCATAATGGCATTGACATCCTCTGCCATAATTATAGTGAACATTTCCTCGTCTGAAGTTAGATCCTCTATGATATCCTCTGAAATGTCCAATATTTCCTTGAGATCTTTTATGATATCTAGGGTGGCTCTGACCTCTTCCAAAGTTGTTTTGTTGTTGATACTCCCTATAATAGTTAGGGTGTTTCTCTGTCCCCCTCTAATAGAGTTTCTTTGATCTCTTTCAGGATTTTCTGAGTTTTAAGCTCACTAACTCTGTATGTGTGTGGTTAGTCTTGAATGTTCTCCTATGAACTTTTCCTGACAATGAGATTTTTGTAAAGTGTTTCCCTTTGATGGATTAAAACAAAGACCTTTATTGTAGGACACACATTGAGAACTAATCAATCTCTCTGAACTTTCTTGTCCCTTAAAGAACTTTAAAAAGGTTCTTGAAAATCCTCCATTTTCCATTTTCAGTTTCTTTACCTCATCTTTAGCTACATAGATATTTCTTGTGAAATACTCACAAAGTTCATAAAGCAAATTTTGTTCATTCGAGGCATCCAAATACCTTTTTAAGTCATCAATCTTCTTTTCAGAGTCTCCTGGTTTTATTGAAAGTCTTCATAGACTTCAGGTCAGTGAAGTTTTTATATTTATATAACTTATTTTTCTCCCTCTAAGGACTTCATTTATTCTTTAAGGGACTTAACTTTACATGGATGAGAGATTTTAGTGTCTATCACATAGATTACGTGCTAACAAGATCTTCTTTACAGAAAGCATGGAGTTGATGTTCAACATGATACGAGGATTATAATCCAAATTCAATTCTTAGCATCTCAACCTCAATTTTGTTAGCTCTCCTGGCACTTTCCCTAGCCCATTTGCTTTCATCAGAGCTCAACTCAGAGGGCTAAGTTCCCCTGAGATGTAGATTGGCTGTCTCATAATTTTCACTTTCTTTGTCTCTGGGGTCCCTGTCAGTCCGGGCTGCTACTATCATCCTTTCATCCTTCCTTTATGGCTTTCTTGCTTCAATAAAATTCTTGAGGTTTCAACAATCCTTCATTATGTTCCCTAATTGTCCACACCCAAAACATGAAATGTTAAAGACAGGGCAATGGAGACGAGGTTTGTTACCTTTTTGTTATGACAAACTTCCTCTGTTGAACTTTTTTGTTATCAAGAAACCTTTTGAATCACCTAGCTAATATGGCTATAGCTATATCCTCATTATCTGAGGACTATTCTTGATGGCTAGAATCCTCATTAGTGAGCTCTAGAGAGTAGCCCTACTCTTGAATGCATTATCTGATTCTTATTAAAGATGAATCATCTAGGTGAGCAACTTTCCCAATAATTCATCAACTTGGAGAGTCTTCAGACTTTACGAGCCATTAATTGCTGTCACTTTTAGTCCTTGGTGGGATCTAGGAAGACATCTAAGTATGTTTATAACCATTTCTTCACTTGAGTAGGCCTCTTAGAGATTTGAGATTGTTGAAATTTTCTGGAATCTTATGTAAATATCCTTCATAGATTCATTAGGAAGCATTTTACACAACTCATATAAGTGGGCATAGATGTTTATCTTAGTTTCGTACCTTGGGTGGTTCCTTCATATGTAGTGACAAGAATGTCCCGCACCTCTTACAGTCTCACAAGTAGATGCTCTATCGAATTCAATAGGATCTGTTGCATGTACCAGAATGTTTAGAGCTCTATGGTTTTTCTGAACCCAACTCTTCTTTTTTAGTGAATTCATCTTTGAGTTTCATAATCATTTCATCTCTTTTTTCTCCCTTGTTGATGTTCATTGGAGTATAGTCTCCTTTATTTAACAATGTTTCATATTTTTAGTTCTTCATCTTTCAGTAACATCAACATAATTTTTTCCAATAAGCAAATTTAGCACCTTTACACATAGGTGGTCTAGTGTATGATCTACCTTGATCGATCAAAGATGTGCTGAAGGTTATCATTATCTTTACTCACTTTCATGATTAAGTCTGATATGAATAAGGTAGACATTGATACAAAATTATTTGCCCAAATGTTCAAGGTAAATAACTCTTGAGAGGGGTTTGACAGGGTGATAAGTAAAAATTTTGATTCTTTAAAAACTTTCTTGTCGAGTTAGGATACAAATAAGAGCTTGGATCCACCTTTTAAGATAAATGGTA
Organism: Carnegiea gigantea; assembly: GCA_029747015.1. Taxonomy (NCBI): domain Eukaryota; kingdom Viridiplantae; phylum Streptophyta; class Magnoliopsida; order Caryophyllales; family Cactaceae; genus Carnegiea; species Carnegiea gigantea. Next base: position 195,791 of record JAKOGI010001493.1, read on the forward strand.
GAAGTAGGTTAGTAAGAGATCCTAACAAGAAACATAAAAGCAACAGACAAAATAACGTAAGTACTAAATGCTAAAAGATCAGCGACACTTGTTCACGAGGTTCACCCAAATCAACTTTAAACTATATCCCCAGCTAAGCCCTCTTCCTAGAGCTTAGGATTCAATTAGTCCACTATCTTATCAACATAAGCTCAATCTTCAAGAGTCCCCTGACTTCTATTACAATCATAGTATTGCCTATCCACTCTAATAAACTCACTTCTTCTAGAAGAGTACCAACTAACAAAATCTTACTGCTTATTGCTGTTACCAAAGATTACCCTGAGCACTATATGATAGCTATCAGACCACCTAGTCAGAGCAACCAAACTTGTTACCAATAAATAACGTTTTCAAGACACTATGACAAGCCTTACCTTCTAGAGCACACACAATCTCAAGAGGACAACACTTATAAAATAAAAGGTGACTATCACATTAGTACATAGAATTACAGTATATAAGTTTTAGTATAAGGCTTGTAAGTTGTTTCACAATAATCTCTCTTTTTGTCTCAAGGGTTCTAACCTTAACTCTTTATGTGGTTCTTCTATTTGTAGATTATCCTTGTAGCTCTTTAACTATTGGATCATGATGATAGAGTTGCTGTATGCTCCTTTTAATCTAAGCCCTTGATCTTAAAATGTGAGAACATGTGTACAGGAACTTTAATAGCTGTATCAGAGAGTCTAATTTTTTTCCCTCCTTGGTGAATCCTTTGTTGTAATCTTTAGTCTTCTTTTTCTTACCAAAAATAATCATCTTAGCTTCTCTCTCTCCAACCAAATCACTTATATTATCGTTACACTCAAATTATCTCGCTAATTGCAGCGTTACTTACTTAACCAGGGAGTCTGAGCGAAAAGTATGATGGCTACTTTAAATGCTTGATGTTGACATTGAAGTCGTTGGGCTACTTTAGGTTGTTTTCCCTCCTTGGCTTGATGCGATGATATCCCTGAACATGTCTAAGAATTATCATGTTAATAATTTTAATAAAAAATGATTGAACATGGTTAGCCTTTTTACATAACAAATGACATCTAGAAAGAGATCAATACTGTGGATAAAATGTCAAAGAATGTTTTCCTCAAGAGGAATGGTGTATCAAGTGATTTCATTAATGGCCCAAGTGCAAGAAATTCAACATAAAAAAAATAAATAACTTCTATGATAAATATTCTAGGCGATTTATGGCAATCATGTTTTTATGAGATTGATTAGTATGGGTCTTTATTATAACAACAGCAAGAGTTTGTATAAGAGCGAATTTGATGATTATGTGATTCTGCCTATTTGGTCAATCACTCTAACTATAACTATGAGAGGGCCCTCTGATTGGACTCTGACTTGTCTTTGACATTCGGCCTTTTGTCCTTCATCAAAACTATTTCTAAATCTCTCATTCAGATACTGGTATTAGCTATCCTTTATAAATTTTGACCTATAACAGGACTCTGAGGGATCCCAATAGTAGCTAAGTGAATTTGTTGTCACATGAGAACACTTACATAACTTAATAGTAACAAAGTAACTTCATTTTGAGCTTCCTAAAGGCTCTGCTCCCTACAAAAATACAACAACAGCCACTTGCTTTTGGTATAGGTCCTGTAATTATGGGGTCTAGAGCAATCCAGATTTTAGACAACTTACCCCTACAAGCATTCATGCAAGCTAACAAACCAATTCCAAGAGACCCATAAAAAAATTTCCAAGAACATTTTGTTGCAAACGAAACTTTTAACACATTCAAAAGTATAGACATTAAATATAAGTTAATAAGAAAATTTAGTAAATAAATAAAGAAAATGTTAACGACGTGTTATTAAATAAGGTAAAAAATAAAAATAAAAAATAACTAAAATGAAAATAAAAAGGCCTTGTAAAGTAGGACCTTAGTTGACGAGATAGCGTCTAGAACCGCTAAATGACTAAATGTTTGGATGCAAATAATTGACTACTTAACATCCACCACTTTAATTCTAGACCTCGAATAAACATTCCTAAGCCATGGTTTATAAGCATCAAATGTCATTTCTCATCTAATCACATTATTCCCATTCTTCTTTGGCCTTTCTTTATCCCTCTTACATTCTGGTGGGATAATCCTCTCACATCTCTATACATGGGATTCTATTACTTCTCTTCGCTTGACATGGCTAAACAATCTTAATCTTACCTCCCTCATATTATCTTCTCTTGCTACAACCCCTATTCTCTCAATGATAATTTCGTTTCTAATCATATCTAGTCTTGTATGACCACATATCTACTAAATCATCTTCATCTCTGTTGCCATCAATCATTGAACCTAGGGACTTTTAATTGGCAGACACTGTGGACCGTACAACAATCATGGTCTAATCACCATACAGTATACTTTTTCCATGTAACTTTGTAGGGATCCTTTTATCACATTATGTGCACCCTACATAAGTGGTTTTTCAAAATAAAAGTTTTGTGAAAACATTTCCAAAATTCCATAGAGTTTGCAAAATGGTAAAAGAAGTGCCAAAAAAACCCAGTTGTGAAGGTGTAGTGGCCAATGACCATCCATACCTCAGTTCCGGCGTCATTTGAGGGTGAAAAGGAGTCTACATGATCACATTCCGCATCAAACGATATTCCCAATGACATAGTATACACTGAAAAAGAAATCTGATAAGTAGCAAACGAGATATACATAGTATAGTGGGACTTGTGCAGACACTAACATCATCTTACTTTTGAGCAAAAAATTCTGTCCACACTTATCCAAATAGGCTGAAACTTTAACCATTTGAAATTGAATTCAATAGACTTTATAACTAAAAAATTGACCTCATCAAAGAAAGTTATTGCCCTAAAATTTTGCTAAGTAAGGAGTCATGTATTAAACTTATAAAGCACTCATATATGGCACTTCGTAGGGTCAATATGTCGGAAGCCACTATTAAAATGACCTAGAAAACTACTTGACTAGTGGCATGCTATTTCTTGGGTCTAGGCAGAAGGTTGTTGTAATACCCTAAAAGTAATTCGCTTTAGTTATTTTACTTAATCCGATCAATAAAAATTGAGTGCGTGCATTTCAATTCAATGGTTAAAATTCATATATTCTACAGGCTCCAGTGACATCAACAACCTTGTGTTTAAAGTCTATATTATACCCAGTTAGTTATTTGTGATTAAAGTGAAAAATAAGGGAATAATAAGAAATTAAGAAGAAAATGTTCATATAAATTCATAATCTTAATTTATAGGATACCTATTCAAGTTTTAATATTTGGGTTAGCATAATTCAAAATGATTGAGCAATGAATAGGCCATTATACCACACAATTAATTAGCTAATTAGTTAATTGTAAGGAAAAGTATAAACATACAACTAAGAAATAAAAAAGGAAAAACAAAAATATAAATGATAAAAATCAGCCATAAGAGGTGGCAAAAGCAAGGGGGAAAAGGAACCCAAAAAAAAAAAGAAAAAGGCAAAATTAATTCTAAGTAATAAAAGCCAAGCAAAGAGAAATCACCCGCAATCTTCTCTTCTCTTCCCCCCTCCCTTGCATGGCACCCTTCTCTGTTCACGGGTCTGCCCCAAGTAGCAGTTTGTCAGGGCCGACCACCACCTCTCCACATCCGTCCTCCTTCCTCTTGGCTATCCTATTTGGTTTTCAAGGTAAAACTCAGAATCCCTTTTTTCCTCTTTCACATATGTTTGATTTATTTTGGTAACATTGATGAAATCTAAATTATTTGGACGTAGATGGGTATTTAAAGTTGATTGGAGAATTAAGTTTGGGTTCTTGAGATAATTGAGTGAAATTTAGGTTCTGGATGATGTGGGTGCGATGAATGGATGAAATTGAAGTGTGGATGGTGCAGATTGGAGGTTTGTGCCAAGATTGAACCTTGTATATGGAAAGTTATAGATTCGGTACTTGAGAAATTGGACTAGAATAATGAAAATGAAAAAAAAAAATGATTTTCGAGTTTTATAGAAATTCAACCGCTATTTCAATTTTCGAAAATTTTTTGGTTGGCCAAAAAATTTGAAACTTTTTATCATAGGATCTCTATTATATTTAACAATTTTGTTAAAAATTTTATGAATTTTTGATGTGTATTTTCGTATATATGAAATTTTAAATGAAACGACCCTAGTTTAGGCAACTGTTTTAATTTTTGTGAAGGATCGGCTTGGAAGAAAATTCCAAAAATTTTACTGTAGATTAGTTGTCCTATTTGATAAGTTGCTGTAATTTCATGAATCTTAGATATTTATTTTATGAATTTGGAATTTTTGAATGAAAGTGCTCTATTTAGGGCCTTTTCTTTTCGTGGGTAAATTGGGTGGGTAAAAAGGGTGAAGTAGGTTGAATTAGGTCGAAGTGGGTTGAGGTAGGTTGAAGTTGGTATTTTTTTTGTAGATGGGTTGAAATAGATTGAAGTAGGTTGAAGTGGATTGAACTTGGTTGATGTAAGTTAAAGTGGGTTGAAGTTGGTATATTTTCTATATGGTGGGTTGAAGTGGGTTAAAATAATGAGAATGTAATTAATGTGTGATAATTTATGAAGTTATCGAAATTTTCTGAAATTTTTGTCTATTCTTTTTTATTTTTTATTTTGCATTTTTTATTTTTTATTTTTTTATTTATATTTTCTATTTTTATTTTTTATTTTTTATTTTTATTTTTCATTTTTTTGTTTTTTATTTTTTCATTTTTTTATTTTTTATTTTTCATGTTTATTTTTTATTTTTGTATTTTTTACTTTTTATTTTTTATCTTGTAATTTTTTTTCTCATTTCTTTTTTTTTTCTTATTTTTTATTTTTTACTTTTTATTTTTAATTTTAATTTTTAACTCCTTACTTCTTACTTTTTATTTTTCATTTTTCACTTTTAATTTTTTATTTTAATTTTTTATTTTTTAATTTTCATTTTTGGTTTTTTTTATTTTAATTTTTATATCTTGATTCTTTATTTTTTATTTTTTACCTTTTATTTTTAATTTTTGATTTTATTTTTTATTTATTTTTTATTTATTTTTTATTTATTTTTATTTTTATTTTTTATTTTTCATTTTTTACTCATTACTTTTTATTATTTTATTTTCTTATTTTTCAATTTTAATTTTTAATTTTTTATGTTTTTATTTTTGCGTTCGTGTATTTTTCAATTTTTTATATCTTTTTATTTTTATATTTTTTAATTTTTAATTTTAATTTTTTTTCTTTTTTTATTTTTTATTTTTTATTTCTTATTTTTTGTTTTTTAATTTTTGTGAATTTGTTATTTTGTAATTGTATAATTTTTAATTTATATTTTTTATTTCTTATTTCTTATTTTTTATTTTTATTTTTTATTTTTCAATTTTTTTATTTTTTTCATTTTTAATTTCTAATTTCTAATATTTATTTTTATTTTTATTTTTTATTTTTTACCTTTTACTATTTATTTTTTTAGTTTTTTGTGTTGCATGTTTTTATTTTTGATTTCTTATTTCTTATTTTTTATTTTACATTTTTTTCGCTTTACTTTTCTTTTTTTAATTTTATTTTAAATTTTAAGTTTTTTATTTCTTATTTTTTAATTTTTAATTTTTTATTCTTTACCTTTTATTTTTTATTTGTTACTTTTAATATTTTGTTTTTAATTTTTAACTTTTTATATTTCATTTTTAATTTTTTTATTTTTTATCTTTTTATTTTTAATAGAAACAAAAGTTATAGAAAATTCCAACAAAATAAAAATAAAAAATAAAAAATAAAAACATAAAAAAAAGAAATAAGAAGTAAGAAATAAAAAATAAAAAATAAAAATAAAGAAATTAAAACATAAAAAATTAAGAAATAAGAAATAAAAAATTAAAATTAAATGTAAAAAATAAAAAATAAAAAATAAGAAATAAGAACTAAAAAAATAAAAACATAAAAACATAGAAAATAGAAAACAAAAAATGACAAATGAAAAATAAAAAATAAAACATAAAAAAAAATGACAAATAAAAATTAAAAATTAAAAATTAAAAATTAAAAATTAATGCGAAACTTTAAAAAAATGAGAAATAAGAAATAAAAACATAAAAACCTAAAAAGCATAAAATCATCAAAAAATTAAAAATGAAAAATAAAAAATAAAAAATGAGGAATAAAAAAATAAAAAAATAAACAGTGAAAACTAAGAAATAAAAAATAAGAAATAAGAAATAAAACTTAAAAATAAAAATGAAAAATAAAAAATGAATAATAAACATAAAATATAAAATATAAAAAATAAAATATAAAAACAAAAAATAAAAAATATCAAATAGAAAAATAAAAATAAAAAATAGAAAAAAACAAAAAATAAAAAAATAAACATCAAAAATTTAGCATAAAAAATAAAAATAAAAATAAAAAAATCAAAGATAAGAAATTTAAAAATTAAAAAATAAAAAATGAAAAATAAAACCTAAAAAAATATAAAAATATAAAATAAAAAATAAAAAGTAAAAAATAAAAAATAGAAAAATAAAAAGTAAAAATAGAAAATAAAAAATAAAGCATATAAAAAATAAAAAATAAAAAAGAATAAACAAAAATTTCACAAATTTTTGATAACTTCATAAATTATCACACATTAATTACATTCTCATTATTTTAACGCACTTCAACCCACCACATAAATAATATATCAATTTCAACGCACTTCAACCTACATCAACCCACTTCAACTTAGTTCAACCTATTTCAACCCACCTCAAAAAAAAAAAAAAAAAAAAACCAACTTCAACCTACCTCAACCCACCTCAACCTACTTCAACCTACTTCACCCTTTTACCCACCCAATTTACCCACGAAAACAACAGACCCTAAATCTCACATGATACTTTATAAATTATTAAAATTATGAAGGGGTTGGTTGAAATTGGTTGTAGTGGGTTGAGGTAGGTTGAAGTGGGTTGAAATTGATATTTTTTTTCAAGTGGGTTGAAATAAGTTGAAGTAGATGAAAGTGGGTTGAAATGGATAAATATGGATTGACCCACGAAAAGAAAAGGCCCTTAGGAAAGGTTGGAGTTCATGGGTGAAGTCAGGTTTCATGCTAGAATTTGATGACCAATGGGAGTGAATATAGCTTCCTTTAATTTTGCTAAGTGGAGCAATATTTGAAGTGTCTTACAATTCTCTCCAGAAAATTTGGTGGTTTATATAGTACTTTGATATTGATTATAGATGGGCATGAAGAAAGCGTGATAAACACTGATTTGCAATGGTGAAGTAGGGAATTTTGGGGAGGGGTGTCCGAAACAACAGTACACAATATGAAGTTCAACAATATAAATTGAAATTAAATAGCTATTACATCACATCTAATCTAATTATATTGTTCTCCACAACACCTCATATCTGTTTAAATTTATTTCCCTTGATTTTTAGCATAAAGATAATGAACCTGTAGGAAGCTCAATTATAAATCTTTCTTTCACCCAATTCACTTCAAAAGGTAAGATGTTGAACTTCTATCTCCTCATTTATTTATTTTTGTTCAAACATATTTGCTAAAGCGGTTAATTGGACTTTATTCTCACAAACTTTCATTATCCAAACACATCATTAGGTTTTGTACTTTTTCTTGTTATACTAAGAGTTGTGCGTCATCAGAAAGCACACAAAAAAGCAATAAAAAGCCAGTGTCAAGTATCAACCAAACTTTGAAGTTAGTTGAAATCAATAACAGAAGATATATGCAATTTTATTGTCGATACTTAATAAAACATCCCAATATTTGAAGGGAGATGAAATGAATATATCCTAACAATTAGAAAGCATAGTCATAGAAAAAATCACATCTTACAATAAACGATCTTATTTGCATGTAATAGATAGTTTTTAATTACAATGACTCATAAATTTGGACACAAAGATAAATGAATTCATGGTTTAGGTACAAAATTGTACAATGCAATAAAAAGCTGGTTATCCAAATTGAAAGCAATCATTAAAGCTATCTACCTTGGATTAAGACGAGTAGTAGTAATACCACAGGGAAAAGAGGAGAGGAAGAAAAACGCAGCGAAAAGAAGGCAAGAAAAAAATATAAAACAATAAAAAATAGGTATAGGAGAGGTTTAAGCAGTGACCTCCCAGCATTGAAGGGGTAGCTTCACACAACACTTCAGCCGCTGGATTCACTACATCCTCATGTAGCCTCTTGCCTCATTTTTTTAATTTGTAACAAACTTTTAAATTTTTAATTTTTGCCGTGCATTAATTTCTTTTTTTTTCTGGACGGTTGTCAGTTGACCCCACTGCACCCATGCTAGCTTCGCCCTGCTAACTTGATGCAGACAAAGGAGGGAATAGGAAAAGTTTGGAATTTTATCTAAAATGTGTTCAGTTGGGAAGTTATAGTCAACTGATAAATAAGGGGTTGGTTTAATGGTAATAATAAGTTGAGCCGCAATTGTAGCTAACTTATGACGGATAATAACTACGGGTTTGATTAAAAACATTAGTAGACTTAAAGGGAAACATTGGTTACGGTGTAAAAGTAAGTAAATCAACATTGATATTAAACTCGAATTTATAAAGGGAATACCTTGTTGATTCAAGATTGGATAATGATAGAGCCATGTTGAAATAAATCAAATCCATCAATTATATCACTTGGGATGGCCCTTTTTAGTAACAAATTACTAAATTGCAAAGGATAGAGATTGAAATCTATAACACCCCAAATGTACATAATTTACTATTTGCGTTCTCATCAAATAACATCATCAATTAGTAGTGATATCCCAACTGATCGAGGCATTTACACTATCCAAAAAGGACAAGACTTGACTTAAAAATAATTAAACATAACCAAACTGAACATTGTTACCAATGCATAACATTTGTAAAGGCAAACCATCAATCCAACATCAACAGTAACTAACGATCTCATAGTTCACATCAAAATATAGTAATTTTTAGTAGAGTATATAGTTCTAATATCAAAATATCTCACGTTATAGTGCTGAAAACATTTCATTACTAAAATACCACTACTCCTTTTAGACATTCCCGCTCACTTATCTTCTCCAGTCGGCCTGCCAGCCAGAGGGCGATTCAGTGAGCATTTCCCTGAAACAAAATATGAAAACATTTCGAACTGTGGGCCGAAGCTTATTATATGCATTTCTATATTGTTAGCTACACACTGAAAAATTGGTTAGGCCCGCATTGCAATTCATTTTAATTTAAAACAAGAATGAAAAGAACATAAAACTGCATTGTTAATTATTATCTGATAGTGAACCCCTAGTAATTGTTACGATATAAAGATAGGTGTACACCTGACAAGCCGATCGGGGGACCTGCCCTGAAGCAGCGCAGGTAACTAAAGGGCAACACCCTGTAACTAACAACTAATGAAGTCATTAATTATGTGATAAACCACTAATGAAACCGATTCATTGATATACTTACCAAAACATTATAATTTCGATGAATACATGCTGATTTCTAAAGATACAGACAATGAATGTACTTGGGACTTTTAATAAAATGCCACTGAGTATGATTATGCACAAAAGGGGAGGAAATGATAGTTTAGGCCCTAATTCTATACAAAAATATCTTTATAGGAACATATAGTTAGTAAATGTATTTATTTTCATCATTAATACTTTAGTAAAAGAAAAGTAAGGGCGTGATAGGGGCTAAAGTAAATGACTCGTAACCTAACCTCTCGATCTCCATTTAAGACATAATTCTTGAATATAGAAAGCTTAAGAAGTTCTGAAAAACTTTCATGTGGAACACAAAATATGATTCCCACGGTAGGGTTTCCAAAATGGGGTTAGAACACAAATGTACTAGTTTTGGTCTAACCTATACAGTTCCAGTCAAATGGCCATAACTTTTTTTACAGAACTCGGATTAAGGTAATTCGAAAGCCATTTGAAACCTAATACAATGATCTCTCTCCACAAAAAATGATAATTTTTGGTTGGGCCATTCATTACTAGTTTATTGACAAATCTTGTCACATTTTCTGTCATTTTCCAGCCTTCATTGTCATTGCTTTCTCCTCTCTTTTCACACAAATCCTCATCTAACATCACTCCTGAAAATCATGTGACAAACTTTTGATTCTTTTCATCACCATACAATACTGCCACATGTATTTCACTTCATAATCATATACATCAAAGATTCATTTCACAATCAAATATACACAAATGACATGCTTGCTATTAATGGAAAGCTAAACCTTGCATAAGCATTCAAACCCTAACTTTTGGCTAACTTACTTCCTCTTCATCTCAGCTAAGATCACCAAAAACACCCTCATAAATATTATTAGAGCTTCAAATTACTAAATCAAATACAAACAATCCAAGAAAAACATCCTTCCAAACTTAAGCTTGCACAATCATGAGTAATCCTAAACCCTAACATGCTCTAAACTCAATCAACCATTTAAATATCAAAATAACTCTTGTTTTTGATGCTGATCTTGTTCAAGATCAAAACTCAAATCAACAAAAACAAGAATCAAAATCAAACATCGACAGAAAACAAGCTTAGGGTTACTCACTTTGAACTTGAACAAAGTAGGGATGGAGGTGATGTTTGGTGGCTTTGAGGATGGACGATGGTAGCTAGTGATACTAGGGTGTGGGGGGAAGTCGAAAGGAGTCCACAGCTGGCCAGAAACTGGCTAAAAAACACCAGAATCAGCTGGGGGGTTGGCGTGGCTAGAGAGAGAAAGGAGGGAAAAGATGGGCTTTAGGTTTGGTTGTATATTTATAACTAATCTAACAAACTTGGCTGAAATTTCATCTTTAAAAATGACTTTTAGCTAACCATGGTTAAGCTTAGTTCCTGGTAATTAGCTAGGTTGATATGCAAACTTGTTGGACTTCAAATTGGGCCGAAATAAGTTGGGTTCGGGAATAAAACGCTTCGTAATGATAACATATTTGCGTAACTCAAAATTAAATTTTGTAATGTTATGGAAAACAAAATAAATTACTTATATTAAACTTGCTATGGCCTATTATCAATTCCTCCAAAGTTTTAGTTAATAATTAAATAGATAAATTAAACCTGAATTGCCAAGTAAAGGGCCAAATAAATTTTTTCCATTAGGATGATTAAATGCGATAAATAAATATGAGAAAATCATTAACATGAGGTAATTAAATAAATAAACAAAATTTAATGTTGCGTTATTATAGCCCTCCCCCCTTAATGAGTGTCGTCCTTGAAACTTATGAACTTTATCATGTCAAGCAAAATTACCTTAAATAAATGTGGTACTTGTTTTTCATTTCCTCTTCAGTCTCCTAAGTGGCTTCTTGGGACGTATAGTTTGTCCAAAGCAACTTGACTAGTGGGATCTGCTTGTTGTGTAATTGTTTATTCCTACGATTTAGTATTTTGACTGGACGCTTCTCATATACCAAATGTTTAGTGATTTCAAGAGGTTCTGATACAATGGTGTGGTCCAGATCTAGAATATACTTTGTGAGCTGAGAGATGTGGAATAGGTTCTATATGTGTTCTAGTTCTACTGCTAGATCCAGCCGAAACGCTACGAGATTTAACTTTTCAGTGATTTCATAAGGTTTAATATATCTTGGACTCAATTTGCCTCGTACTCTGAACCTTCTGATACCTCTGGTTAGCAAAACTTTCAGAAAAACTTCATCGCCAACTTGAAACTCCAAAGGCCTTCCTCTTTTGTCCGCATAACTCTTTTGCCGGCTCTGGGCAACCCTAACATGCTCCCAAATTTTTTTTACTATTTTAAGGGTTTCCTAGATCATTTCGGGCCCTATGATCAATGCCTCATCCAAATCACTCCAGCACAGTAGGGTTCTACATTTTCTCCCATATAAACCCTCAAATGGGGCCATTTTGATAGTGGACTGGTAGCTATTGTTATAACAAAACTACACCAATGGTAAATCGTGTTCCTAATTCCCTTGGAACTCTAATACATATGCTCTCAACATGTCTTCTAGAATTTGATTCACTCTTTCAGTTTGCCTATATGTCTCAGGGTGATAAGAGCTAGTAAAGTTCAATTTGGTCCCAAAGGCTTTTTGAAGTGCTTACCAAAAATGGGCTTGGAATCTTTGATCCCTATCTGATACTATGTCTAAGGGAATCCTATACAGATAGACTATCTCTTTAACATACAGTTAGGCTGGTTTTTCAACTCTCTAAGTATCCCTAATTGGTAGAAAATGGGCCGACTTGGTAAGTCGATCAACTATGACCTAGATAGCATTCTTTTTTGAGGCAGAAAGGGGTAAATCCATAACGAAGTCCATTGAGAACGAATCCCACATTTAAGTCGGAATTTCTAGGGCTTACAGTTCACCCACGGAATGCTGATGCTCTGCTTTAACCTTCTGGGAAGTTAGACACTTGTTTACATATTCTTCAACCTCCTTCTTCATATTATTCCACCATATGTATTGCCATAAGTCTCTGTACATCTTAGTGCCTCCTGGATGCACCAAGTAGTGACTATTGTGAGCCTTCTCTAAGATCTGTTTCCTCAATTCCTCATTTTTGGGGATGCATAGGCGATTTTAGAATTGCAAGGTCCCATCCTCATGCACTACAAACCTTGGAGACTTCCCTTTTTCTAGATTTTTTACTTTATTCTTTGGAGTTCAGGATCACTTTCCTGGTTCACCCGAGTTTCCTCCACTATAGAAGGCCGTAAGGTCAGTGCTGATAATTGAACATTTGCTTGCCTATTAGACACTAGTTGAATTCTCAAGTTCTTAAGCTTTCTTAAGAGACTCAACTGAGTAATCACCACAGTGTTTAAGCTATTTTGTGCTTTCCTACTCAGGGCATCTGCTACAACATTTGCTTTTCTTGGATGATATTGAATCTACAAATTATGATCTTTAAGCAACTCAAGCCAACACTATTGTCTCAAATTGAGCTCATTCTGGGTGAAGATATACTTCAGACTTTGGTTGTCAGTATAGATCTTGCATGGTACCTCATATAAGTAATGTCTCCAAATTTTTAATGTAAAGACCATGGCTGCTAACTCTAGGTCATGGGTAGGGTAATTTTCTAATAAGGCTTGAACTGTCGAGAGGCATAAGCTACTACTTTATCTTCCTGCATCCGAAAACACCCTAATCTATTGTTTTAAGCATCACTATAGATGGTATACTCCTTTCCTTTCACTAGTAGGGTTAGGATTGGGGCAGTAGTTAATCCGTGTCTTAACTCCTTAAATGCTCTTTCACATTTCTCTGTCCACTCAAATTTATTCGCTTTCTTCAGCAAAATGGTCAGGGTTGAAGCTATTTTGAAAAGTCCTTAACGAACCTTCGATAAAAGTCTGCTAAGCCTGGGAAGCTTCTAATCTCAGTGACATTGGTAGGCCTTTGCCATTCTGTGATTACCTTCACCTTTTGGGAGTCAACTTTAGATCCTCCTTTTATAACTACATGCCCTAAGAATACCACTTCTCCCAATCAAAATTCATACTTCTTTAATTTTTCATATATTAATGCTCCCTTAGGGTTTGAAACACCATCCTCAGATGATTAGCATGTTCCTCCCTATCTTTAGAATAGATAAGGATCTATTAACACCACTACAAACTTATCTAGATAGGGTTTGAAGACCCTATTCATATAATTCATAAAAGATACAGGGGCATTGGTGTGGCCAAATGACATCATTGTAAACTCATAGTGACCATACTTGGTCCTAAACGCAGTCATGGGGATGTCTTCAGGTTAATCCTATGTTGATGGTACCCTGACCTCAAATCAATCTTAGAGAAGACTCCTGCTCCTTGTAGTTAGTCAAAGAAGTCATCTATTCACGGCAACGGGTACTTGTTTTTGATGCTGATCTTGTTTAACTCCCTGTAGTCAATACATAGCCTTAAGGTTCCATCCTTTTTCTTTACGAACAACACTAGGCCACCCCATGATGATGCACGTGGTTTGATAAATCCTTTGTATAACAGCTCATCTAACTAAATTTTTAGCTCCTTAAGCTCAGTTTGGGCCATACGATATGGGATTTTGGAGATAGGTTGTGTATTAGGGACTAATTTAAGTTCGAAATCAATTTCCCTTTGTGGGGGTAATTCTGGCAACTCCATAAGAAAAACATCTTTAGATTCATAAACTACTGGAATATTTTTTGCTTTCTCTTCTTTTGTTTCGGGTGTCAATAGTATAACACCAATATCTAATACACCCCTGCCATAACAGCTCACTTGCTTTTATAGCAGAGATGGAGGGGCAAGATTTTTCCTCTCTCTGCCCATAGAAACATACTTCTCTTCCTTTTTCATCATTTAAAATAACCTTAAAATCTTCACAGTCATTGTTAACTTCATAAATATGCAACCAATTCATTCCCAAAATGATATCAAAATCAGACAAATCAAATTGACTCAAGTCCACATGAAATGTGATTTTACCAATAGAAATGGGAACAAGTTCATAGGAGATGGGGCACTTAATCACAAAATCATTGGGTAGCTTGATCCTGTCATTGGTTTCCGTCCTCCTGCCCTCCAGGTTTAATTGCATGGCATATCGAGTGGATATAAATGAATGAGGAGCATCCGAATCAAATAATAGATAAAGTGGCTTCGAATTTAAAAGGAGAGTTCCAGTGACTACCGTATCAGAGGTGGCAGCTTCCTCCTTGCTCATTACAACGCCCATCCCACCGAAGCAGGCCTTGGTGGTGGGGCCCCTTGGTGAGGTGGGGCCAAGGGTTTTGCTACACCCTTATCCACTGCTTCAAGTCTTCGTGGACAGGCAATAATAAGATGTTTAGGGGTTCTGCACCACACATACTTGTTGGCTCCTACTCGGTATTCAAGGGTGGTGTGATTTGTTCTTCCCTATTCCCCACAGGGCTCTGCTGAGCATACGGGACGACTCTTGGTAGGAGAAAGACAAGGTTTCTTCTAGTTCACACTCTCACTCGGAGTTCCTTGCTTAAACCCTTTTCTCTTTTGGTTGATCGGGTTTAGGGCCCTCAACTCCGTCTTTACTCGGTCCACCTCAGCGGGGCGCTCATATAGCTCTTGGTTTGTTAAGATTGGCTACCCAGCTAATTGATTTCAAATGTAGAATGTCAAACCCTCTTTAAACCTTCTCATCTTTAACCTTTCAGATGACAAAAATTCAAGGATAAACCTATATAATTCTATGAAGTTGTTGGCATACTGCATCACAGTCATGTTGCCACTCATCTTCAGCTCCATAAACTCTTTCTCCTTTGGTCTTTAGACTACAACTAGCTAAAATTTTTCCCTCAACTGACCCAGGAATTTACTCCAGGTGAATTCAAGCCCTACGAGCTTATCCTTAACAGTGTTCCACTAAATATCAGCTTCACCAGTCAAATAATACATCCCAATGTTTATTTTCTTTTCTTCTGATACCTCTACCACTGTAAAGATTTTCTCTATTCCCCTTACCCATTCCTCTAATACAACTAGATCATAATTTTTATCATACAGTTTAAGGTTGCATCGTGCTACCCTACCTACTAATTTATCATCTTTAGAAGGGATTTTAGTAGGTACTTGGGGAATATGATTCATCAGTTTAGGTACTAAGGTCGGCTAGCAGTTCGGTACCCCAATGTTATTAGTGAACTCAGGGGGAATTAGTGGCATTTGGGTAAAATTTGGTGGCACATGACGTGAGGCTTGTTCACCCGATCCTTGCCATGATCCGAATTATCCTCCATATGAATCTCCGCATTATTTTGCACTGACTCAGACATTCTGATCATACATTAAACGAAACAATTCAAGCATTAAAATACCCTAACATGTAAGATAAGCATGCCCAATAAATACATTTAATATGGCTCAAATATTATTAAAAACAGAACGTAAAGTTTCATTACATCATAGCTGCTTGTTTACATACATATCTGCTTGTTTACATACGTAGCGGCTTGTTTATATACACGATCAACAAAAACATATCACAACTAACTGACTAAGCAAAATTAGCTCTAACTCCTACCCTAACCCCAAACATTAGCTAGCCCCCAGACACTAGATTTGTCACATGTCCCCAAAAAAAAAAAAAAGAAATGAACTATGTCATCACGGTCGGAGAGATTAGACTAACTATATACAATGTCATATGCTACACAAAATGCAACCATCCAATCCGACCATACTAAATACATACGGGGCTCAAAATGTAACCTATTCAGGTCAACATCTGGCACGACCTAACGATCCCTAGACGAATCGTAATCTGGGTCAGAGTCATCCTCTAGCTCCTCACTTGAACCAAAGCTACTGTCTGATACTCCTAACTCTACCATGCCAACCTCCTGATCAGCCTGCTGCTCTACCACTGCCTATTAATCTCCTGATCCACCTGTTGCTGCACCACTGTCTCATCAATCTCTTGATCCTCCTCTGGATCGTCCCCCTCCTCTAGGTGGCCCTCAAAACCCTCTATGGGTTCGTTATCAGGACTAACTACCATGATATCTGGTGTATCAGGGAGATCCACCACCAGATGACCCTCCCCAGGACTGTCGGGCATCAGAGGGGTCCCGGTGTAGGATGTGCCTGGTGTAAAGGAAAGATGTGCTGAAGAGTTTTCATAGTAATCCACCTTTGCTTGAACTCCTCCCGTAACATCAACTCCGAAGTGATGGTAGGCCAAGCCCTGTGGACTTGGAACCTAGGTCCATCCCAACCTGGGTTCCCTATTATAATGAAATGATGATAATGGAGCCTAAACTCTACCCACGGATCAACCATGGGTAAGGACCATAGCAATCTAAATGCACAGACCGTGATGCTGTGAAACTCGAAGAAATAGTCCTACGCATGAGCTATCATGCTAGCACGTAATAGTGAGATGTAGGCCGCCACAGATATACCAGGCATCATATTAACAACATAAGGGTCCATCTAACAAGGAGAATACAAATTAGGGGCATGTAGAAGATAAGCAATATGTATTACTAATATCACAATTCTATTTCTAATATCACAAGTCTCTAATAGTATATGATATTCCTTACTAATAACCTTTCTCACCCTGCTATATCTAAGCTCCATACTCCGTATCCCATCAGGAAAATCAAAATTTGGCTCTGATACCAAATCTATAACACCCCAAATGTATATAATTTACTATTTGTGTTCTCATCGAACAACATCATCAATTAGCAGTGATATCCCAAATGATCGGGGCATTACCGCCTTCCAAAAAGGATAAGGCTTACCTTAACAATAGTTAAACATAACCAAGATGAACATCGGTACCACCACACGATACTTGTGAAGGCAAACCATCAATCCAACATCAATGTAACTAACGATGTCATAGTTTACATCAAAATATAGTAACTTTTAGCAAAGTATATAGTTCTAACATCAAAATATCTCATAATATAGTGTTTCTAAACATTTCATCACTAAAACACCACTATTCCTTTTAGACATTCCTACTCACTTATCTTCTCCAATCGGCCTACCAGCCGGAGGGCGATTTACTGATCATTTCCTTAAAACACAATATTAAAATATTTCGAACTCTGAGCTAAAGCTCAGTACATGCATTTCTATATTGTTAATTGCACACTAAAAAATCGATTGGGCCCGCATCACAATTCATTTTCATTTAAAACAGGGAATGAGATGAATATAAAACTGCATTGGCAATTATTATCGGATAGTGGACCCCTAGTAACTATTACGATCGGAAGATAGGTGTACACCTGCCAAGCTGATCGGGGAACTTGACCCGAAGCGGCACAGGTAACTGACGAGAATGCCCCATAACTGATAACTGATGGGGTCACTAATTATGTGATAAACCACTGATTAAACTGAGTCAATGATATACTTACCAAAACATTATAATTTTAATAAATACGTGCTGATTTCTAAAGATACAAATAATAAATGTATCTGGGACTTTTAATGAAACGTCGCTGAGTATAATTATGCACAAAAGAGGAGGAAATGATAGTTTGGGCCCTAATTCGGTACAAAAATTTCATTTTAGGAACATATAGTTAGTAAATATATTTATTTTCATTGTTAATACTTTAGTAAAAGAAAAGTAAGGATGTAATAGGGGCTAAAGTAAATGACTCGTAACCTAATCTTCCAATCTCCATTTGACACATAATTCCCCAATATAGAAAGCTTAAAAGTCCCGAAAAACTTTCATTTAGAACACAAAATATGATTCCCATGTCAAGGTTCCGAAAGTGGGGCTAGAATATAAGTGTGCCACTTTTGGTGTAACCTGTGCAGTTCCAGTAGAATGGCAATAACGTTTTTCATAGACCTCAGATTAAGGCGATTCAAAATCCATTTGAAAATTAACGCAATGATCTATACCCACAAAAAATCATAATTTTTGGTTGGGCTATTCATCACTAGTTTATTGACAAAGCTTGCCCTATTTTCTGTCATTTTCCAGCCTTCACTATCATTGCTTTCTCCTCTCTTTTTACACAAATCCTCATCTAAAATCACTCCTTAAAATCATGTGACAAAATTTTGGTCCTTCCCATCACCATACAAAACCACCACACTCAATTTCACTTCATAATCATATACATCAAAGATTCATTTATCAATCAAATATACACAAATAACATGCTTGCTATTAAAGGAAGGCTAAGCCTTGCATAACCATTAAAACCCTAACTTTGGCCTAACTTGATTCCTCTTCATCTCATCCAAGATCACCAAAAACACCCTCATAAACATTGTTAGAGATTAAAAACACTAAATCAAACACAAATAATTCAAGAAAAACATACTTCCAAACTTAGGCGCGCATGGCCATGAATAACCCTAAACCCTAACATGCACCAAACTCAATCAACCATTATAAACATCAAAATAACACTTGTTTTCATCCAAAGAAAATTATCAAAACACAAATCAACATAAAGAAGAATCAACATCAAAAATCCAACCAAAAAAAGCTTAGGGTTACTCACTTTGAACTTGAAAAAAAGTAGAGATGGAGGTGATGTTTGGTGGCTTTGAAAATGGAAGATGGTAGCTAGTGATGCTAGGGTGTGGGGGGGGGGAGTTAGAGGCAATCCAAAGCTAGCCGAAAACTAACTAGAAAACACCAGAATCAGTTGGGGGGCTGGCGTGGTTAGAGAGAAAGGAGAGAGAAGATTAGTTTTTGATTTGGTTGTATGTTTTCGACTAATCTAACAAACTTAGCTGAAATTTTATCTACAAAAATAACTTTTAGCTAACCATGATTAAGCTTAACTCATGGTAATTAGCTGGGTTAATATGTAAACTTCTTAGGCTTCAAACTGGGCCGAAATAAGTTGGGTTCGGGAATAAAACACTTTATAACGATAATGTTTTTGCATAACTCAAAATTAAATTTTTGTAATGTTACTGAAAACAAAATAAATTACTTAGATTAAAATTGTTAGGGCCTACTATCAATTCCTCCAAAGTTTTAGTTAATAATTAAATCATTAAATAAAAGTCGAATTGCCAAGTGGGGGCCCAAATAAATTTTTCCCATCGGGATGATTAAATGCAATAAATAAATATGAGAAGATCATTAACATGAGGTAATTAAATAAATAAACATAATCTAGGGTTGGGCTATTACAAAATCTTTGTAATAAGAATAGTTAATGCGATTAATTAAATAATTATTGAATTTTAAATAGCTAAGAAAAACATCGCCTGCATAGTGCGCAATTACTGACATCATAATAATGTGAATTACCTAACATTACTAATAATAAAAAATCCATTTGGAATAGAAGTAAGGCCACTGTCGCCATTTGTCAAGCCAACAATTAATATTTCATAGAAGGAGAAAGACTTTAAAACTAGGCATGTTTACTGCATGTACCCTTCAAATACTCACATGTTTTTATATATAACAAAACCTCATAATATACAAGTATTGAATGAATCATTTTCAAACATAGTTTTGCTAAATAATCAAGTGGATCCACTAACTATCAATTATCAGCTCTAGGGCCCATCAGTTCATTTGCAGGGCTTCAACTCAGGCTTTCCAATTGGGTTGGGAAGTGAGCACCTATTCAACGATCGCATTGTACATATGAGGTCATCAGTGTGGATTCCACTTTCAGATAATAATCGACACTAGTTTTAAAATAATTCTCCCTCCCCCTCATTTCAAATTAAAATGAATTGAGATGCACACGCTTATTAAAAAATAAATTTCTTTCTTTATAGTATAAGGGTAAATGCATTGAGTTTTAACTCATTATTTAGATATTTTTATGCTTTATATTTTTAGATAAATAAATTGTAAAGTCCTCACTTGATCAGCATCAAGGAGGCAAAGAATAGTAAACGGAGTTGGACAAGCTAATGGTGACATTTCATGAAGTCAAATATCATCGGAGCATGTTGCACATTCATTTTAGTGTTGGACATATAAATTATGCCCATTTGGTTTTTACGTAAGCTAATGTGTGTTGTGACGATTGTGTTAAGTAAGTCGTTTAAGCCTTACCCTCTCTAAGATGGTAGTAACATCCTAACCTTGTTCGTCCATGTTACTAGCAATTGAGTTTCGAATAATTAAGGCCAAACAAGTGATTACGAGTTGGGGGATTATAGCTTTTAGGCACTAATTTCCTATAATCAATTCCAAGAGGCATGTTCTCCTATGGAGACAGATGCCGCTTACAGCATATCATGCCAAACTAACCCTAGAATCTTCACAAATCTAGTTTATAAGATACAATCTTACGCATTTTCGCAAATCCTAAGGGGTTCCTCCACCTCCTAACTAATATAAATGGGTGTATTCCTCTCCTATTTCAACACGCATTCACAACACTTCTTCTATTCTCCTAACACCTAAGGAGGTAACCCTTCTCTTTAGCTCCCCCTTTCTAGTTTTATTAATAAAAATCAACTGAAATAAGTTCTCAAAAATACAAAAATTATTTCTTATCCTTTTTACGGAAATATGTTAGGACTTGCCTCCTGCCACTCTTACACCTAATTTACAAACTGAAGAAGCCCCTAACACTAGCTTTGCCAAATCAAACTGACTAAGTCCTAAGGACTAGATAACATAATAAATTAATTTTCTTTTATTCTTTGTATTAGCTTTATTGTTATTAATTCTGATTTTCATGTGCATGTTTGATCTGCCTTGTTTTATTTTCCTTTTGTACATATATAATTGTGAAACTATATAATTGACAATGTAATCACAAAAGTTGTTTTTTTTCATTCATTTTTGTTAGACAAATAGGATTAACCTGGATGCGGAAACAACTGTCGGGGATAGTCCATGTATGCAGTGATGAGGGGCGGCCACCAGAGTCGCCTTAGGGTGTCCAAGTCCTAAATTCGAAGCCCGGCAGTGATGGTAGGACAACCGGGAGGGAAGGGAGGAGAATGTGTGAGATTCTGTTTTTTGCATGCATGCGTGGCTGACCCCCCAAAACCTCGTTTTATGGGTTGTGGGGGGTAGCTAGGGTTGTTTCCCTAGGCGACACTTCGTTGCCGTCGGGCCTAACTAAATAGGCTCGACCAACAGCTGCCACTCAGCCACGAAGGCGGCAAACACATGCTCTTTACAAATCACAACTCCGTACGCTTCATATTGCGAATAGGACGAGCGACCGAAAAGTAACGAGTAGTGCTATATTAAGTTACCATCTAACTAACACAACACTTTTACGAAATACAATACCCCAGATCATCCTAAACATCACTAGTGGCATTTCCAATCCCTTATGCCATGATATATCATATGGTTATATACTCAATATAATCACTTGAGCTGATATTGGTGATGATAGATAGAACTTTCCTTAAACACTCATGATATTGCATCTTAGCTTAATTTCTTTCCTAAGATGTTCTCGTTGAGCCGTATATATCATGGTTCTTGAGAAACACATTAAAGTAGCAACACCAAGCTTTGACTTCATACCATAGCTTTAAGTTAAAGGATCATCATCTATAGGGTCACACAGTGATAAGAGATAGCGAGGTCAATTGTCACTTCGTATATGGTCCTCTTTTAAGCACTCAGAGTATAAGATGTGTGTCATAATCCTACGATCTAGTATTTGGATTGGATGCTCTTCATGTGCTAAATCTGCTGTGATTTCAATAGGTTCAGATGCAATGGTGTGATTTGGATCTGGGATCTACTTTCTGAGCTGAGAGATGTAAAACACGTTATGTATGTGTTCAAGTTCTACTGGTAGATCCAAGCGATAAGCTATAGAATTCAACTTTTCAATTATTTTATATGGTCTAATATATCTTAGACTCAGCTTGCCTTATACTCAGAACCTCTTGATATCCTTAGTTGGTGAAACTTTCAGAAAAACTTTATCGCTTACTTGAAACTCCAGAGGCCTCCTTATCTTGTCCGGATAACTCTTTTGCCGACTCTGGGCAACTTTAGTATGCTTCCAAATTTTTCTTATTGCTTTAATGGTTTCCTAGATCATTTTGGGACCTATGATCAATGCCTCGTCCAAATCACTCCAGGATAGTGGGGTTCTACATTTTCTCTTGTATAAAGCTTCAAACAGGGCCATTTTGATGGTGAATTTAGTAGCTATTATTATAAAAAAAACTCCAGCAACGGTAAATTGTCTTCCCATTTCCCTTGAAACTCTAATATACAAGCTCTTAACATGTCCTCTAGAATTTGATTTACTCTTGTAGTTTGTCCATCTGTCTCAGGGTGATAACAGCTGCTAAAGTTCAATTTGGTCCCAAAGGCCTTTTGAAGTGCTTACCAAAAACAGGCTTGGAATCTTTGATCCCTATCTGATACTATGTTTAAGAGAATCCCGTGCAGGCAGACTATCTCCTTAACATACAGTTGGGCTAGTTTTTTAACTCCCCAAGTATCTGTAATTGGTAGAAAATGGGCCAACATGGTAAGTCGATCAACTATGACCCAGATAGCATTCTTCTTCGATGCAGAAAGGGGTAAAACCCATAACAAAGTCCATCGAGATTGAATCCCACTTCCAAGTGGCAATTTCTAGGGATCGCAATTCACCCACAGGACGCTGATGCTTCGCTTTAACCTTCTGGTAGGTTAGACACTTCTCTACATATTGTGCAGCCTCCTTCTTCATATTATTCCACCAAAAGTATTGTCTTAGGTCTCGGTACATGTTGGTACATCCGAGATGCACCGAGTAGCGAGTATTATGAGCCTCCTCTAGGATCTGTTTCCTCAATTCCTCATTTCTATGTACACATAGGTGATTCTAGAATCGCAAGGTCCCATCCTTATGTACTACAAACCCAGGAGACTTTCCTTTTTCTAAATTTTGCTTTAATCTTTGGAGTTCAGGATCACTTTCCTAGTTGACTCGAATTTCCTCTACAATGGATGGCTGTAAGGTAAGTGCTGATAATTGAACATATGCTTGCCCATGGGACACTAGTTGAATTCCTAAATCCTCAAGCTCTCTCAAGAGACTCAACTGGGTAATCACCACAGCGTTTGGTCTATGTTGCGCCTTCCAACTCAAGGCATCTGCTACAACATTTGCTTTTCCTGAATGATATTGAATCTGCAAATCATAGTCTTTAAGCAACTCAAGCCAACATCATTGTCTCAAATTAAGCTCCTTCTAGGTGAAGATATACTTTAGACTTTGATGGTCAGTATAGATCTTGCATGGCACTCCATATAAGTAATGTCTCCAAATTTTTAATGCAAAGACCACGGCTGCTAACTCTAGGTCATAGGTGGGGTAATTTTTCTCATAAGTCTTGAGCTGTCAAGGGCCATAAGTTACTACCTTGTCTTCCTGTGTCAGTATGCGCCCCAAACCATTTTTTGAAGCATCACTATAGATGTTATACTCTTTACCTTCCACTGGTAGCGTAAGGATTAGGGTGGTAGTTAATCGCTGGCTTAACTTCTGAAAGGCCCTTTCACACTTCTCTGTCCACTTAAATTTATTCGCTTTCTTCAGTAGATTGGTCAAAGATAAAGCTATTTTCGAAAAGTCCTTAACGAACCTTCAATAATAGCCCGCTAAACCTAGAAAACTTCTAATCTCAGTGACATTAGTAGACCTTGACCATTTTGTGATTGCTTTCACCTACTGGGGGTCAACTTTGATTCCTTCTTTTGTAACCACATGACCCAAGAACAACACTTCGTCCAACCAAAATTCACACTTCTTTAATTTTCCATAAAGTTGATTCTCCCTCAAGGTTGGCAATAGCGTCTTTAAATGATCAGCATATTTCTCCTTATCCTTAGAATAGATAAGGATATCATCTATGAACACCACTACAAACTTATCTAAGTAGGGTCTGAAGACTCTGCTCATAAGATCCATGAAAGCTGTGGGGGCATTGGTGAGGCCAAATGACATTACTGTAAACTCATAATGACCATACCTGGTCCTAAACGTAGTCTTAGGGATATCTTTAAGTTTAATTCTAAGTTAATGGTACCCTAACCTCAAATCGATCTTAGAGAAGACTCCTGCTGCTTGTAGTTAGTCAAACAAGTCATCTATCCGTGGAAAAGGGCACTTGTTTTTGATGGTGATCTTGTTTAACTCGTTATAGTCAATACCAAGCCTTCAGGTTCCATCCTTTTTCTTTATGAACAACACGGGGGCACCCCATGGTTACACACTTGACCTAATAAAGCCCTTCTGCAATGGCTCATCTGACTGAATCTTTAATTCCTTAAGCTCAGTTGGGGCTATACGATATGCCGCTTTGGAGATAGGTTAGGCACCAGGGGTTAATTCAACTTCGAAATCAATTTCCCTTTATGAGGGTAGTCTTGGTAACTCTTCAGGAAAAACATCTTCAAATTCACAAACTATAGGAATATTTTTTTGCTTTCTCTCCTTTTGTTTAGGTGTCAATAGCATAACACCAATATCCAGTACACCCTTGACATAACAACTTAGTTGCTTTCATAACAGAAATGAAGGGACAAGATTCTTCCTCTCTGCCCATAGAAACACACTTTCCTCCCTTTTTTATCCTTTAAAATAACCTTAAGATCTTCACAGTCAATCTTAGCTCCATAAGTTTGCAACCAATTCATTCCCAAAATGATATCAAAATCAGACAAATCAAATTGAATCAGATATACAGTGAAAGTGGTTCCACCAATGGTGATGGGAAGAAGTTTATAGGAGATAGGGCACTCAATCACAGAATCATTTGGTAGCTTGATCCTACAATTGGTTTCCGTCCTCCTATCTTCTAGCTTTAATTGCATGGCAGATCAGGTGGATATAGATGAATGAGTAGTACCCGAATCAAATAATACACAAAATGGCTTTGAATTTAAAAAGAGAGTTCTAGTGACTACCATAGTAGGGGCGGCAGCTTCCTTCTTGCTCATTACATACGCTCGTCCTACTACTACATGCTTTGGTGGTGGGGCCCCTTGGTGAGGTGGGGCCGAGGGTTTTGTTATACCTTTTTCTACAGCCTTCATCCTTTGGGGGCATGCAGTAATAAGGTGTTCAGGGCTTTCACACCACATACCCTTATTAGTTTCTACTCGGCATTCAAGGGTGGTGTGATTTGTTCTTCCGTATTTCGCACAGGACTCTATCGAGCTTGCCAGACGACTCTTAGGAGGAGCGGGAGAAGTGTTCACACTCTCGCTCGGAGTTCGTCGCTCAAACGTCTTTCACTTTTGGTTGATTGGGTTTAGAGCTCTCAACTCTGTCTTTACTCACTCTACTACAGCAGCTCGCTCAGATAACTCTTGGTAAGTCAAAACTGGTAGCCCACCTAACTGATTCTGAATATAGAAGGCCAAACCCTCTTTAAACCATCTCATCTTCAACCTTTTAGATGATATAAACTAAGGAAAAAACCTGGATAATTCTGTGAACTTGCTAGCATACTGCATCACAGTCGTGTTATCACTCATTTTCAGCTCCATAAACTCTTTCTCCTTTTACCTTTGGACCATAACTGGGTAAAATTTTACCCTCAAATCACTTCGAAATTTACTCCAGGTGAAAATTCAGGCCCTAAGAGCTTATCCTTAATAGTGTTCCACCAAATATCAGCTTCACCAATCAAATAATACGTCCCAATGTTTACTTTATTTTCTTCTGGCACTTCTACCACTATAAAAATTTTCTCCATCCCCCTTACTCATTCCTCTAATACTATTGGATCATAAGTTCCATCATACACTTTAGAGTTTCATCGTGCTACCCTATCTGCTAATTTATCCTCTTTAAGAGGGGTTTTAATAGGTACCTGGAGAATCCGCTTCATAAGTTCAGCTACTAAGGCCGGCCAGTAGTTCGGGTCTCCAATGTTGTTAGCTAACTCAGGAGGGATTGGTGGCATTTAGTGAAAATTTGGTGGCACATGATGGGAGGCTTGATCACCCGATCCCTGGCCATGACCTGAGATTTCCTCTACATGAACCTCTACATTGTTGTGCACTGATTCAGACATTTTGATCATACAATTAATGAAACAATTCAATAACTGGAATACCCAATCATGTCAGATAAGCATGCCCAACAAATACTTTTAATATAACTCAAATATTATTCAAAACAAACCCAAAACTTCATTATATCATTTCATAACTGCTTACTTACATACATAGCTACTTGTTTATATACATAATTAGCAAAACGTATCACATCTAACTAGCCAGACAAAGTCAATTTTGACTCCTACCTTAACCCCAAACACTAACTAGCCCCAAGACACTAGATCGGCCACATCACCAAAAAGAGAAACGGACCATGTCATCATAGCCGGAGAGGATTGGACTAACTATATACAATGTCATATGCTACACAAAATACAACTATCCAATCCGACCATACCATATATATACATACAGGGCTCAAAATATAACCCACTCAGGTGCAATCCCGAAACAACCTAACGATCCTTAGACGGATCATAATCTAGGTCGAACTCATCCTCTGGCTCCTCATTTGAGTCGAAGCTGCTGTCTGACACTCCTGAATCTACCTCTTTAGCCTCCTACTCAACCTGCTGCCCCACTATCATCTCGTCAATCTCCTGATCCCACTCTACCACTGCCTCACCAATGTACTGATCCTCTTCGGGATTATCCTCCTCCTCCAAATGGCCCTCAAAAATCCTCTATGGCCTCGTCCTTAAAACTAACTACTATAATCTCTGGTGTATCAGGGATATCGACCATCACGTGAGCCTCCTCAGGACTGTCGGGTATCGGTGGGGTGCCCAGAGCAGGCAACGAAGGTGGTCTTTGTGCTGGTGTAGGTGGTGCAGCCGGGGGATGTGCCTGATGTAACGGAAAGGCATACTGAAGAGTCTCTGTAGTGATCCTCCTCCGCTCAAACTCCTCCCTCAATAACAACTCCGAAGTGATGGTAGCCCAAGCCCCCTGGACCTGAAGCCTGGGTTTGTCCCCACCTACATTCCCCGTTATCATGAAATGATGATAACGAAGCCTGAATTCTACCTATGGATCAACTGTTGGTAAAGACCACAGCAATCTGTGTGCACGGACCGTGATGCTATGAAACTCAAAGGAAGGGTCCTATGCATGGGTTACAATACTAGAATGTAATAGTGAAATGTGAGGGGCCACAAATGTACAAGGCATCATGTTGATTGCGTAGGGATCCATCTAGCAAGAAAAATAAAAATGAGGGCATATAAAAGATAAGCAACATGCATTTCTAATATCACAAGTCTCTAATAATATACGATATTCCTCACTAATAACTCTTCTTGCTCTCCTATATCTAAACTCCATCCTCCGTATCCCGTCAGAAAAATCAAAACCTAGCTCTCATACCAAATCTATAACACCCCAAATGTACTAATTCGCTGATTTTGTTCTATTCATTGGAATTACCAATTAGAAATATTATCCCAATTGATCAGGGTGTTACTGTCGTCCAAAAAGCGACAAGGCTTAGCTGTAAACGATAAATATGGTAACGCTAAGCAACGTTTACCATCACAAGGCATTAACATTAAACTATATATAATTGAGTTCTAACATCAAACCATTCAACTATTCCAAGGTCTACACCAAAATGTAGAAGCTCTTGTAAAGTATACAGTTTCCACTTCAAAATATTTCACAATACAGTGCTCAAAATATTTCAGCACTAAAAACTGCTATTCCATTTTGACTTTCTCACTCGCTTGTCTTCTCCAGCTGGCTTGTCAGCCTGATGGCAATTCACTGAGCATTTTCCTAAAACAAAATATGAAAATATTTTGAACAATGAGCCGAAGCTTAGTATATGCATTCCTGTATTGTTAAACGCTCATAGAAAAATTGGTTGGACTTGCATTGGAATTCTTTTTAATTAAAAGCAGGGAATGAGACAAATAGAAAATGGCATTGCTAATTTTTATATGATAGTGAACCCCTGCTAACTGTTACGATCTGTGATAGGTGTACACCTGCCAAGTTGATCGGGGGGCCTGGCCTGAAGCCGTGCGGGTAACTAAAGGGCAATGCTATATAACTGATAACTAATGGGGTCACTTATTATGTGATAAATCATGAATTAAACTAATTTATTGATATACTTACCAAAATATTATAATTTTGATAGATACGTACTGATTTCTAAAAATACAGGTAATGAACGTACCTGGTACTTTTAATGAAATTTACCAAAGCGGGATTGTTCATAAAAAGGGAAGGAAATGATAGATTAGGCTCTGGTTCTGTACAAAAATATCGTTGTAGAAACATATAGTTAGCAAATGTTTTTATTTTTATAGATAATAGGTTAGTAAAAGGAAAGTAAGAGTGTAACAGGGCTAAAATAAATGACTCTTAACTTAATCTTCTGATCTCCGATTGAGACCTAAAATCCCAATGTTAAAAGCTTAAGACGTCCCAAAAAACTTTCATTCAGAACACAAAGCATGATTCCCACCATAGGGTTCCCTAAATGGGGCTAGAAAACAAGAATGTCAGTTTTGTTCTAACCTGTGCAGCTCTGATAAAATGGCCATAACATTTTCCACATACCTTTGGATTAAGGCAATTCAAAAGGCATTTGAAAGCGAACACACTAAAATATCTACCCACCAAAAATCATAAGTTTTCAGTGGGCCCATAATTACCAGTTTAATCACAAAGGTTGCCTTGTTTTTTAAAATTTTCTAGTCTTCACTGTCAAGGCTTTTTCCTTTCTTTTCATACAATTCCCTATCCAAAATCACACCTTAAAGTTATGTAACAAGGCTTTGGTCCTTCCCATCACTATACAAAACCATTACACTCAATTTCACTTCAAAATGATGTACATCAAAGATCATTTTTCAAACAAATATACACTAATAACATGCTTGCTATTAAAGAAAGGTTAGACCTTGCATAATCAATAAAATCCTAGCTTTTGGCTAACTTCCACTTCGCCCAGGATCACCAAAAACATCCCCATAACATTGTTAGAAATTAACACCACTAAATTAATCAAGTACAAGAGACTAAGAAAAACAAACTTCCCACTTTAAAGCTTGCATGATTATGGATAACCCTAATCCTAATATGCTCCCAACTCAATTCCACCATGATCAACATCAAAATAACTCTTATCTTATCAAAACATCATGATCAACAATCAAAAACATCAAAACAACAATCAGAACTAAGATAAAAACCAAAACCAACAAGATTAAGATTAAGGTTACTCACTTCAAGCTTGATAAAAGTAGAGATGGAGGTGATGTTTGGTGGTTTTGATATGGAGAATGGTGGCTAGTGGTACTAGGATGACAGGAGGGTCGGAGGCAATCGGGACTAGCCAAAAACTAGTCGGAAAACACCTAAACAGCAGTTACAGCTGCTGGCCATGTAGAGAGAGAGAATAATTTTTTGACTTATTTCATGCTTTGGCAGAATTTATAGCTCAAAAAGTAGCTTTTTACTAGCCATGGTTAAGCTTAAATCATGGTTATTAGCTAGGATAATCATGCAAACTTTGGGCTTTAAATTAAGCTGGAAATAAGTTAGGTTCGAAAATAAAATGCCCCGTAACGATAATGTTTTTGTGTACTCAAATTTAAATTCTTGTAATGTTATGGAAACAAAATAAATTACTTAGATTAAACTTGTTAGGGCCTACCATCAATTCTTCCAAAGTTTTCATTAAGAATTAAATAAATAAATCAAACCCGAATTGCCAAGTTAGGGCCCAAATAAATTTGTCACCACGGGGATAATTAAATGTGATAAATAAACTTGAGAAAATTATTAACATGTGGTGATCAAATAAATAAACATAATTTAGAATTGGGCTATTACACTGAGATCCATGGACAGACTGTAAAAGTGAATGAAATTCTGGAGGATATACTCAGAGCATGTGCTTGACTTTTAGGGAAAGTGGGAAGACTGTTTACCCTGGGTGGAATTTTCTTAAATAACAATTAGCAATCCACCATTAAAATGGCTGCTTTTGAGGCCTTGTATCGGAGGAAGTGTAGAGCACCCTTGTATTGGAGTGAGCTGGATGAAGTGTTAATCATGAGTGAGCTGGATGAAGTGTTAATTATAGGGCTTGAATTGATTCAAGAGACTACTGAAAACATAAAAAAGATTCAAGAACATATTAAAGCGGCTCAAAGCTGATAGAAAAGTTGTACTGATAAAATGAGGAGACCATTAGAGTTTTAGGTGGGAGATAAGGTGTTCTTGAAGGCATCCCCAGTTAAAGGAGTGAAAAGGTACAATATCAGTGTACATGGAGCTCTAGATATATAAGGCCTTATGAAATTATTGAGAGACTAAACCTTGAGACTTAATGTGCATAATGTTTTTCATATTTCACAGCTCAAAAAAGTACGTTCCAAATCCAAACCATGTCATCATTGCAGAGCATGTCGAAATTGCTTAGAATTTGATGTATGAAGAGTGTCCTATGTACATTATATTACAGGGTTGAACAACTCCAGAACAAAACCATTCCTCTGGTAAAGGTCCTGCGGGCCAACCATACTTCATTTGAAGCCACATGGGACATAAAGAAGACATGAGAAGCAAATATCCATCCCAATTTGAGGTACACCAAAGCTCCCTTTCAAACATTGCAAGCCCTGAGGATGAAACTCATTTTAGGCGGGGAAAGC
>JAKOGI010001494.1:0-120000 GCA_029747015.1 Carnegiea gigantea
TGTGTGTGTGTGTGTGTGTGTGTGTGTGTGCGCGCGCGCGCGCGCGCGTGTGTGTATGTGTGTGTGTGTGTGTACATATGTATGTATATATGTATGTGTGTGTGTATATATATACCTACACACACATACATATATATGTATGTTTCTGTATATATATATTTATATATATATATATATATATATATATGTATATATATATGTGTGTGTGTGTATATGTGTATATGTGTATGTATATGTGCATATATATACATATATATATATATATATATATATATATATATATATATATATATATATTTCTATATATATATATATATTATGTATACATAATATATATATATACATATATATCATATATATCATATATATATATATAATATATATATATAATAATATATATATCAATATATATATATATATATCTACACATATATATCTATATATATACATTATATATATACTTATATACATATATTATATATATACATATATATATATTTATATACTTATATATATCTATATATATGTATATATATATATATATATATCGCTATTGGTGCATAGATCACTTGCCACTGTATAATTGATAACTCTGTATCAACTACCAGTTTGCCGATAATTTAATTGTTCTTACAGCTTCAAAGACTATGTCGATTGTAAGATAAAATCGAGTCCATAGACGTTCAAGGAACTATTTTTCCATTGTGGTACCTGGGAAGGATTAAAGGAAGAACATGAATGCTATTTCGGGACTATCTGGTTTTTGTAAGGACGATGTGGGATGAGCGGGGGCTTACATGATGGCGCGGGTTGTATGCTTAACGAACCAATCCGTGAGCCTTGAGCCTACAAAAAGGGAACTTCCCGGATTGGGTTCTGGGAAACGCCTCTCCGACGGTCAAGTCTACACAGGGTCCCAAGAAAAGAAAATGCAAAGTAAAAAGTGCTTTCTTTTGTATTGGAGAATGTGTCGCCTCCCTCGTTTCTGAGGTGATTTATCGTCTTTTTTTTTCTATGGGCAAAATCATAACTTCATATGGAATTCTTCCATAACGGGCCACTGGACGGTTTCCTGTATTGGGCATAGGAACGACAGCTCAAGATCTGGGAGTGACTGGAAATGGTTATTGTGGCTTAAGCTCACATGTATATTTGTGGGACCTACGTTCGGTCTTGGTTTTTCCCAGATCAAATACATTTGAGCTTATTTAGGGTCTATTTCTTTCATGGATAAATTGGGGTGGGTAAAAGGGTGAAATGGGTTGAAGTAGGTTGCGGTAGGTTGAAGTGAGTTGAAGTGGGTTGAAGTTTTTTTATGTGATAAATTAAACTTGGTTAAAATAGTAGAAGTGAATTAAAATAGGTTGAAATAGCTTAAAGTGGATTGAAGTAGGTTGAAGTGGATTAAAGTGGGTTGAAATAGATTGAAGTAGGTTGAAATGAGTTGAGGTTGGTATTTTAAAATTAACTCACGAAAAGAACAGGCCCTTAGTGTACAATTAGATGACACATAAGCACTAAAAGAGATATTACGTTCAAACCATGTGAACTCACTATCCAAAATCGAACACCAATGTGCCAAATTCAGCAATTGATTGACAAATTGACAACAAGGAGCATGCCACTATAACCAGAACGCTTATAATCTGACTTTGGTTTATCATTTGCTAATCCTTAATAATTGATTTCAGTGACACACACAAATATCATTATGTAAACAACTATAGGTAACAGAACGCTTATAATATGTTATAAGTAACAAAAAGCTCATAATCAAAATATTAAGCTAACACTCACGCAAAATCTGATTTCAATTTTTGCCCTCAACATGGAATGCCCAGGTGATATACAAAATTTAGTCATTATGTACCATTGGGAATGTAAATTAAATTTTCACTATTTGTTACCAAAGAGAAAGAAAGTGATTTTAAGGAATATTTACCACTGAATAACCTTATGATATTGTAAATTTACTTCAACCTCATAAGCAATTTCAATCTAGGTATTAAGTGCCGACGGGGAAAGAAATTGAATTAGAGCAATGTGCAACCTAAAGCAAAAGATGGTGATTCTAGGCAACAGTATCTTAAATCCCCTAACCGATTTAGTTAACTGCCAAATTGAAACATGCAAATGGAAACAAAACACAGGAAAAAAATTAGCGAAATCCCCAGTCAAAAAGGGCAGAACAGAGCCTTCCTATCTGTCCAAAAAGCCGAACAAATTGAAATATAAGTAGGCAAGAAACAATTAGAATTCTAGGGCCATAGCAGTAGAGAACCAAACCGCCATGAGGGAGGGGTTGGAGTGTGAAATGTCGAGCGACATATGTGTGGAGCTTGTTTCCGAATTAGATAAAGTTATGATTTTTAATTAATAAGGCGAGTAATAAAAAGGAAAGCTTTGCACTAATAGGAAACTGAAAAAGCTAGGCACACTATGATTAATAAGTAGAAATTTTGATGTTCAGTGGCAAAAATTTTTAGACGGAATTCCCACTCTATGCCAACAATGTTTCTCTCAACACATATTACTATTTGTACTAGAAAAAAAAATTTGTACTAGAAAAAAGGATAATTTTATGAAATGTATAAAAAGTGCTAAAACAATAAAAACATAATACCCACAAACTTTTTTTGTTGGAAAAATAATTTGTTGCTATTGCCTTTATTATTACCAACAGAACCAAAAAAAAAAATAAATTGGGTTTGATATAACATTTCCAACCATTCTAAATCTGTTGCAAAATTGTTTCCACCGATATTTGTTGCCAACAACAATTCTCTCTTTTTTTTTTTTTTTGGGCAACATTGCGTCGGTCACTATTTTTATAGTGCGCGAGTGACACAAGTAGGTACTGTGTATTATTGCAACTGTCTTATTATAAAGAACATTTTCTAACAGCAAAATATTTTTTAAAATAAAATGAGAGCTTTTAGAAGAGGGAATGAAATCAAAGAATTCATAGTGGTTGTGGAAAAGAAGCTCTATTCTGGAAGCTCTATTCTTCGTACATATTTCTAAATTTAAGTTAGTTAATTATTTGTTCTTTCAAATTTAAGTCAATTAATTATTTGTTGGATTAACTAACAACACACACAAATACTGAGACATGTGTATAAATGTTAAAATTAAAAAACAAGAAATAGTCGGAATTATTTTGAAGGCCAATGGTTTTGGCTAAGGTTGGCAAGAAAATCTGTACCTCTTTAAGATGAGTCAAATCCGCCCCACTTAAACCCAAATGAGTGTTAAGAATATGAGAAAAATGGGTATGGGGGATAAAAAAATTGATGGGGGTGTGGGTATGGGCACGGATTTAGGCTCTACCTACCCCATACCCGCCCATTTCACCCTCATAAACCGTACCCAGTAAATCCGCCCCATACCCGATCCATGCGACTCCCGCAAACTCGTTTATACAAAAAATTTTAACCAAAGATACTAGTCCTAGATTTATGAATCATAGCCAGCGGGAACCACCAAACTCAGGTGACGCCAACCAAGCACCAAGCGACAACCAATATAAATTTTTGTGAAGCCCAACTACTCATAAAATAAATTCATCCCCTTCAAAAAAATTTTAAAGCCTCTAATATATATTTTGCAAGAATATGGGTGTAATATATGTATAAATTTCTGTAGTCTGTTTCTACCGATAAAATCTGCATACCCGCAAAATTCGATAGGTATGGGTGTGAGTATGATTTTTGAAGACCCAATGGGCATGGATATGAATATAGATATGAATTTTGAAAATGAGTATAGGGGATGGTAAAAGGAAATCCGCCCTATCATTAGTCCTAACTTTGGCCCTTAATTTGGGATTAATTGAACATAACTGTTGGGTATGAAGAGTCGTGCCTTTTAGACACAAGTTTTTAATATCTATAAATAAGGGGCTTGCCCACATTTTTTAATATATATATATTATATGAGAAATATGACCGGGGTAAACCAAAATAAGCAAAGAAGAAGTGGCATACCAATACTCTCTAGTTTTATTCCCTTCTATTTACAGAGCACCTATCAGAGAATATGCGGTGCCATAGATACTATCCATTCTCTCCTGATAGATATTGCATCTTAGGAATGGAATGTTCACCCTAGGTTCTTGGTAAGAGAATAGAGAGTGGTGTAGAGAATATCCATTCCGTCCTGATAGACATTGTATCCTCGGAATAGACTGTCTCTGTTACCGACTGCACCAACAGGGAAAATTAATTTTTTTAAAGATAGTTTCGTGAAACTTTGAAACAACCTTACCCTGAGCGACATGTTATTTTGGAACCCATATGTCTTGTACATTAAAATTTATTTTCCTGCACATCCTAACCTTTTCTTGCAACGCTAACTTCATGGAAAATATTCTTTACTACCATTTAGAAAAAGGAGATCCAATAAATATCCACTAGGTTCACTATTATGAATTGATTCAATCATACTGAGCGAAAGAAGGTTTCGAGCATCAGAAGATTGCTTGTCATTGTTGGGGCCAGTGAGGATCCATCATTTTTGAGATGATCGGTGTTCAAGACACTTGTTAATTGAAAAAGTTGTTTAGACAATATTTTAATAGCGAAATAATAAGTGTCTTGCTACAACATATTTTTGAAGTGTCTTATTTTCACTTAAAATATGTATTATCACATATTAAATTAGAAAAAATTGCATGATTGAACAGTGAAAGTATGTTAAAACTTATAAATTGTGTAAAATCGTCATTTTATACATAATCTTTCACATATACAAAATCACACATATGATATATCTTCGCAGATGGGTTGAACCGATTAGGGTGTCAGTTTGTATTTATTGGTGTAACTAACGAATATTAAGGCTTTATAACTTATAATAAGTTGTAGTTATTAAAAATTTAGTAATTTTAAATTATAAAATATATTAATTTCAGTTAAAATAAAATAAAAAGTGTCCTGTAGAAAGATACATATCATCAGTTATTTTAATAAACCTGAATTATTGAAAGTAGCCGGCAGTGTCATAAGATTTGCAGACACCCAGGTCGAAATTTATTTTGATGAACCTGAATTATTGAAAACAGTTGGCAGTGCGATAAGATTTGATGACACCCAAGTTGAAATTTATTTTAATGATTTTAGTCCTCGGCGCTTGTGGTCCTCGGTGCCTCTGAACTAGAATGTCAATCGATTATTTTAATGGTCCTTGAAATATAATATTCTGTCCTTCGGGTGGTAAAAAACAATAACACTTCAAAGTTTCAGCATTCATTGTCAATAATTCTTACTTTAGAAAACTACCTAATAATAAATTAAAAATGGCCGTTGGTATCTATTAATTTCTTTGTATGTATTATTGATAGTAAAAACGTCGAAAATTTGTAACAATTGTGGCTATTTCTGAACTTCGGCGTATTTGTCTCCACCATTCCCAAACTTCTAATTTTTGAAAAATTATTGTTTCCCAAAAATCCTTGTTTTAAATAGGTTGTTAACTGTCTGTAGTTTATTTTAAGAGTAGGTTTGTTGAATATTATATGATGTTTATACTTGGTAGATTGAGATGACTTACTTTGCATTGTATGTATTACAATATCTAGGGGCATTGCATAAATCAATAAAAAATAATATTATACTTTATGAATTATAACGTATTGTTTTTTTAAAAGGAAAATAAGCACAACTGATTCTAATCCAGAATAATAATTTTAATTAATTTATCCCTATTTTAAAGAGGCAAAAGTCACAAAATATATCTCGGCTAATAGTCATCTCCACCTCAAGTACGACTCCCCTCGTCCCTCACCCGATGCAGGTCGTTGGTCGATTTCTTTGTCCACATTCACGGAGGCTTTGCTTTTCCCACTTTATTAAAGAATTACTTTTTGCCAATCTGTGGCTTCATCAAGTTATTTTATGCCACGCTTTTTTTGGCTTAAGGCATCCTTATTTACAAGTTCTTGAGCAAAATTTAAATTTGTTTACCTTCAACAAACCAACTTTGGTGATTACAATCCATATTCAATAAGTATTTTGACATGTGGGGTTTTCAGTACGCTTGTCTATTCATTACGACCCTGTTTAGCAAAATTAGCGGTTCAAGTAGCGGATAGTAGTTCAGGTAGCAGATAACTGTTTAGACAGCGGATAGTGTTTCTAATTTAGCTGTTAGCAGATAGTTATTTAAATGAGCAGTTGAAATGAATGTGTTCGGTAAATTTAGCTGTTTGATTAGCTAATTAATGTAAATTGACATAAAAGGACATAGATAATTTCGAAAGATAAAATTTTCAAATGATTTTTTTTGGCCAAAAAATATAAAATGCTATTTTTGAATGTCAAACGTTAATACTATTAGTTTTTCAGAAACGCTGGTTAAAATGCTAAACGCTACTTAAAATGCTAGTCAAAATACTATATTATCAAACACTAAAAATTACCTGATGAGTATATTGATTTAGTCAAAACACCAAATGCTATGCAAAACAATGTTGTCGAACACCCTCTACATAGAACTTATATGTTGGAGGATTAACAGAGACACTTTCAATGTCAACTTATAAAATGTGCTTTTTGTTATAGAAAGTAAAACTTATGGCATATCAAGCTAAATGTGACAACGTATTACCCGTCCAAATGACTATTAATTGATGTTAAACAATTGCACTCAATTATTATTTTCAATATTGATTGAATCCATTAAAACCATGTAAAGTGATTAGTGCAAATGACTATACCCTGCCTTCTTGTAACAGTAACGATCAATTATTACGCTACATTTCTTTAAACATTTTGAGCCCTGGTAAAAATTTTTGGGAGGAAGCTTACTTCATCATATGGGCGTTACTTTAGTGGTTAGGGGTTTGTACTTTGAAAAATTATTTAAGTGAATAAAAAGCCCAAGATCGACAAAGACAATTAGAGACGGTAAATTCGAGCAACAAAGTGTTTACTTTAAGTGAGGGAGCAAGATAAAGAAAGTCTAATCCCAATCATTTCACTGCGTCAAAAGATACAAAAATACAATGGTTTAGACAACAACATTAAATGAGGGCAAAATGGTCATCAAAAATGATTTTTGAAACTCAAACCCGAAAATCACTTAAATAATTAAATTAGACACTATTGAAAACACACTTAGTCAAATACAAGTAAAAAATATTACAGTTTAGAAAATTAATATCGAAAACCTGAAGGGTGCTAAAATACGAAGAAAACAAAGAGAACTGTTAGGAACGATGAGAAATAGAATGAATGCAACGATTAAATCACAAAGATAATAAAAATGAGTAAAAATGAATCCACATCAGAATTTACGTGGAAAACTCGAAGTGGGAAAAACCATGGATGATGATGAGCAAAGAATCCACTATAGTGATGGAGAGTACATGATCGATCTTAGAACAATGTGCTCTAAAGGAAGATGAATGAAAGATTACAAATTACTCTATAACGCTCTCTCACAAATCCAAGAATGTGAAACTGAATACTCGAATGGTATTTGGTTGGTATGTTGAGAAGCTTGGAGGTGTGCCCTTTATAAAAGGGCAGGATGAGTAAGAAACCCACGAGAAACCTTAACCGCTATAGCTAAATAACCGCCTTCCACCACGGGTCGTGGAGTGTAAATTGGGCCAAAATCCGACAATCTCCACCTTGGGACCAATTTTCACCAACTCTGGGACAACCACATCAACTAAGGGACCCCAAAGGGTAGTACCCTGTACGATGTACATGAAGGGTGTATCACAGGTACTGAATACCAACCAAGTCTAGACAATGTTAGAACTTAGC
Organism: Carnegiea gigantea; assembly: GCA_029747015.1. NCBI lineage: Eukaryota > Viridiplantae > Streptophyta > Magnoliopsida > Caryophyllales > Cactaceae > Carnegiea > Carnegiea gigantea. The sequence goes on from JAKOGI010001494.1 coordinate 7,773, forward strand.
AATAGGAAGTGGCTTGGTAAGTATGTCTGTAGGATTATCTGTTGTATGTATCTTCTTCACAATAATATCTCCTACAGCAATAGTATCTCTGATATAGTGCTACTTGATGCTAATATACTTGGTTTTGGAGTGATAGGCATCATTCTGAGTGAGATGAATAGCACTCTGACTATCTGAAAACACCATAGTGACACCTTGTGAAGGACCAAGCTCTGTATGAAGATCTTTCAACCAAGTAGCTTCCTTCACTCCCTCAGTTGCATCAATGTATTCTACTTCAATAGCAGATAGAGCTACAATAGGCTGTACGGATGCTTTCCAGGAGATAGCACCAGCTGATAGAGTGAAGATATAGCCCGAAGTAGAGTGCCTACTATCAAGATCTCCACCATAATCAGAGTCAACGAATCCGACAACATCATAAGTTGCAGTTTTGGACTTATCAAACACTAGGCACCTGTCAAGAGAACCCTTCACATAGCGAAGAATCCACTTTATAGCTTTCCAATGATCCTTACCAGGATTATACTTATAACGGTTCACCACGCTAACTGCATAGGCTAAGTAGGCCTAGTGCAGACCATAGCATACATGAGAATCCCTAAAGCACTGGAATATGGGACATGAGATATCTTCTCTATTTTCACTTTAGATGCTGGACACGACTTGGCTGATAGTTTAAAGTGAGCAGCTAGAGGAGTGGTAACTGGTTGGAGTTACTCATATTGAACCTATCAAGAATCTTTTCTAGGCATTTCCTCCAAGATACGTAGAGCTTACTGGCTTTTCGATCTCTGTGTATCTCCATGCTAAGTGTCTTCTTAGTTGCTCCTAGATCCTTCATCTCAAACTCATTGCTAAGTTGAGATTTCAACTTACAAATCAAGGACTTGTCCTCGAAGGCAATTAGCATATCGTCAACATATAGTTACAGATAAATGAAGTAATCACCAACTTGCTGAAAGTACACACAATTGTCATAATGACAATGTGTATAGCCTTGTCATAATGGCTCTTCATGGCCTGTCATGAGCAATGGATTAGTGATTTGAAGTTTGCAGCTCCTCAGAACTTAGGATATTGAGGCTATTGGGGTTGGTTTGAAGGAACATGGTCCTCACTACTAGAATGAGATACTTCATCTCCACGAACATTTGAAGGAACTTCTAACTTCACCTTCTCGTTATCATCCTGTTGATCAATAGTAGAGATATCATACTCTTTTCCAAAGTAGAACATAACATTTTCATTGAAGGTAATATCACGACTTTGAATGACCTTTTTAGAATTAGAACACCAAAGCCTATATCCCTTAGATTCATATGCATATCCTAGAAACATGCGATTAACTGCCCTGGAGCTAGCTTCCCATTGTTGACATGTGCAAAAGTAGTACATCCAAAAACTCTTTGAATAGAGTAGTTAATAGAATTACCTATCCAGACTTCTTCTAGAATTTTAAATTCGATAGAGGAGTGTGGAGACCAGTTCACTATATAGCATGCTGTAAAAACAACCTCTGCCCAAAAATCTTTGTGATGCCATAGATTTGCATTGGACAGCATATAGCAAGCCTTCTCAAGTAGAGTTCTATTGATGCATTCTGCAACCCCATTCTGCTGAGGTTTCCCTACTAAGATCTTATGTCTGGCAATACCTTAAGTAACGCCAAACTCAATGAACTCAGATTCACATAACTCAAGACCATTGTCAGTCCTGAGCTTCTTTATCTTTCTCCTAGTTTGGTTTTCAACAAGTGCTTTAAACTTTTTGAACGTAGGAAGAGCCTCGTTCTTCGGTCGCAAAAAGTAAACCTAAACTTTTCGAGAGAATCATCTACAAAGGCCAGCATGTAACGTTTTCCTCTAAAAGAAGGAAACTCTAGAAAGACCCCATAAGTCGAAATGTATATAATCAAGGGTTCTTTCAGCGCGGTGTGTAGCAGTGAAAAAGCTAACTTTCTTCTGTTTTCCAAATACACAATGATCACAGAAATCAAGCTTACCTGTACCTATGGCTGCCTAGCAAACCTCGCTTGCTTAGAATTGTCATTCTCTTCTTACTCATGTGACCCAAGCGAGCATGCCACAAGTGAGTATGGTCTTGAGTAGATGAGGTAGAAACTGCAGTAGAACCTGTTACTATAGACCTTTGGAGGATGTAAAGGCTTCCCCGTCTTTCTCCTTTCATGAAAACTAGAGCACCCTTGGAGATCTTCAGAACTCCACCTTCAGTTGAATAGTTGCAACCATAGGCTTCAAGAGAGCCAGGTGAGATGAAATTGCGCTTCAGGTCAGGAATATATCGAACATTACAAAGAGTCCTTACTATAATAGCCCAATCCTAAACCATATTTATTTATTTAAATCATGTTTATTTTAATTAATCATGGTTATTTATTTAATTGGTCATGGTTATTTATTTAACCAAATCATGTTTATTAATTTAATTACACCAAATTTATTTATCAAACGAATTCCATTATGTTATTTAAATTTTTCACCTTCATTGATTGTATTTAATCATCTCGGTTGGAAGATATTTTATTTTGGATCCCACTTTACAATTTATGTTTCATTGGTTGTCAATTCAAGTTTCGTTGGTTGATTAAATACTAGGTGAATTGATATTAGGCCTCATAAGCATGATTTAGAGATTATTAAACGATTAAATTTAATCATCTCAGTGGGAAAAAATTTATTTGGGCCCTCACTTTACAATTCGGGTTTATTTATTTATTTATTTATTTATTTATTTATTAAAAAATTTTGAAAAAATTAATAGTAGGCCATAATAATTATAATCCAATTGATTTAATTTATTTTTCCATATTGTCACAAAAATTTAATTTCAAGTGATCTAAAAACGTTATCATTACAAAATGTTTTATTCCTGAACCCAACTTATTTTGACCCAACTTGAAGCCCAACAAGTTTACATTCTTTAAAATAGCTAGATAACCATGGTTGAAGCTTAACCATGGTTAGATAAAGCTACTTTTGAAGGATAAAATTCAGCTATGCATTCTTGGTTTCATTCTAGCCAAACAAACTCAAACACTCACACATCTCCTTCTCTTCTCTCTTCATCAACCCATGGCAGCCCTACTTCCCCCCACAGCAGCTGCAGCCACCATCTCCTCCACTAGGACAACCACCAGCCTCCACCACAACCACCACTAACCATCCCCACACCTCACACCACATACACCTCTTGTTATAAGCATCAAAGTGAGTAATCTTGAACTTAATCTTATTGGTTTTGATTTTTATTTTAGTTTTGATTCTTTTTTTGATGTTTGTGATCATTGATCATGATGTTTTGATAAGAAATAAGAGTTATTTTGATATTAATCATGGTGGGGTTGAGCTTGAATCATGCTAGGGTTTAAGGGTGATCATGTTCATGCAAGCTTACGTTAAAACCATGTTTAGGGATTGATTTATATTTGATTTGGTGACCCTTAACATTATCAATGATTATGATTGAGGGTGGTGGTTTTATATGATGTTGGGATGAATCAAAGCTTGTTTACATACTTTTAAGGAATGGTTTAAGTTGAGGATTTGTGTGAAAAGAGAGAGAAAAACCAAAACAATGAAGGCTGAAAATTTTAGAAAAACAGGATAGATTTTGGATTAAACTGGGAATGATAGGCCCATGGAAAAATTATATTTTTTGTGGGCCGATAGTTCAGTGTGTTAGCTTTCAAATGGCTTTTGAATTGCCTTAATCCGAGGGTCATTTTACCAAAACTGTACAGAATAGACCAAAACTAACACACTTGTATTTTAGCCCCATTTTGGGAACCCTATTGTGGGAATCATATTCTATGTTGCAAATGAAAATTTTTTAGGACTTCTTACTCTTTTCATATTGGGGTTTTAGGTCACCATTTGAGGTCAAGGGTGAAATTTATGAATTTTTGAAGTGAACTGATCTGCTTTGGTGCAGATTGGACTGTTATTACAATTTCTGTACAGCGTATACTTGGAGAAAAATTTTGAAACTTGTACTATAGATTTTTCATATTATTTTTGAATTTCCTATAATATTTCATAAATTTTGGTTGAGTATTTTGAATTTGGTGATTTTTGAAAACAGTTTGAGTAATTGTGTAAAGAGCAATAATAAAGATTGAGTGAGATTAATCATGTACTGATTTTATGTATTTTGGGCTAAGTAAGGTCATTTAAGGAGAACATGAATATTCATGGACTTTCATGGAGCCTTTACCTTGATTAATGAGAAAGAAGAAGACAAACATACAATTTGGAGGCTTGTTTATGAGCTTTAAATCAATGATGGATTTTACAAAGAAAATACCAAGTTTAGTGAGCTTAATAGCTTATATTGAGTTCAATGACTCATTGAGATGAAATTCTATATCTAGTGGATTTATGAATGAAATATGAAAAGTGGGGAGAATTTTTGACTCGAAAATCATATTTATCAGACCAAGCTATTGCATTTTATGCTATTTTGAATCAAGATATATCTCTCTTGGCATCAAATATCAATTACTTACTCAATTCAGAATGTATCATATATATTTATCAAGCCAATCTAGTATACTCACTGTTATCTTGAACCAAGCTGTACATCAGCGAGCCTTAAACCTGTATCAGCAACCTATTTAAGAAAAGGTCAAAACCACTCTCCCATTTGCCACCATCACGGCTTTTTTCTTCGTAATCTCATTTAGCTCATTATGGACTCTTTTACTTTCATTTACTTTGTATCGGATTTAATTGCTTTCATCAGTTCAGTTTTGAAGTTATATTGAAATACCCAAGTTATGTATATCATTTAATTACTCAATTTCTATTATACATATTTTCACTCACTCAATTATTTGAGCAATGATCATTTACTGACTACACATATCTACAATGATATTTATAAAACGGAGTTGATGCCTAGTTATCATTCCCCGTTATGCATAAGTGTTATTAAGTCAGAACATATTTATCAAGTCAGAAGACATTTATGAAACAGCTGATTTTTATCAAGTCAGATGACATTTTTAAAGACCCAAGGTATGTCGATTGCCTGTATCTTCAGAAAGCAGAATGTATTTATTAAGTTACAACTCTTAATGAGTTCATCAATGAATCAGTTTATACCGTAATTTGCCATTTAACTTGTGACCTTGTCAGTTATCATCTATAAGGCGTCAGCCCATTATTTACCTACGCGACTTCAGGCCAACTCTTGATCGGATTGACAGGTGCACACCTATTTATAGATCATATCATTACAAGGAGTTCACATCTAGATAATAATGAGTAATTCAGTTTCATATTGTTTTCACTTTCATTGTTATTGCGAACTAAATGAATTGCAAAAGCGGGTATCCATCAATGGTGTTTCTACGCTCTTTTTATAACATAAGAATGCATGTACTGAGTTTTAGCTTACATTTTCAAATTGTTTTCATGTTTTCCATTTTAGGTGATAAAGTATCACATGTTTCTCCATTTAGTAGGCCCTTTTGAAAGTCATCAGATGCTCACAGTGGATTCAACATAGCATGAATGTTGGAATCAGCCTCAGGGTCAAGTTGGGTCTATATTCAATATACTTGTGTAGTGTGAAGCGCGAGTTAGAACATGGTATGATTACGTCGATTGTATTGAAGTTGAACTATTATGGACTTTGGTCTTGGAGTATATCAGTTTAATAGATATTGTGAATATGAGTTGCAAGATTGAGTGATTTCAGTGAGCCTTATCCTTATCAGAATGGCGGTAGCACCTTCCATCATTAAGTTTTTTGTTGCGGTTATCTATGAATCAAGTAAGTAGCAATTTAGGGGCGTTACACTTACTATGCCATCATGAGTCTTGATTCGAATGGTGCTGATGCCAACAACGTTGCATTGGGCATCATTGCCCAAGAGTACAACACCTTCGTCCAACGGCTTATATGTAGAAAACTAGTCCCTGTGGGGATACATATGGTAGGTACAGCCTGAATCAAGTAACCACTTAGTAGCACCACAATTATCAATGGTAATGACAAGTAGAACATCGGCATCTGACCCAAAGTCAACAACTGAAGCTTCTATAGATTGATTTTTTTCCTTCGCCTTTTTGTTCTTCAGTTTGTAGCAATCAGCAACTAAGTGCCCAGTTTTCATGCAGTATTTATAGAACCTACCAGACTTGCGATCTCTTGACTTGGATATGGAACTTCTATTTGAGCCCTCATTTCAGAGGTTCGCCCTCTAGTAACAAACCTTCAGCTTTGTCATCAGAATGCGCATCAAGATCAACTCCTCTTTGGATAGTAAGTTAGCCTCAAAGTCCTCAAAAGATAGAACAACATTGTTACTGTATAGTATAATTTCCTTGAAGTGCTTATAGGAAGAGGGCAGTGAGACAACCAGTAGAATCGCCTTATCTTCATCTTCTATTTTCATATCTAGACTTTCAAGATCTATAATAATAGAATTGAATTCATCTAGATAATTTTGAATAGAAGTACCTTCTGCCATAGAGAACGTATATAGCTGTTCCTTGAGATGAATTTTGTTTGCAAGACTTTTAGTCATGTAGATTGTTTCTAATCCAAGCCAGAGTTCTGATGTGGTGATTTTGTCTAGAACCTCTCAGAGAACGTGTGGAGCTAGGCTCAACTGAATAGTGGAGAGTGCCTTTTCATCAAGTTCCTTTCACTGTTCGTTAGTCATTGTGGCAGGTTTTCTTTTTTTTTTTTTTGTTTTTTTTAACTAGCCAGAGCCTTCTTTAATCTGTTCTGTACAAGAACGACCACCATCTGTACCTTCCAGATATTGAAGCTTATTTTCCCATTGAATTTGGGAATATCAAATTTTGTAACGGTTACCATCCGATAACCGTAGCTCTGATACCACTTGTTAGGAATGATGAGAAATAGAATGAATGCAACAATTAATTAAATCACAAAAATAATAAAAATGAGTAAAAATAAATTAACACCAGAATTTATACAAAAAAACCCATAGTGAAAAAAACTACAGACGATGATGAGCAATGAATCCACTATAGGGATGGAGAGTACATGATCGATCTTGTAGAGATGTGTTCTAAAGGAAGATCGATTAGAGATTACAAATTACTTTATAATGCTCTCTCACGAATCTAAGAAAGTGGAACTGAATGCCGGAATTGTATTTTGTTGGTGTGTTGAGAAGGTTAGAGGCGTGACCTTTATAAAGGGATAGTATAAGCGAGAAACCCACGAAAAATCATTACCGCCACAACTAAATAGCCGCCGTTCACCATGGGCCGTGGAGTGTAAATTGGGGGAAAACCCAAGAAGAACCAACATGGAGCATATTGTTTTTATATATCACTCTATTGTATATCAAAGGGATTCTTCTTAACGAATAAGAAAAAGCTTCACAATCACTATTTGGTCATGCTATTGTATTAACTTAGTGGCTAGGCTTGAGAGCGTTTCTTAGTTTGACAAGATTCGACCCCTGCCCAACCAAAAGACATCACCAACTTCAGCACTAATTGCAGAGGCCAGCAATGTTATGTTAGGTGCATTATCTTCGAGTGTGACAACAACATGCATTTATCATGCCAACCATATCTCCTCCACCATGAGTAATTAATTTGGCAATATGTGCTGATCGATTAAACTAGTTCACCATGATTCATGAGTTGGGCTCGGTTATCTACGAGGATGGACTGTGTATTGGATGTAATGTTTTTGTGTGATTCATGATATATTGGATCAAGTTTTAAGTTGTCCGCTTTTGTAGACTTGTCTCAATTTTGGTAGATTAAAGACATTCTCAGTCGTCCTAATCAATGTCAATGATTGATATTTGTCGACTGGTTCAATATCACATACTGATGCAGAATAATCTTATTAATCATGAATATGATTGAAAAAAAGTATCATTTGTGACTTTCGGCTTGGATAATAAGAGGAGGATGACTAACAATGGCACAATAATATCATCAATTTGGTTAGTACGACATTAATCATTTTACTTCTATATCGGTAATTATGGTGACATGGGGTGAACAAACCAAGGTTACCAATTCAAGCTATACGTTTGGCCGATCTATATATGTATTTGTGTGTGTATATATATACACACATGCATATGTATTTGGTTTATTAACTGATTACTGAGTTCAATTGAAGACAACACAGTAATGATGCAAGTTGTATCAATTCTTCATCCTTTTGCTTTTCTCTTTTTTAATTTGTCACAGAGACAATTGCCGAACCTTTTTAAACATTGACAATATTTCTACATTAATCAATCACCATCTAATGTATTAAAGCTTTTCTTAAAAAAAAAATTAAAATGCGTTAAACGTATTTTTGATAAAAGGAAAACCGTTTCTTTGAAATTTGATCGATTTGCTCTTTTGGTGTGTTGGGTAAAATATTGAGAACGAAATAAGTTTGAATGAAATCATGGGCAGATATATTTGTACATGGACACCCCTCTCCTAAAATAAATTAGAATAAGCTATTTTACATGGGGTTAAATTTGCATATGTGGACACCCCTCAATTACGTTCAAAAAGTTATAGACACTCTTTAAATATATGCCGCCTACATATTGACATTTTTAATTTTTTTAAATATCAAAAGTATAGCTATAAAGTTGGAACTTGATTAAAAAAATAAAATAAAATTAGGTATATCCAAGCCAAATTTTTCTCTCTCCGCCCTCTCTTATCTGGAGCGTAGACTTTTAATTTAATCTAATTCTAATTTCTTTAATTTTCTTTTATTATTATTATTTATTTTTTCGGTTATTTAGTTGCTATGTGTTCTTGGGGTAGACCTTTCTTTAACTCGAGACTAGTGACTGATTTATACTTGATGTTATTTTTCCCTTTTTGGTACGATTAATTGGTGCAGATCGCTTTTTGTCGTTGTATTTCATATTTGACAGGTTCACTTCATGTTTCAATTTTTTTTTTGGTTTTATTGCTTTGTGCTAATGATTTGTCCTCTATAACAAACGGTTTTAATAAAAACTAGGTAATCGTAATATTCTGCAATTTTGACACAATCTATACATCAAATTCAAAATACGAAAATCCACAAAGAACAAACATAGTAGTAGAGGTACCATGGTTTTTTTTCCTTAGAATAAAAAATAGAGTATGTTATTATTACTTGTCAAGTTCTGCTAGTATAGAAATTTTAGATGGAACGTTTGTTAAATAAAAGAGATGGAATGTCTATACAAAATAAACCACCACAATATATATTATATAATTTCTTTTTTTATTGGCATTGTACATTAGTGATGATGTTAATATATGAACACTATATACTAAATATCTAAACCCGCGACTGATGAAAATCATGATTTTTTAAATTAGTAGAAGTTGATTTACCTTTTTTCACATGCAATGCTGATAGTTTCACTCTCTCCTGTATCGTCACTCATGTTGTTGAAGTCATTTCAAATAAAGTCCTTCTGAAAGATGCTTAGGTTCTATCTAGACAGGGGGTTAGCCAATCTATCCAAAAAAGGAAAATGAAAAATAGGTACAGTGTCCTAGCCTTCTATAAAAGGAGCAAGCCAGTTAGCAACGTTGCTCAGCCTAATTAACTGTTCTCTTACATTTTGCTCCTTGAGAGCTTCAACGATGGCTATAAAGGGTAAGCTAGAAGTTGAAGTTGACATTAAGATTAGTGGGGATCTCTTTCATGAACTGTTTGGGAGCAGGCCACACCATGTCCCCAACATCACCCCTGACAAGATTCACAACTGTGAAGTCCATCAGGGTGAGTTTGGCAAGGCTGGCTCTGTCCTCTGCTGGAATTATACTCTTGGTATGTAGCACCACCTCTTGGGGTTTTACTTCTATTGTCTAAGACTAACCAAATTAATGCCGATTCTTAGCCACAAGTAACACCAAACTTTCACTTTTATTAAAAAATGCTACTAAAACTTTATTGTACATAAGTGCAACACCGAACTTATTTAGAGTATATTAAAATTCTACTTTTATGAAAATTAACTGGTTATTGTAGGATTTAGTATGTTTTTGAATTATTTTTTCAATTTATATTCGAAAGCAAGGTTATAATAATAGAAAAAAATAAAAGTAGCAGAAACTCAATCGTTGGAGAGGGGATACATACGTTTCCTCAAAAACTCAACCCTCTTCCAACAATTTAGGGTTTTTCAAAACCATAGAATTTAAATTGACAGTGAATTATGCATTAGCTTGCAAAGTTGATATGTGCATTTTGTTTGTCATAAGATTTCGATAAAAAAAGAATCCTAAAATGTCCTTTTTTGTTACTGAAAAGGATAATAACAAAGAGATCAAAGAGGCTGAAGGAGAAGAACGTTATGCTAATGGTTGAAATTCATGATTATCGTATAAGGGAGATGCTAGTGATTTGGGATTGTTTGCATTGATTGCTGTTAGTACAGTTGCTGCTCTGGTGGGAGGAAAATGAACTACACCTTACTGATGCTGACGGTGAAAGTTCGTGAACTAATATAAATCTTCATAGCCTATCTCCTTATCCTTTAAAGTTTTGAGGGTCTTTGCAGGGAAGCAATATCGCCAATATGTTTCTTTTCTTTTTCTTTTCTTTGGTTTTAATTCTTCGAGAGATTATAAGTAGTCAAATTTGAATTTCATAGTTAACTTGCTACAACTGCTTATAGTGGCATTTTACTACGTGCTAAACAAGGGTAATAGCACGCTTAGGTACGACAAAGTTTAAGTGGTATTTTTTAATAGTATTGAAAGTTTAGTGGTGCTTGTTTTGTCCAAAACTGAATTATTGTCACTAATTATGGTAAACTTGCTGAGGTTATAATGATGATCATTAATAAGTGAGATTGTCCCTACATGACGCTAATTACTCTCTGTATAAACCTCTGTATGAAAAACCACAAAAACAAATATAATGTTATTGGCGCATGTAAATAAGCAACTAAAAGAATGTCATTTCATGGAAATTATTTTTTTTGTCCAAAACCACATGACGGTTAAAGTAGCATTTAAGGTAAGATAACCTGTGCATAGCACATGTTTAAAATTGATTAGTTCAAGTTACATTGTCATTCAATATTAAATATTAATTTATTGGATGATGACTCTCTCCCCCAGACTCTTAACAAGCTAGAGGTCTTTTACTGCACTGACCTATGAAAATTGTGAAACATGATGCAATCTTGGTAAATTAATTTCATGGAACCTTTTTATTGAACACTTAGCATCAGTCCTCTGACTAAGTAAAGGTAAAAACATATATATTGTTCTCTATTGGACTGACTCAGCAAATTAGATATAATAAAACCTTAGATTGACTATTATTAATTTTTAATTAAACAAAAAATTTCAAAAGATGAATGTTTAATTCGCCAAGTTAAATAATGAAAAATATGAATCAAGGGGTTACTATTGTTAGTTTTGTAATTTACAGTTGGTGACAAATATGCTCAGTTGCTCACAATTCTTCAACCCATGCTCTCTTCAGCTTACAACTTAAGCTGCTTACTACTCGTTGTAAACTCTTTACATTTATTTCTATTTTCTTAACTTCCTCCGATTTCGACACTTCTTACATAAAATTATGATTTTGCATGGACAACTTGGACTCCTGGAACTTTTAAGGCTGTGCATATTTTTAAAGCGACAAAATACTTACGCGATATCATTGGCGATAAAAGTTTAGTGCAACTGTAATTTCTCTGCGATAGAGAACTTTGGTACAAAATTTTGTATTCCAACAATAAATTTCTCTAAACTCCAAAAATATAAATTTTTTACCATTAAATAAATTTATATACTATCTTGTCAAGTTCAAAATATATTAGATTCTTGCGGCTGCATATACTATTTTCCAAAGATGTTCAAATTTATAGAATCTTTTTTGTATTTGTTCATTCCCCATTTAAGTAGCTTATAGCTATTTACCGTGACTTACAACCTTGATAACTCATTTCTCGATCTATCTTACAACTGAAAAGAACATGCTCTAAAGCAACAATATTTTAAACAACGTAGTGATTTTACATGTGATCCCTGGATAGATGGACTGAAATAAATAGTTTGGAGCCTCTGTACTGTTGATGGCTTAGGGGGCTAGGGTTCCCCCCCCTCGGTTATCATCTACAAGATAGAGTTATTAGCTGCAAAGAATCGCAAGTTGTAGGTTTTAAGTTTAATGACCCGTGTTTATGCTTTAACGTGTCAATTTATAGTTACTTAAAAAACCTTGTGAACCTTTAAAACTACATGTAGTTCCTTATGGCGGCTTGTAGCCCCTTACAACTTATGATTCCTTACAACTATTTATAAATATTTGGTATAATTTCTTCCAACCATGTATGATTTGTTATGACTGATAATGCCTTACAATTCTAATCAATTGCTTGCCACTTCTTACTTCCTGTACTTTGTCATTGCTTGTGACATAATTTTACAAATGATAATGCCTTACAATTCTAATAGGTCAATGTGTGCTGCATGTAACTTTATAATTATGAAAAATTACGGTTTAACCATTTATTTTATCAATTTAATATATGGTAATACTATTTTCAAGTCAAGAAAGACACTTAACAAGTGTTTTATAGCAAGATATGTATTATTTAATGTATTTTGTTTCCTTTTGTCTTATTCGGTCTAATATCATCAATGAAAGAATAGGTTTATCATTGTTAGTTCAATAAAGTTGTTTGTCTTTTTTCTTGGGTTACACTAATAATTCGGCATATTATGTTCCTGTCTGACAATTATCAAGTGTTAAAATTCGGGACACATTATGAATAGTGTATCATATCATAGCAACCAAGGCAAGACGTGTACTAAAAGACTTAAGGCTGCGGCATTACTTTGCAAGACATTTCCATACGTAAATGAGTATAACCATGAGAAAATTTTCAATGTTTACTTCTCTTGATAATATTTGTAATTATTTTAGTTGACGAGCAGCACGAATATATGATTGCATCTTGTAGATGGGAAAAAATGTGTTGCAAAAGTAATAGTTGAGGCAATAGACAAAGAGAACAAGTGCATCAGGTTCAAAGTTATTGAGGGTGACCTGCTTACTGAGTTCAAGAGCTTGACAGTCAACATGCAAGCTATTCCTAAGGGCGAAGTCACTGGAGTGAAGTGGATAGCTGAGTTTGAGAAGATCCATGATGATGGGCCCTATCCAACAAAACTCATGGACTTTGCCATTGCTATCACCCGAGATATCGAGGCTCATCATCTTAAAAATTAGTTAACAGCGAGTAATGACTGATGGAGTGCAGTGGATCCCTGCTTCAATGTGAAATATATCTTAAGTGTGCAATCTATTGTTAAGATATATAATGTATGTCACTATGAGATAAGTAATTTATGCCACCATGTCAAATATGCAAGAAACAATGGGACTATGCCATAAATAATACTGGATTATGGTGATTGCAAGAATACATTGCTTCTACTTGTTCAAATTCTATCAATCATTATAAATCTATAAATTAGTTTATGCGGAATCATCAGCTATATAATATGATAATAAAAATGGAAAATCTAACTAAAAAATATTGAGAATTTAGACCACTTGAGGTGACTCTTTATTAGGCCTCGGCATTGGACCGGGTGTCCAGTGGGCACACCGTGGCAAGCTGGAAAAAAAAGGGGTCAGGCCTGTATAATTTGTTAAATGGACCGGAACTTAGAGGGCCGCCATTGAGATGCAATTAGCGGGTCTGGTACGGGCTGGGTACCGGGCTTAAAAAAACTCAACAGAAACCCTACGGGCTAACCTGTGCAAGGCCTTTCTTGTCCCCGCTTCCAGTGTGTTCACGCCTTCCCTCTCTCCCCGTCTTTTCTTCCTCTCTCTACGCTTGAAAAAACTCAACTTTAGGAGACAAGAAATTTGAAGTTTCAGCTAATTACTCTTAATCTATGTTGATTTTTAACTCTTTTTTCAAATTACTAGATAATGGGTTCCTCCATCTAGGTCAAATTCGATTACGTTGAGATTTTGGTGGAATTTCGAGTGATTAGTGAAGACTACCTATGTTCCAATCGACTGATGTAGAAATTTCATCCCAAATTCTCTAAATTTCTGAGTTGGGTTTTACTAATGTGGGTTGGATGTTGTAGAAGAGTTGGTTCCAATTTCAGATTTTTCATTCCTCGTTCTTATTCCTTGCATTGGCTGCCTTTAATTTCTGGGTTGGCTGGCTTCAATTTCTGGGTTGGCTTCTACATGGGATTTTTCATACTTCTAGGTTGGATTTTTCATTTCCAAATACTACCAATTTTGAATTTATTTTAGTACTTAATTTTGGAGGGATTAAGGGTTTTTTCTTAGTTTTATGCTCCCTTGGTGTTTGCAATGAAATTCGAGGCATCTAGGTTTGGTTTCTATTTAGTCTGTTCTGCAAGTTTTGAATTCTATCTCCTCTGTTTTGAATTCTATATCCTCTGTTTTAATTGCCAAATATCTCTTCTTCTCTTGAGAAGTAGGTATTCTTCTAGTTGTAATAATCCTCTTGATTTTATTCGGCTTCATTGTTGTAGAGTGTTACCATTAACTGGCCTTGAGTTATTTATTGGAAAAGTATAGATATCTAAAATTGAAATCCAAGAGGAATGGGGATTGATCCTTTGTTTCTGTGACTTTTGGGTAATTCTTTTGGTGATGAATTAACTTGACGCCAGATTCTTTTGTAGGGTTTTTGGGCAGGGGACGGGCGTAGATGTATATAGCTTTGTTCCTAGGCCATAGAGAATCTCTTTTTGATAGATTCTAAAAGCATTTACTACACACTACTTGGCATTAAAGGTGTAAATGATTGTTTAGCCTAGTGAGATATTAAGCTTTGCAGTTGGGATTGTATTTGAATTTTCTTTTTGTCAGTAGCCTAATGCAAATATTGTTTGACATTGCGTCCCTGACCTTTGTTTCTTGGAACCTAGAATGTGGTTGTTTGAACAATATTTTCTTTGGGAAAATGCTAATCAAAATCATCGATTAGATACTAGAAGTTTTCAAAGAGGCCTCATTTCATCTCTTCAATGTGGAGTGATCTAGACAATTTTAGTGCCAGGTTGGTTGTTCAAATGCTGTGGTGTAGGTGAAACATAAGATGCTATTGCACTGCAAGAGAATTTCATATTTTATGTTGGTTTCTACGTCTTTTAGCCCTTTGAGATTATATAAGCTCCTATGGTTCTGATTCCTTTGATACTCGTTTCTTATGCTTTTTTCAGAAGAGTTGTGACAATGCATCAGAATCATTGCTAGAATAGACTGACCTAATCATTTGGATATATACCAACTGGTGCTTATTTGTTGAGGAAGTGATATGGAAAGTGAAGTGACAACCTCTTCAGTGCAACTCGAAGATGGATATAGTGAGCATGCCATTCAACAACGTAAAAAGAAGAAGAGGTCTAAAGTGTGGAGGGAGTTTGAAGAAGGCAAGAAAGCACAAGGTGAGAAAACAGCAACTTGTAAGCATTATAAAGTAGTCATGACCGCTAATCCTAATAGTGGCACTTCTCACTTGAAGCGTCACTTAGATAAATGTCCACATCAACCTAGTGGAGTTGAAATTGGGGAGTTGGGTACTGATGATTGTGAGGAATTTGTCTTTAACATGAATGAGCTTCGAAAAGAAATTATGCTTTATATCATAGAAGGAGCTCATTCGTTTGCAACTATTAAAGAGAAAGGTTTTAGATAGATTATGTCTAAAGCTAATCCGAACTTTGTGCCATTCAGTCATTCAACAACTAAGAGAGAATTGTTGTCCATGTATATGGGGGATAGAGATAAGGTCAAGGACATGCTATTGAAAGTTTCGGGTGAGATTTGTTTGACAACTGATAATTGGAAGTCAAACTACACTTATTAGCACTACATTTGCATCACAACTCATTTTGTGGATAGTGCTTGGAAGTTGCATAAAAGGATCCTTAGGTTTAGGGCGTTGACACCTCCTTATGAAGGTGAAAGTACTGCGAATGAAGTGTTTATGTTTCTTACTTAGTGGAACATTGAACATAAGATACTTACTATCACTATGCATAATGCCAAGTATAATGATGTAATGGTGTCTAATATGAAAAAGCGTCTTATTCCAAGGAATGGGTTGATTAGCAGTGGTGCTTTTTTCCATATTCGATGTTGTGCACATATCTTGAATCTTATTGTGCAAGATGGTTTGCAATTGATTGGAGACATTTTGAAAAAGATTCGAAATTTGGTGAAGTTGATGACCAGGTCTTCTCAATGAAGTAAAGATTGCTATGAAATTGCTGAAAAATATTTTGATTTGCATGTGAGAAGAAAACTGAATTTGGACATGCAAGTCCATTGGAATTCCACTTATAAGATGGTGGATAATATTATGTATTATAAGAGTGCGTTTGGTTATTTGGTGTCCACTAATTCACCATTGAAACTCTATGTGCCTGTAGAAGAAGAGTGGGAAAAAGTCACTGTTATATATAAATTTTTAAAGTTATTTTATGAAGTAACTTGTATGTTTAGTGCTGTTAAGACCCCGACTTCGAATTTATATTTTAAGGGTGCGTGGATGGTCCATCGTCATTTGCTTGAGGCTACTCAAGATCCTTATGAATTTTTAATGGACATAGGATATATGATGCTTGGGAAGTTTGACAAGTACTGGTCCGAGTATAACCTATATTTATTATGTGCTGTCATTCTTGATCCTAGATGCAAGGTTAAATTTGTTGAATATTGTTTCAGTAAACTGTTTGCCCCGAATGATACCATAGAACGGGTGGATAATGTATTGGATACTTTACGTTCCCTGTATGAGGAGTATAAATTACATTCTACATCAACTTCACTAATTGTCAGCTCTTCTTCTATTGTACGTGGTTCTGGGGATGATTATTTTGATGATTATAACAGTTTTAGTGGTAGAAGGTCTAGACCACAAGAAGGGAGGTCGCAACTTGACTTATACTTGGAGGAGCCAGCCCTTGAGATAATTATGGAGTTAGATGTTTTGGAGTTTTGGCATGGAAGGTCCATGAGATACCCAGAACTTTCTTTAATGGCACGAGACTTGTTGACTATCCCAGTTAGTACTGTAGCCTCAGAGTCTGCATTTAGCCTTGGTGGCAAAATCATCTCCTCGACTCGTAGTGCATTGAAACCAAAGACTGTACAAGCACTGGTGTGTTCGCAAGACTGGAGATGTGTAGACTATGATGCAACTTTAGTGGTCAATAATGATTCTAATTCAGACGAGGAAGGAGCATATGAGGATGAGGAGGACAATACAAGTCTTTTCTTTTAGGTAATTAGTTCTTTTGATTATTATAATAAGTTATATTTACTGGATTATACTTGTGAGCAACACTTACATGATGCTAATATTTTCATATGAAATTCAAGTGCAGGACTTTGTAATCCGTGGCTTCGTGATCAAATCTGGACTTTATCATTTGGTAGAATTGGTTTTAGAAATTATCATCGTTAAGTTGGAATTGCTCAGTGGTGTATTTTGAATTTGAGCTTATTGTAATTTGGATTACAATTGGTTGTGTATTTTCTAACTTTAAATTTGGACTAGTTTAACTTGGTTGGAAAATAACAAAGATATTAGTTGGTAAATTAACTAACCAAAAACACTCATTAGGTGATAATGGGTGAGCCATGGACGGGTCGGACTTATTTGGCCCATAACCCGGCCCAGCCCATTAACAAATGTGCTGGGATGGACTCGGCCCGCTTAGTTAATGGGATGGCCCAGTCCGGCCTGGCCCACTCCATTGCCCACCCCTACTCTTTATGTAAACATCTTTGATGTTGCTCTCGTCTATAAAAATGTAACTGCTCATACTATTTCCTATGAAGATTTCACAGACAACATTGTGTGAGTTCAATCCCTTTTTTTTTAATTAGCCACATGTATGTTGACTAACTATATTTGGTGACCCTAGTATCTAATGCCCGAGTAAAACATTGGTATTACTTTCAAACTTACATGCTTATGTGTCCCCAATATATAGTGAAATAAGCAAATCAAAAAAATTAAAAGTCAATATGTGGCAAATGGAAATTTGAATTATCGACACTTCGATATCCTATAGTGTAATGAAATAATAACATCTCGATATCTATGTTGATATATTAAAACAAAGTGAACAGTGACGTTGATTTATCTTCAAGCAATGTCAGCTCTCTTTGTGGAGCTCATCCTAACCCTTGTTATGGTTTTTCTAAGGTTTACCTTTTTTACTTGAATATTGTGAATTCAATTGTTTTCTTGTGTTCTAAATTATAGAATTTATTAATGTGCTCAATGGAATATGTACATAGAGGCGATGATGCCAATTTTGAGCTACTCATTGCTCTTTCCTAACAGCTTTTGGGTGATAAGCATGGGTGCTTATAGCTACAGGGGGACGAGAATCTTAACGATGTCTTGAATCACCTCATGCTGGTAGGAAAAATTGATTTAATCAGATGTAGTGAATGAATGTGTTGTGAAGAGTGCAATATAATGAGCTTCGAACCCTAAGTGGGGTCTCTCCATATCTGATATGGATGGGATAACCATCCTATTCCAATTCAATGCCCTAGAAAAGATCAAGAGGATCTGGAATAGGGGCCTATGGGCAATTATAGGTAGTCGTACGACATTAAAGAGGTGTATGTACAAGATATAGATTTCCCTATGTCGTGGTTTTGGATGTACTATTTTGGCATGCCTCATAACATGCAGAGCCAATCTAATTGCAATAAAATAGGTGCTATGATGGGTAATTTGCTTGAGGATGATTTGCATGAAGTAGGGGTGCTATATTTTAGACTCAAGGTAGAGATGAGCATTTTGAAGCATTTATGCTCACGTTGTCCACTGAAACATAAAGGAGGGAAGGTTAGGTTGATCAACGACAAATATGAGAGAATTATTGTTTCTACTTTGGTTGTGGTACGCTTGTCTATGAGGAGAGATGATGCGATAGTACTACAAAGGGGGACAACTTCTTTAGGGTGTGCATAAAGGAAAGAGAATGAGATGAAGAAACTTCAGGCAGCTAGTAGAGTGAAGGCTCCTTTAGGAGTTAGCATAAACTTTTGTTATGAGTTCATCTACACTGCAAAAGGGGAAGCCCTCTCTTGCAAATAAATGATGTCCATATAGGATTATGAAGGACTTGACAATCATTGAAAATCGATGCTTTCCAATCCCAACTTTGGAGGGGACACCTCAATACCATTCTTTTTTATTAAATGATGTTGGGTTGAACCTAGAAATATATATAAAAAAAAAAGTATGTGCATTCCCAAATGGCTACAATTCTTGGTATCTTATGTGATTTCTTGGTATTAGTAGTACTAGATCATCAAATAGTTTGTGGTTTTTGTGGAAGGATGTAATTTTGAAGGTGATATCTTATGCTAACCACATGTCTTAGCAGTTATTCTTGGTGAGGATGACCAACCTCAATGGTTTACGGTGGGTATATATAGATTGATCG
Organism: Carnegiea gigantea; assembly: GCA_029747015.1. Taxonomy (NCBI): domain Eukaryota; kingdom Viridiplantae; phylum Streptophyta; class Magnoliopsida; order Caryophyllales; family Cactaceae; genus Carnegiea; species Carnegiea gigantea. Next base: position 27,248 of record JAKOGI010001494.1, read on the forward strand.
ATAACACATAGAAATATAGGACTTAGTAGCTAATGAGTAGGGACTTACAGGGTACATCTACTATACCAATCCTTTTTTTCAAGCGATTCTAATGAGATTTTGGTGGTAGAGGATAAGGATGGTGATCATCGTAAAAGGTTGAGCAAAATGCAAGGGTTTGTGGAGGTGGTTGATGGTTGTGATCTTCACAACTTGGGTAATAAAGGAGACTCATTCACCTGCCATAGGGGCAAAATAAGGCATGATTAGACGATTCCTTAGCTAATCATGGCTCAAGTTCTTTCCCACACATTAGTGTGACGTCTTCTCTAGGTATCAGTTTCACCACAACGCATTAATGCTTATGACTACGAGTAGATTCATTTACGAAATTAATGATAAGCCTTTCAAATTTGAGCCACTTTGACTGTCTCACAGGGATTGTGATGTGATGATGAAAAATGCCTAGGATAAGAGGATGCTTGTGTGAAGTAACGTCCTGTAATGAAAAACTTAAGTTATAGAGCAAGGCCAAGTTTAGGTGTTTACAGTAGCAAATCAAGGAATCTAAAAAAGCTTTTGCTATCACAAATAGGAAATCTACCTTAATAGATAATTTAATAACCTGCAAGAAAATTAGCATAGTCGTGGATGATTTATATTAGAAAGAGCATTCTTTCTGGCATGTCAAAGCATGACAAAATGAGCTTAAAGATGGGGATAACAATACAATATATTTTCACCCTAAGGCCAAGTCTAGAAGAAGCATAAGTAGGGTAAAGAGATTAGAAGATGAAATTAATCAAGTGTCACTTCGAAGAGAGACATGAAAAACATTGTGATAAGTTATTTTAACACCCCCTTTTCCTTTGCAAATCTTATATATTTTGATAGCACCTTAAGGGGGCTACTCCTCATGTCGATGCTTGTATGAAGAAGGTCTTAAAAAGAGCCCCTTCTAGAGATGAGATTTATTATGCTTTAAACGAAATGCATCCTAGTAAGGCCCCAACCCTTGATGGAATGCACGCTTTACTTTTCCAGAAATATTACGTTATGCTTGTAATATGGTATCCAGAGGACATAGAGGGATGAGGTAGATTTGCATTTTGTGAAGTCAATTAATATTGTTCTAATTCCCACAGTGAAGGAAGTGAACTCTATTACTCAGTATGGACCTATTAGCTTATGTAATATTATAAACAAATTCTATCCAAGATCAAGATCAATAGTAGCAAGCCACGCAAGGCATTTTCTTTATGGTGTCATATCAGAGCGAGAAAGTGCCTTTGTATAGAAAAAATTGAAGGCAAGCAGATAATAAGATGTGTGCTGTGAAGCTGGATATTAGATAGGCACATGAGCTTTCTTTGTTCGGTTATTAAAAACATGTGCTTCACTGAACGTTGGACCAATCGAGCTTACAGATGCATATCCACGATATGCTACTCTTCTATGATTAATGGTCAAGTGTGGGCCTAGGCAAATTAATCCACTTTTATATATTGGTTTATCTCGTAAGCTGGGCCTTTCATGGGACTCATCTCTAAGGTAGTTGAGAAGAAGGAGATCCATGGGGTGGTGGTTGCTAGAAAGCCACCTAAATGTCACACCTTTTCTTTGCCGATGACTATGCTCCTGAGGACGCATCTAAAATGATAAAGATTATTGAGTCACATGAGACGCGCTTAGGATAGCGTATCAATGCTGTAAAATAAGAGGTGGTTGTTATTAGAAATGTAGCTGTTAGTAAATTTTCACAAGTATACGGTTTATCGTTGTAACATTTATAGGTATTGTCCCCAGGGATAGTTGTGAACTTTGGTCATCAAAAATTCTAAACTAATTTAAAAGTTATTCTACCAATTATTAGACTAAGCAAACCATATAAATTCATGGAATTTAAAGCTCTAACTTGCAAAGGCCTAACATCAAAATGAAAAGGAAGCACCAAACTGTAAAAAAAAAAAAAAATCGAGCCCTCAGCACTTAGCTGTAATAATTTGTTTTCATTCAGGAAACACACGAATCAGCCACTTACGCAGAGCAAACTGAAGAAGCATAGCAAACTGAAGCGCAATCCATATCTCCAATTGAGCCAAATTCAAGCAATTATATGAACTTTAATACTCTAAAAACTGAATCTGGAAAACTTAAACTACAAAATTGAACAAGAAGGAAAAGCTAAAAACTAATCTGAAACTGAAAAGAATTGAAAAGGAAAACTATCTTTAGTTGCTACCTAATCTGAAATTGGAAGAGAAAACAAGGCTTGAAACTGGAAACAAAATTCTCCACCCTACTCTGCTCTGCTTCGGCCCCCTATTAAAGGCCCCTTAAAGTCGCCATTCTCGAATCCTTTGACTGCCCCCATTAATGCTCAAAATAATTGCCTTGAAACTGTCGGGATAATGATGATGATAATTACGGAACGTGAAAGAGGGAAGCGAGAGAGAGAAATGGTTGAAAAATGGCAGATGAAGCGCCATGGCCAGCCATGCTCTGTTTTGTTCGGTCTCCCCTATTTTCCGATCTGGTTTAGGCTTCGTGGGATAGAGGAAGATGAAGGAACAGTGGGCTACAGTTATGATGAGGAAGAGGAAGGGAAGGAAGGGGACGGTATGCAGGAGAAGATGAACGGTGCTCTGTTTGGGTTGCTTCGGCTTGAATCACCGAGGAAGAAGAAGAAGGGCCAAGGGGGGTGGGGCTGTTGGGTCATGTGAGGGCTACGTGGGTGTTAAGTGAGAAGGAGGAGGGGTGGCGGTCTGGGCATTTATTTTGGGTATGGCTTGGGCTGGCCCAAAAGAGAGTAAAAAAAAAAAGGAAGAGAAGAAGAGAAGGAAACCGTCTAGGCGCAACTGCTGAGGCCCGAATTGGGCCTGGCCCACGCGTGAGAGAAAACTGCTGATAGAAAGAGGGATGACGCTGGGCAGGGCCTCAATTTTGGGTCGTTGGGCTCATCTGGACTGGGAAGAGAGTAATCCAATGCTTCTCTTGAGCTTTATTCATCATTTTTCTCAAGTTTTTCCAATTCCTACAAGATGAACGAAAATATTATTAAAATTCTAATTATCCAATTTATTTCGAGCAATTCTTACTCAATTTAAGGGTATAAAATGTCGCAATTTATGATTTAACAGTAGCCTGAGAGGTAATGGAGGATATTTTGGGAATTCTTTAATTAAAGGAGATGGACTACTTTGCTAACAATCTAGGGGCTTTTACCATGTTGGGAATGTGTAAGAAGGTAATTGTTGCCTATTTAGATGAACACATTTGGAAGAAAGTTCAAGGTCTGAAGAGAGGAGGCACTCCATAGAAGGGAAAGAGATCCTCATATGTGTAGTTGCACAATTGAATCTCACATATACGATGAGAATATTTAGACTCTCAGATGGTCTATTAGACGAGACACATGCTATTCTTGGACACTTTTGTTTGGGTTCCACTGATCAAAGTTGTGAAATACTTCGCAAGAACTAGGAGTTCTTATGTCAGTCGAGGTCATTTGGTGGAGTTAGATATAGGGATCTATGTACTTTCAATGATGTACTTCTTGTAAAGCAGGCTTTACAACTTATAGATGACGATGGGTCATTATTGCACTAGTTTATAAAGGCAAGGTATTACACTAAGAAAGACTTCATTTGTTTACATAGATATCATCTTTCAAGTTTTACATAGAGAAGCATTTTGGGTACGAAAATTCTTTTGCTAGAAGTACTTCAATGGATAATTGTGGATAGGAGAAGGGTCAAACCTTGGTGTCATGAGTTGGTGCAAGTTGAGTCTAATTTGGTAGCACGATGCACCGACTATGAATTCAACTCTGACATAAGAGTATGTGATTTAATCAGTGTGGAAATAGGGAGGTGAAAAAGAGACCTATTCAGGCTTATTAACACAATAGAGGCAATGCAAAAAATATGAAATTCACCACTCAAATTCCTAGATAAAGGGGATACGAGGTATTGGTGATTTGAGAAGAAAGGGTTATTCAGGAGTGTGTAAGCGCCAAATTCCTTCCCACGGGATTTTAAATTAACTGCTTGAATGCATGTTTTGGGTATTGTCACCCAGTGATGATAGTTAACGAACCCATCGAGGTTAAATCAACACAACTACTTCGATTCCTTATCATCATTCTGTAAATAAAATTTTTTCTTGGTTTCTAAAAATTTTCAAATTTTTAAAAGCTATTAAAAACTTTAAAAGCTTCGAAAGTAATTGTAAAAAGGTGAAAAGCTTAGGGTTTGCCCAATTTGCTAGTGCGGGGGCTTAAACTTGAGACCTTGAGAATGAGTGAGTGAGATTGTAACTAGTGGGCGCCGTATTACCTTGCTGCAACTCTACTCAAGAATTTCTCACAGCTAAAACAAGGACAGTTGGCATGATTTAGTGCTGCAGGAACCTAGCGGTAAGTTCCTGCCACCTAACGAGTGCCGCTAAGTCTTGTTATAGGTCATTGGGCTTGCCTCCCTTCCAACTCTTAATATCACATGTGATTACATTGTTGATTGCTTCAACCTAGCTAATTCAAGATGCATTTAGGTGATTGCATATTCCCATTTTAAAATATTTGAGAACAAAAGTGATTTTGTTTATATTCTTGAATTTATTTCTAGCTTAGAAAAGTCACCTTACTATCGCTATAGGCAGAGACATGCATTACTCATTTTCATAAGATTTACCACCCAGCAAAACTACACTCTCTTCTCCTCTCATATAGATCTGGCAAAACTGATCTGAAACCCAAAACCCGAACCGAACGACCTGGACCTATACCTAGCCTGAAATCCAAAATATGCTAACCCAAAAGTGAACTCGAAACCCGAATTAACCAAAACCAAACCATACCCGACCCGAAATTTTCTACAAAGTTACTTGTTTTGGCATGACAAGCGTATTTGACCAAAAATTGGTTGACCCAAAATCGACTCGAACCGACCCATAGTCGACCCAAACCGAAGCGATCTGAAATGTCACTTAACCCGAACATGACCCGACCCAAACTTAACTCGACCCGTACCCGAACCAAATAACCCATTTGCCAGGTCTACTCATACACATGTTCTGCTTCACTTCTCTTACTCGAGTAGAACTCCAACAAAATCTACTTCTTTCCTCATACAAAACTTTTTTCAAAACTTGGTAGCAATAATACTCTGCCAAAGTCCTCACTCAAAACCTTTTGCAAAAGGATACGTATTTTTAGAAAGGCTAGCCCTATCATACCCTAACATACTTAGGAGGAAAGGAAACCAAGAATTAGAGCTTGCTACTTTATTTGGATTGAAGTAGCTCCTAAAGGATATAAATTAAAGAGAATAGTCTTATGTATCGCTGCCTTTAACTTTTTTCTTGTTCATCAAGTTTTTGTTTCATCCTCCATGATTATATGCTTTGTACTTCTACTCTTGCTCATAAAATCAAAATATATTGGTAATAAATTGAGCTCCTAAATTTATGCTTTCCTTATCCATTTCAATTCTTTTATGATGAATTATTAATAAGTGGTTAGCAAACAAAAATGCTTTTTGTTAAGTGCCTCACTAGATAAGACTAATTCACAACACATATCTATTGTATGGAACCGAAAAATATAAATTTCAAAAAATTCATCTCCAGTAGATATCACTATTGAAATGGGCAATCCAATGGTGGTCTTCCACACTCTATTAGATGACACCTTCACACTGAATCTATTCTCATGGTTCGTAGCTATGGAGCCATTTATTTAATCCACATTCAAGGATCTCGGGAGTCATGCTCCTATAAAAAAATCTTTCTCTTTCTTGAAAATCAAATGGTGTGTCCCTTCATTGTCCCTTTGTTTTAAAGGATTTGATTAAAAGAGGAACTGGGAAATTTCTATACAATTAAGGGTTTCTACATTTCCTAGAAAAATATGCTAGTGACTCCCTAAAATTAAAGCATCATTTTATCCTATCACATTTCGGAATTGAATGCCACTATGAGGAAGCTGATGTGATGCATCCACTATAATCGTTAGAGGGTAAGCCATAGATGAAAGGAAAAAAGGAAGAGGATTGAAAGACAGTGGAGCCTCAAGGAACCCCGATTGCCTTCCTGCTTCCTTTCTCCCAACGAGGTCATCGATTTCAAGGCACTTCCATTGGTGACTCCATTGCGGACATATATATAAGAGTGTGAGAATTAAAAGAAATGAATACAATTAATTTTTTTTCCAGTTCAAAATTTGTATTATGTATGCATTTTGTATAATGTCTTCAGCCTGGGTAACATGTCAAAGTTTATCGAGTGCCCCCCAGTAAAGCACGCCCTTGGGATTATCCTTTTACCTGCCAAAATCCATGTGAAACTCCTTACTATAGCTAGCTCTTCCCATTCAGTTACGACATTGCCTCTAAAAGGGACCACAGTTCGACTCTTGAAAGAACACCACTTCAGAGAAAAGAAGGGTCAAGTCTATCCCCACCTTAACGTTACAACCACTGACTCTGCCGCGTCCTTTGGACATAGTTCTAGGATCAAACTTCATTTGAATGATTGCCTTGAATAAGTGTTAAGTCCTTCTTGTTGTACCCATTATATTTATCAAGAGAGTCTATTTTTAAATGAAGCCATATCTTTTAGCTTTTTTGATGAATAACTGAAGCCATGCTAGGAATGTGACGTGTCCTAATTAAAAATTTATGGATTAAAAACCAAGGAATTCCTATCACAATATTTCTACAATACGGACTTGTCTATTGCACGTCATGAAATAAAACTTAACAAACAGGGGGAAAAAGAAAGTTCTTAGATAATTTGGCCTGATGGAGAGCAAAAGCATCCTTGATGCTATGTTGTCCTAAGGGGAAAGAACAAGTCCACATGTTTATTAGAAACATATGACCCAATTATGACTAACATCTATGGTTTTATCCATTGAACACTTTCACACTACTAGATGATGTCAGGATGTTAGTAGAAGAAAAGATGTAAAAAGGGCTAAACAATGCCTATCAAGGCAATAAGAGCTCCTTTAATGATAAGAATGTTGTCAGAACCTCTAATGCCTAATTGATAAATAAGGTCAACACAATAGAGTCCTCCAAACTTCCCCGTACCTATAATGTGTTCACCTAATGATAAACCTTTATTTTACACACTTTTAGGCATGGTTTTTACCTCTTAACTCGACAGTTTCTGGTATAATTTCGTGAGTTTAGAGGTCGATTATTCATTGGTTATCTCAAATCCACCTAAAAGTTGTGTTTTCGTGTTTACAGGAATCTGACTTGAATAAATGAGGAAAACAAGCCAATGCCGCGCTAAATTGGAGCAAAAAGGAACAATATTGAGCTAAAGTAGGCGGCACGGTGATTTCAGGACAGGTGGCACGAGCGTGCCACCCAAAGAAGCGAAGAAGCAAAAGTCATAAAAGTGGCACGGGGGACCCGTGCCTGGTGGCACGATCGTGCCACTTTAGTTTCTCCCGTTTTATCGATTTGCGTGTGTTGTAATCGACAGTTTTTGGATTGTAATTTCTTCTCCTCTCTCGAGATAGATGACTTCTAGGGTTCTTAGGTTTACTTTTTGTTGTTATTGAATTCAAAGCTTTGGATTGGATTCTGTTTACGCCTTCGGAAGATTATCGCAGCAAATTATTCATAGTACACTTTTCTACCCTTTCTCTTACGTTTTAATTCAAGTTTCGCACTCTTTGGCATGTTATTGTTATTGATTGAAGTTGTGATTTTGATTAGAACAATGTTTAGCGGCTAAGTTTCTTAATCTTGAATTGGGTGTAGCCCTTATGATGTGATTTCGATTGTCATTTCTAGGTTTTTGTGAATTTATGCCTAAAGTATAATTGAATTCTCACTTAGCATGCCAGGTGTTCGATGAATTGCCTGAGAGGGTTAAATTCACATTCTTAATTAGGGTTTAGGAGACTAACGAAAGTTAGGTTCTTTACTTAGAGTAGCTTTGTGAGCGGTTGAATTACTTGACACGAAAGTAGTTGGGGTTTCAATCGGGAATTAAAATTACACGATCTTGTGGTCTTGAGATTCTAGTTTCATGAAAATAGATAACTAGAGTAACCTGACCAGTCTAATGACCTTTGAGAGAAGGCGTAGATGCTTTTAATTGGTAATCATTCCATTTCAATTATCTTACGGGCAGATTCACATAGCTTAGTTTACTTTCCAAGGAACATCATAGTGTGGTGAACCCCAATCCAGGATTCTCTTCATAATTGATTTAGACCCAATAGAAATAGAATCAGTTAAGCTCACTCCATTAGACTTAAGCCTAGATTAAGTGTTAAAGGCTGATTCGGTGATTGAAACCAAGTTCCCTGCGGATACGACCCGTACTTGCCTTTGCTGGCTACAACCGACACCGTGCACTTGCGGTATATTTTTAACACAACAAGTTTTTGGCGCCGTTACCGGGGGAACTTGTTTGTCTTCAGCATCAAAAGCGATTTCAAACGCTTGAGATTAGGCTTTTTCCTTTTTCTTTTCCTTTTTCCCTTTCCCCTTTTCCTCCTTCTTGCTTGTTTTTACTCTTGCTTGAGCCTGCTTACGCTTGGTATAGTTTTTGGCTTTGTATGCACAGGCGCAGTCCGGGGAGTCACCACTTGCTTCCCCTGAATCCTGAAATCGAAGCCACTGCTCGCAAGCAAAGCGGCGCACAAAAGAAGAAACAAGCAGAATCTACAATGGCGGCGCAAGATAACCACGTCCTAAGGGACTATGCAATGCCTCAGTCGTCGGGTATCACCTCTTCTATAGTGAACCCCGCGGTTGAGGTGAACAATTCCGAGCTGCGCCCGGCCCTTATCTCGCTAGTGGCGAGACCAGTTCGGTGGGCACCCTTCTGACAATCCCAATATGCACCTTCGCAATTTCCTTGCGAAGTGTGATACTATTAAGCTCAATGGGGTCCCCACCGACGCCATTCGACTGAGGCTCTTCCCATTCTCCTTGAGGCACAGAGCAAGAGACTGGCTCCAGAATGAGGAGCCAAACACTTTCGGCACATGGGATGCGCTCTCCAAGGCGTTTCTGAGCAAATACTTCCCCCCAGGGAAGACGGCCAAGCTGCGTGCCGATATTACTTCATTCGCTCAGCTGCATAGCGAATCTCTGTATGTGGGAACGATTTAAAGATTTGCAACGCCAATGCCCCCACCATGGAGTCCCTGATTGGCTCCTTATCGAGACCTTCTACAATGGTCTGGATCAGTCCCTCAAGATGTCAATTGATGCTGCTGCTGGGGGGCACTGATGGGGAAATCTAATGAGGTGGCCAAGACCCTGCTTGAGGATATAGCCGCCAACAACTACCATTGGTCCAATGAGAGGGCAACCCCGAAGAAGGCAAGTGGGGTTTACGGGATAGATGCTGTGGATATGTTGGCAAGCAAGGTTGATGCCCTTGCTCAGAGGTTTGATAGGTTGGGCACCCCTCATCCAGGGAGTCCTTCTAACGCCATGTATGAGGTTGGGGCACTTTGTGAGATCTGTGGCATTCAAGACCACATTGCTACTGAATGCCAAACCACTTTCCCAGGCGTTGAGCATGCCAATGCAATGCAAACTTATGGTCAACGCCCACAAAACAACCCCTACTCAAACACCTATAACCCCGGTTGGAGAAATCATCCAAATTTCTCCTACCGCAATAACAATCCCTTGCCACATAACCCTTCTCAATCCCAACCACAACCTCCCAGTTTCCAATACAGAGCTCCTTATGCCCAAGCTCCCCAACAAGCCCCTCAATAACCTCCGCCTCCTCAACCTAAGTCCAATCTGGAGAGCCTCATGGAGCGCTTTATAACTACTCAGACGAAGAGTAATGAGGTACTCAGTGAGTCGATTAACCAGTTGAACTCCAAGTTTGACTCTATGGCTACTCACTAGAAGATGATGGACAATCAAATCGCTCAAATTGCACAGCAAGTGAACCATTTGTCTAGACCCCAGGGACATCTGCCAGGTCAACCTGAGACCAATCCCAAAGGCCAGATAAATGCTATTACACTGCAGAGCAGCAGGGAGCTGGAGGGTCCCATAGTTCCTATGAGGGAGGAGGAGAAGGGAGCTGACATTGTGGATGGTGAAACTAAGGTGATCCCTAGTGAGGCTATGAGTGAGAGGGCCCAAAATGAGAAGCCCAAAGAGGAAGCCCCAGAAATTATTCCCTCTCACGCGAAGCCTTGCAAACCTTCTATCCCTTACCCTCAACGGCTAGTAAAGGCCAAGGAGGAGCACAACTACGGCAAGTTCCTCGAGATGTTAAAGAAGTTCCATATTAACATCCCCTATTTGGAGGCCATAACTGCCATGCCTTCCTATGCCAAGTTCTTAAAGGATTTTCTCTCCAATAAAGGGAAGCTACTCGAGAACGCTACGGTGTCTCTCCCTGCGGAGTGTAGTGCGATCATTCAGAACAAACTCCCTCTTAAACTTTCAGATCCAGGGAGCTTTTCTATCCCCTGTTCTGTCGGGGGCCTCACCATTAGTAGAGCACTGTGTGACCTTGGGGCTAGCGTGAGTCTCATGCCATACTCCATCTGCAAGAAGCTGCAAGTGGGAGAGCTGAAGGCCACCACCATCTCCCTGCAGCTAGCAGACCGCTCAGTCAAGTACCCTCTTGGTGTCCTTGAGGATGTCCCACTTCAAGTAGGGAAATTTTTCATTCCCTGCGACTTTATGGTTATAGAGATGGAAGAAGACTCCCGCATTCCTATTATCTTGGGAAGACCATTTTTGGCTACTGCGGGAGCCATAATCGATGTCAAGAACGGTAAACTCTCCCTTCAAGTGGGGCACGAGAAGGTGGAGTTTAGCCTGCCGTAAATGATGGCCTCTCCCACTTCAGGCGACTCTTGCTGTAGAGTCGACGTATTAGAGAAAGCCCTCAACCAGGAGGGCATGATCCATAGTTCTGTGGACGACCCGTTGGAGGCCGCATTGATTGGTTGCCACGTTACAAACTCCAGTTCGGGTGAGAAGGAGGAGTATGCCAGACTCCTCAATGAGTCCCACGAAGAGATCCATAGCGTGGAGGAACCTACCTCAAAGAAGGAAGAGGAGCGTCCACTGAAGGTAGAACTCAAACCCCTACCTCCTCATCTCAGGTATGAATTTTTGGATTCTTCTCATGAATTTCCCGTTATTGTTAATGCTAATCTGGATGGCCCCCAATTGGAACAATTGTTGGATGTGCTTCGTAAGCATAGGGGTGCCATTGGGTATAGCATTGATGATATTCGGGGACTTAGTCCTACATTTTGCATGCATCGCATCTTTCTTGATGCCAGTCACCACCCTTCTCGACAACCTCAGCGCCGTATAAATCCAAATATGCAAGAGGTTGTCAAAAAGGAGATTTGTAAACTGCTTGATGCCGGAATTATCTACCCTATCTCAGATAGCGAGTGGGTGAGTCCAGTCCAGGTAGTCCCCAAAAAGGGCGGCATGACTGTCGTCAGGAATGAGCGAAATGAGCTTATTTCCACTAGGACTGTTACTGGGTGGCGCATGTGCATTGACTACCATAGATTAAACCAGGCCACCCGAAGAGATCATTTCCCCCTCCCTTTCATTGATCAAATGCTGGAAAGGTTGGCAAGGCATTCCTTTTTCTGCTATCTGGATGGTTATTCTGGTTTCTTTCAGATTCCTATCCATCCCGATGACCAGGAAAAGACGACCTTCACGTGCTCGTATGGTACCTTCGCTTATCGAAGGATGCCATTCGGATTGTGTAATGCTCCGGCCACCTTCCAGCGTTGCATGACCGCCATATTTTCTGACCTTATCGAAAATATCATGGAGGTGTTTATGGATGACTTCTCGGTTTATAGAGGTACCTTCGCTCTTTGTTTGGAAAATTTGACCAGGGTACTACATAGATGTGAAGAAGTCAACCTAGTGCTGAATTGGGAAAAATGTCATTTTATGGTCCAGGAAGGGGTAGTACTAGGTCATGTTATCTCTGCTAGGGGCATTGAAGTGGACAGAGTGAAGGTAGAGGTTATCGAGCGATTGCCCCCTCCTACTTCGGTAAAAGGGGTGAGGAGTTTCCTTGGTCATGCGGGGTTTTATCGCCGCTTTATCAAGGATTTCTCCAAGATCGCCAAACCTCTTACTCAGCTGCTCACTAAGGATGCCCCGTTTGTCTTTACTGATGAGTGTCATGAAGCTTTTTGCAGGATCAAACAGGCACTAATTTCTGCCCCCATCATACAACCACCGGATTGGGATCTCCCATTTGAGATCATGTGCGATGCCAGCGATCACGCGGTGGGGGCAGTTCTGGGACAGAGGAAGGATAAGAAACCCGTGGTGATCTACTATGCCAGTAGAACGCTGGATGAGGCCCAGCAGAACTACACCACGACTGAAAAGGAACTGCTGGCGGTTGTGTATGCAATGGAGAAATTCAGGCCCTACCTACTGTGCTCCAAGGTCATTATATACACGGACCACTCCGCCCTCAAACACCTCCTTGAGAAGAAGGATGCCAAGCCCCGCCTCATCAGATGGATTCTACTACTCCAGGAGTTCGACCTGGAAATTAAAGACAAGGCAGGGGCCGAGAATGTCGTGGCCGATCACCTTTCCAGGCTCATTGTTGAGAGCCACGACACTCCTATTGATGATACCTTCCCCGATGAGCATCTCATGGGCATCGAGTCAGTACCCACCCCATGGTTTGCTGACTATGCGAACTACCGAGCTTCGGGAATCCTCCCTCGTGATCTGTCCTACCACCAGAGAAAGAAGTTCCTCCATGATGTCAAGACGTATTTTTGGGAGGATCCATTCCTTTACAAACTATGCAAGGATGGGATAATCAGGAGGTGCCTTCCAGAGGGGGAAATTCAAGGTGTAATATCCCATTGTCATGACTCCCCTTGTGGGGGACACGCTAGCACCTCCAAGACAGCTGCCAAAGTACTGCAAGCAGGCTTCTTCTGGCCTTCACTATTTAAAGACGTCCATGCCTATGTCCGCGCATGTGACCGCTGCCAGCGGACGAGAAATCTATCTAGGAAGAATGAGATGCCCCTTAACTTCATCCTAAAAGTTGAGATCTTTGATGTTTGGGGCATTGACTTCATGGGACCTTTCCCATCTTCAAGGGGCAACAAGTATATCCTCGTCGCTGTGGATTACGTCTCCAAATGGGTGGAGGCCGTCGCTAGCCCTACAAATGACTCCAGGGTTGTAGCCAAGCTCTTCCGAAAGATCATCTTCCCTCGTTTTGGGGTCCCGAGGGTGCTAATCAGCGACAATAGATCGCACTTCATTGAGCACAAATTGGAAAGTCTCTTGAAGAAATATGGAGTGCACCATAAGTGTGGACTTGGCTACCATCCTCAAACTAGTGGCCAAGTCGAGATCTCCAACCGGGAAATCAAATCCATTTTAGAGAAAACGGTTGCAAGATCACGAAAGGATTGGGCGGACAAGCTTGATGATGCCCTTTGGGCCTACCGCACGGCGTTCAAAACCCCCATTGGCACCAACCCCTTTCGGCTCATCTACGGCAAGCCTTGTCATCTACCCATAGAACTGGAACACCGGGCTTACTGGGCCATAAAACACTTTAACTTCGACTTGAAGTCCGCAGGAGAGAAGAGGATGCTGCAGCTAAACGAACTCGAGGAGATCCGATTGGATGCCTATGACAGTTCTCGGCTCTACAAGGAGCGAACTAAGCGGTGGCACGACAAGCTTATCAACCGCCGCGAGTTTCGGGAAGGCGACTTGGTTCTACTTTTCAATTTCGGCTTGAAGCTTTTCCTTGGGAAGTTTCGCTTCCGATGGTCGGGTCCCTTTAAGGTGCTTAAGGTCTACCCATATGGGGCCATCGAAGTAGGCAATGAGACCACCGGCTCGTTCAAGGTGAACGGGTCGCGCCTGAAACACTACATTACCGGTGAGTCTCTTGAGGGGAAAGCCACATGTGCTCTCCCCGATGTCCCTCCTTCTTAGGAATCCTAACGGTCAAGCCAAGGACCTAAAACAAGTGCTTCTTGGAAGGCAACTCAAGCTTTACTGCTTTCATAAAACAACCACAAAAAAAAAAAGAAAAAAGGGGGCAGGAACACAGAAGCAGGGATACGGCACGGTGTGACCGTGCTCGACGGCATGACCGTGCCACTCTTCTCTTTCACCCAAAAAAAAAAACCCAAAAAAAGGGGGACAAAAAAAAAAGAAAAAAAAAGAAAAAAAGGGCAAAAGAAAAAAAAAGCGAAGGAAGTGGCACGGGGGCATCGTGCCTCGGGGCACCCCGTGCCCCCTTTTCTTCCGCCCCCCCAAAAAAAAAGGGGCCGGCAGCACTTTGGCACGGCGTGACCGTGCTTCACGGCACAACCGTGCCCCTTTAAAACCTGCCGGGTTCCCGATTTCTTCTTTCTCTTCCTCCTTCCTCCTCCTTCTTCCATTCGCCTCACCTCCTCTTTCTCTCTCTACTGCGGTTCCCCTCCTCTCTCTATCCCCACTCAATCTTCCCCTCTCACCTCTCAAACTCACTCAATTTGTTGCCAAAATCTTCAACCTTTTCACCCCCATTCACTCTACCCTACCAATTCCTCCCCTTTTCATCTCACACTCCTCCAACCCCATCTCACTTTCTCTCTCTAAAACCCAAAACCTCCATTGTTGAGGTTCAAGGTTGTAGAGAGCGAAACTGACCTTACTCCTGCTCTTTTCACCTCCTCTTGGGTCCAAATCTGTCATTATTTCAGCAATGGGTAGGAAACGAATTGGAGAGACTTCCAAGGCTCCATCACTCCCCAAGAAAACATCTAGAGCAACCTCGTCATCTACAGCGCCTACTGCGGCAAAAGGTACCAAAGATGCTTTCCCTCTCGTATTACCTGCTAGTACTAGGGGCATGCACTTTATTTCTGATGAGCAAAAGTCTCGTTATGAGCTTTTAGCAACTAGGCATGCTAGTGAGCAAAAATTCTTTCATGCTGATTCCTTGCGGACCTTAGGAATGTTGGATGACATGTTGACTCTGTTTGGTCGATTAGGGTGGACTGATTATATTAACATGCAATACACATCCTATGACCGCCTTATGGTCGAGTTTTTGAGTTCGTTAATTGTTGATTGGGATGGTAGTTGTAATGGTCAGGAAGGCGCCATTTATTTTCGAATGTTTAACATTGATCACCGGATGAGTCTGAGAATGTTTAATGACCTCTTTCGACTCCCGGTGGCCGATGGGGCATATAGGGACGTACCCTCTTTGTGGCGACCTGACCCCGTTTGGTTGAGCATCACCTGTACCAAACAGAAAGAGTATACTGATAGGTGGGGGCGACCCAGGGTCTTTGACCCTCGACAGGCCAAGGCTACCGACATTTGTAATGTCAACCTTCGGTACCTTCAGCGCCTAACGGCGAACATTGTTTTTGGCCGCAACGACAACCAGAATGGTTGTCAGAAGGCCGAACTGTTTATTATCTGGTGCGCCCTGTCAGGCACCCCTCTCGACACGGGGGCCTTTATAATCCGCCACCTGGCGGAGGTAGCCAAACCTAGCAATAGAAATGTCCTTAGCGTCGGCAGCACTATTACCGCCATCGCTATTGCCTTAGGCTACGGTTCGAGACTCTCTTCTCTCGAGCCCCATTTTCTGGGTGGTCACCTCGACCTCGGTACCCTTCACCACATGCATATCATAGATACCCGAGGTGAAACCATTAGATACCCCCACCATAAGACTATCCTTTTCAACCTTCCCAACTCTGAGCGCACCACAGTCGCCAACAAAAGAAACTGGAATTGCGACGGGCGCATTATTAGGGCTACTGTTCTTCCTAGCGAGGAGCAGTTGGCCACTGACCTTGACCTAGATGAGGGCGAGGAGAGTGATGCGGGTAGTGATGAGCGTGATGACGCTCCTGAGACCGAGGCCGAGGCCGAGGCCTGTGGTGTCCCTACCCCTCCTGAGGCCATCCTGCCACCACCACCCCTTCACCCACCTTTCACCCATCAGACGGGTGGGTCCTCCTCCTCCGCGGCCTACATGCCCCTTCTTTCCTTCAGTCTTTCTCCAACCTCCAACTGGAGGTGTCGGGTCTTAGGGAGGGTTTTAGTGGCATGCGCCACGATATCCAGTGCATTTATAGGCGCATGGATTCCATTGAGGAGGGGATGAGTCACTTTCGCGGTTATATTGACTGCCAAGAGCAGCGGGAGATGCGACGGATACAGCGTGAGGAAGAGCGGGCGATTCAAGCAGCCCGTGAGTATGAGGAGAGACGGAGGATGAACGAACTGCTTTGGCACCAGTCCGAGTCGATTCGGTAGCTGGAGGAGCGGTTTCGCTCTTTCCCTGGCGCCCCGGTAGGTTCTTCATCCACCCTACCCTTTGTCCAGGGTAGCTCCTCCCATTTCTATCCCTTTCCCCCGCCCTTTTGCCCTCCCCCTGGGCCCGATGGGGCCCAGTGACTGCTTTCTGTTCCCCCCCTTTCCCCACTTGTTCTGTCTCTCTTCCTATCTTTTTCATTGGGGCCAATGAACAGTTTAGGCATGGGGGGTGAGCTCACGAGTGTTCGGTGGTAGTTTGTGGTTCGTGGTGATTTGTACATACCCATCTGTATATTGCATCCCCGCATGCATTAGCTTTCATTTCATTTTTCTATATCTTTTTGCATGTAGGATAGCGCATATAGTTAGGTATTGCATTGTATATATATTTTTGTTTTATTTTTGTTTTATTTTCTAACCCTTGGCTTCAAGTGGACGTCTGGTGAGTGGAGCATTACAAGACTGCGAGGTAATTCTTTCAACTCTTCTCTTCATCTATCCACTCCTGCTTAGGGTGCTTTATTGCTTTCATCTTTCCCAAAAGCAAAAAAAAAAAAAAAAAGGTTTTGAAAACCCCTCCTATGACGATGACCAAGGCTTTGTGGATCAGTTGGTTGACTTAGTTGTGTATGCTTGTGGGTTCTTTATGGAAAAAAAAAAAATATTTGCTTGATGATGTTGAAATTTTTGTGACCACATTGTTTAGTTCGCATTCCTGTTTGCCCTTGAAACCCCCTTGTCATGAATGATTACTCCTTTCAAGTAGGATATCTTTGGGGTTGGTTGTGCTATTGGGTAGTGTGACAAGTGAGACTTTGAGGCTATAGACTAATTCATCAATTTTGTCTCATTTCTTTTTCATGTGTGTCTCTTCCATAACAACATCTCTAGAACTTGGTTGGATTCTCTTTGAAATCGCATTTAGCATGTATGCAGCAATAAAAATGATAGAGGCATTCATTTGTTTTTGAGCTACATAGCCAAACTGCCACCTGTTGTGTAATGTTTACCCCTTACTTACCCCTTTGAGCCTTACCTGTTTTGTTGTGAACCTTTCCCTGCTAGCTTTTGGCCTAAACACATCTCCTACCTTTAAGCCAAAGCCAGTAGAGCAACACTTCACTGTTTTGCGGGTAATTTCTGGGTATTGTTGTGGTTACTTTGGCATGTAATGGGATGTATCATGGTCATCATTCGGGAAACTTGCTTATTGCTATTGTGCGTGCCAATCATCTCTCTCTTGTTCCATTCAAAGAAAAAAAAAAAGGAGAAAAGGAGAGGGGGAAAAAAAAAAAAAGGACAGCAAAGCTTGTTCCAACCAAAAAAAAAAAAAAACAAAAGAACAAGAACACAAAAATCAGAAATAAAAGTGTTTGGCATGTTAATCTAGTGTATTCTCGATAATCTCATGGGTTTAGAGCGTGTTTGTAATCATATTGAGAGTGCGATATAATTTGTTTAAGTGTTGGTTGCTCACTAGCTATGGCTTTTAGCTCCACATTTCCTAAACTGTTTGTCCCTCTCTTACCTGTACCCTTAGCCCCATTTCAACCCTGCAAAGTCCTCTTGATTGTTGTTGTGTATTTTGCATTTTAGTGGTGGAGAATTGAGAATTCTACCAAGCTTATGGTAGTTTGTTTCAGTGGAAGAGAGTTGAGCGAACCTATTTATATTCTAAACACATGTGAGGGAGTGTATATACTTTGTCCCCCCCTATGAGAGTCACTACCAAGCCAACTACCCCACTACTTGTTTAGATGCGTCATGATTGGGGAGGGGGGGTGATATGGTTTGACGGTGTGTTAACTTGAATATGTGGTCCTCCAATGATTTGAACTGAATCTTGCAAATTGTATTTATGCCTCAAATTATTCCATTGGTTGTGCACAACTGTGTTTGATTTGACTGATCCCCGATTGACCTTGCCTGAGGAGGCGAGTTGCTAGAGGATATCGACCCCCTTTTCTGTTCATTCATGTTCTAGCCTTGCTTGGGGACAAGCAAGAGACAAGCATGGGGGAGTTGATAAACCTCTATTTTACACACTTTTAGGCATGGTTTTTACCTCTTAACTCGGCAGTTTCTGGTATAATTTCGTGAGTTTAGAGGTCGATTATTCATTGGTTATCTCAAATCCACCTAAAAGTTGTGTTTTCATGTTTACAGGAATCTGACTTGAATAAATGAGGAAAACAAGCCAATGCCGCGCTAAATTGGAGCAAAAAGGAACAATATTGAGCTAAAGTAGGCGGCACGGTGATTTCAGGCCAGGTGGCACGAGCGTGCCACCCAAAGAAGCGAAGAAGCAAAAGTCAGAAAAGTGGCACGGGGGACCCGTGCCTAGTGGCACGACCGTGCCACTTTAGTTTCTCCCGTTTTATCGATTTGCGTGCGTTGTAATTGACAGTTTTTGGATTCTAATTTCTTCTCCTCTCTCGAGATAGGCGACTTCTAGGGTTCTTAGGTTTACTTTTTGTTGTTATTGAATTCAAAGCTTTGGATTGGATTCCGTTTACGCCTTCGGAAGATTATCGCAGCAAATTATTCATAGTACACTTTTCTACCCTTTCTCTTACGTTTTAATTCAAGTTTCGCACTCTTTGGCATGTTATTGTTATTGATTGAAGTTGTGATTTTGATTAGAACAATGTTTAGCAGCTAAGTTTCTTAATCTTGGATTGGATGTAGCCCTTATGATGTGATTTCGATTGTCATTTCTAGGTTTTTGTGAATTTATGCCTAAAGTATAATTGAATTCTCACTTAGCATGCCAGGTGTTCAATGAATTACCTGAGAGGGTTAAATTCACATTCTTAATTAGGGTTTAGGAGACTAACGAAAGTTAGGTTCTTTACTTAGAGTAGCTTTGTGAGCGGTTGAATTACTTGACACGAAAGTAGTTGGGGTTTCAATTGGGAATTAAAATTACACGATCTTGTGGTCTTGAGATTCTAGTTTCATGAAAATAGATAACTAGAGTAACCTGACCAGTCTAATGACCTTTGAAAGAAGGCGTAGATGCTTTTAATTGGTAATCATTCCATTTCAATTATCTTACGGGCAGATTCACATAGCTTAGTTTACTTTCCAAGGAACATCATAGTGTGGTGAACCCCAATCCAGGATTCTCTTCATAATTGATTTAGACCCAATAGAAATAGAATCAGTTAAGCTCACTCCATTAGACTTAAGCCTAGATTAAGTGTTAAAGGCTGATTCAGTGATTGAAACCAAGTTCCCTGCGGATACGACCCGTACTTGCCTTTGCTGGCTACAACCGGCACCGTGCACTTGCGGTACATTTTTAACACAACACCTAACCTGGAATGAAACACACAAAAGCTTTGTAAAGACTTCAATGTCAAAGGCTCTTCAGGCCTACTAGGCCTATTCTTAATATACTAGAGGGAAAAGGAATGAGAAATATGACATCAGTGCATATTGTAACCATCATACCTCGTCACTCCTTAATGTCTTCAACCCCATTGAGAATGCTTCCACCCTTGAAAAGACTCAGAAGTCAAGGAGCTCTATGAACCTATTATGACCCATGATGATCATCCCATAGGAAAACCGAGTGGAAAATATGATATCAGTGCATATTACAGTTATTAACATGGGAAAACATATTCCACTAATCATAGCATGGAATTAAAGCATGTCATACATGAATAGGTAGGTGATCAAACTCTAGCTGTTCTAAATACGACCAAGCCTACCAATCGAGCTAACCATTGAGTTTTGTACTCACGCTCTTTACCATAAATAAAGGAATTAGCTTGTTACTATCATTGGGATAGGAGTTAATGGAATATGAGAAAACTATCAAGATGACAATTGGAATAGGATGCAGAAAAAGAGATCCAACACCTCACCTATGATATGAGGTGTTATAAACCCGTGCATCTAATTCAAGAAGGAAAATAACTTAGTCTAGTGATAAATCAAGAACCACAAGAGGACTCTATCATCTCCTTGTTAAGAAAGATAAAGACTATATGGAAGCTTCTACCTTCCTCCACATACCATCAAGTGGCTGCTTTGAAGGCCCTCGTGGGCATGGAAGTCCCAGCACAAAGCAGAAACCACCTATAACGAATTTGTGGGTTCTATTATGATCAAGCATTCCTATTAACCATAACTTTTGGTGGTATAGACCTCCCATCAAAAGGCATTAAACACAACAAGGCTCTTAATCATAATTTAAAGAAATAAGTTTATGCGGATTGCCTTAGTGGATAGTGGGTATGTCGATTAAGACGAACGAAGAAATTGGGCATAACAGAAGTGGACATGACCTCTTAACCTGAGGCTTACGATCCTGCAAGAGTATAAATAAGACCACTTTTAGGAAAGTTGCCCTTAGCATAGCGGTTGAGGGAATGGAGTGAAAGGCAACCTTTTAAATCATAGACATCTAGGTCACCTTCAAGGTCTTGCTTAGCTGCCCATGGTTGCATGTCCAAAAGGCAGTACCCTCAACCCTTCATCACAAAGTCAAGATGCTAGTTAAAGGGGTCATCGCGACCATAAATTCTTATCCAATGATCGCTATTATGAAAGGAAAAATCCCGTTTTAGAAGCTTAGCATGACAATGATAATGTGGAAATTTGAGGCTTTGTGGACAATGAATGTTTTGTCGTTGAATCAAAAGGCAAAGCCTCATTTTACTTCGATTCCTTCTTCAATAAGAAGGTGAATGTTATGATGAGGAGCATGGGCTACTTGCTTGACACACAACTAGGGAAAAGTCGGAAATGCTCTATCCTCTTCGTTAGGTGAACTCTTTAGCTCACCCTTTTCGATTTGGATAGGAGCCCACACCTCAAGAGCTTCACTTGAAAATTTGCAGAGAAGCCAAAAAAAAAAAATATATCAACAATGTAAGGGCATATATTCATGCAATATACCCTTATCTTCCAACCCTTAATGGAACTTTAATAAAGAAAGGAGAAGATGCACCCTGCTGTGGGTTCCCTAAACCAAAGCACATCTCACACATTAGGGAATTCCTCCTAGGCTTTAAAATATTTAATGACTAGACTCTGCCAAAGGAATAGGCATATTTTACTAAAAATGATCGGTCCAAAACAAATTGGGTTAATGAGACAAGTTTAGATCACTTCCGTTACTATTAGGGGTTGAGAAAAAGAAGCTTAAAGATCGAGGATGGGTGCTAGCAGTGGCAGAAAAAGGTTTCGATCCTACATCGATTATCACTGATCCTGATGAAGGAAGGTGCTTTGAAATCAAGTAGACCACCCATGACATAAGAAAGAGGGACTTGTTAACCATTGAAAAATGAGGGGTCCCAATGATAAGCCTAATAAATACTTCAGTTTTGAGCTAAAACTCTTTTTATTGTGCGACGAAAAGTCTTCCCTTTCTCTGAATTCAGTTTATCCTAAAATTAATATACTAGTTCAAAATTTTAACAGAATGAGTATTTTTTAGTATAGTTTTTATGTTTGCACTAATGAAATTCATCCCCCAAAGCACTTAGATTGATGAACAAAATAAAACGATTGTTTCGAAGAAACTAGAATAGTAGATGTTCGAACTAGCGAAGAATCAAAGGAACTCAAATTGGGTGCATGCTTGGATCACAAGGAAGAAGAGCAATTTACTCACCTAGTCAAAGAACTTAAGGAGTTTTTTGCATGGTCATATGATGATATGCCCGAAATATATCGAGAAATCACTAAGCATGCAATTCCATTTTACCCAGAAGCTAAGCTTGTCAAGCAGAAACTTCGCCGAATGAACCCCAAACGGGCCTTAAAAATAAAAAAGGAAGTACAAAAAGCAATTAGGTGATGACTTACTAGGGTTTTCCAATTATCTAGAATGGGTAGTTAATATTGTTCTAGTGCTTAAGAAAGACAGATGGGTTCGCATGTGTGTCGACTTTTGAGATTTAAACAAGCAAGTCAAAAAGACGACTCTCTTTTACCGCACATCTACTATTTAGTAGATAATGTGCTGGCATAACACCTTTTGTCACTCTAGATAGTTATGCTAGATATAATCAAATTAGAATGGCCGAAGGGCATGAAAATGAAATCTCTTCTATCACGCAATGAGGTACTTTTTGCAAAATTGTGATTCCTTTTGGTCTAACAAATATCGGGGCTACATATCAAAGAACGGCCCTAGTCCTGAACGTCAAGTCAAAGAGCCGAGAAGCACATGTCCATGCTCTTAGAAAATTTTTCAAAGACAATGAATATAACATGTGCTTAAACCTACAAAAGTGTATTTTTAGTGTCACTTCGTGAAAGCTTTAACGGTATGTAGGCAACTCAATAGAAATCGAGGTCAATGTACTAAAGGCCATTACTGAAAGGTTGCCTCCTAAGATAGAAAAGCAAGTATGAGGTTTCCTTGGGTGTGTCCAATTTATTAGTCATTTCATCTTAAAACAAACTATGACCTGTGAACCAATCCATAAGAAATTGAGGAAGACTTGGCAGATAGAACAGGATTAGCCATGTCAAAAGGCTTTAAAACATTAAAAGCATATTTGTCAAACGCCTCAATTCTATAACGATAGGATGAAGATTTACTGTTGTTACTTTATCTAATAGGAACAGAAACAACAATAGGCATGTTGCTAGGCTAAGAAAATGTTGCGAATAATAACAAAGTTACCATTGTGGACAAATTGGGTCTGTTTAAACATCTTATGTCTCAACCTATTCTACATACAAGGATTTCATGATGGCCAATACTACCCTTTGAATTCCATTTAGATTTCCAAGCCAAATAAATCAATGAAGGGGATAGCAATATAGGACTTTCTAGCCGATCATCCTCTAAGCTAAAAGGAAGAAAATTATGATCTGCTTCATGAAGACATCCTGTTAGTCAAAGATGAAACTTAGAAAATGTATTTCGATGATAGATCTAGCTACAAGGGTTAGAGGGTCGGCAGCTTAATGGTATCATAATAGGGATTATGTATTCGGATTTCCACTAAATTGGGCTTTGGGGTAACAAACAGCGTGGAAGCTTGCATTGTAGGAATGCATTTTGTTTAAGCTCTTTAAATCAAAACTTTTAGTGTATGTGGCAACTCGAGCTTGATTAGAATTGTAATCAATTGACAGTGGAAAGTGAACAATGATAATTGGGCACTTTACTAAGCTCACTTAGAAAAGATAACGTCCATTTTGAAGAATTAAGATTTACCTGCTTCTCGGGGGAGGAAAACCTATTTTCAAATGCATTGGCATAATTGGCATCTACGATTGCGATACCAAATATAGAATCCAAGATTACTATCACATTGGATAGAAGAGGCAAGCCAACATGTTGCCTAGAAGTAGAGTAGGATGAAAAAACATCTCCATTGTATACAAACAACCGTAATTACCCCTAAAAAGGGGAGTATCATTTTGATTCCTCAAAATGAGCCCTACGATCAATGTGCTGTTTTGCCTCCTAATTCATAAAGGATAACGACATACTGCTATGCATGAACACTAATGAGGGTAAATTCCTTATGGAGGAAGTCCGTGCTTGCGATAGCAAAACACACATGAACAAAGATCTTATATCCTCAAAGTCACAAAGACAGAACTACTATTGGAGCATGATGGAACGAAAATGCTTTTGGTTTACTCAGAAGTATGCCCTAATTCAACACCGCCTTCATCACAAATATACAAGTTTACTTTACCATGGTCATTCTCCATATAGAGAATCAACATAATAGGTATCATCACACTCAAGGGGACTAATGGCCATGAATACATCTCGATGGCCATTGATTATTTCATAAATAGGATAGAAGCAACATCATACAGCACCCTCACAACTAAACAAGTTATATCCTTCATAAGAACAAATATCATTTGTCGTGATGGAGTGTCCCATGACCTATAGGTGATCACAGGTCTCGTTTCAAAGATAATATTGTAAAACTGCTTGGGCAGTCCAAAATACAATACTGGCAGTCCATAACTTACAGATGACAAATGAAAGAAGCTGTAGAAGCTGCCAATAAGAATATCAGGATCATCTTAAGCAATATGACTGAGAACTACAAAGAGTGGCTGAATAAAATCCCATCGGCTTTGTGGGATACCAAACAACCACGAAATTGTCCATGGATGTGACACTTGTCTCTCATATACAGGGTTTAAATGCTCCACCTAATGTGGATTTTAGTAGTTTTAAAGACCCGACTTACTTGCAAGTGCACAGGGTAATTATAGCAAAGCAAGTATTTTGGGGTCGTGTCCATGGAGAACAATAGCAATTTTTAATTTTACTTTTCTCAATTAGTTAACAGAATAGAATAAGATGAGCAGAGTGACAATAATAACAGAAAGAAATAATGAGAGTAAGAGAGAAATAAAAGTTAATCAATATGTAAACGGAGATTAATCTTGAGAGATACTACTAGGATTTCAATTTCACCAAAACTCTTAATATTGACCGACAAAATTCAATTGGGGTTCAATTAGTGTCTTCAAAACTCTTAAGCTACAAGCTTAAGACCAATAGATAAAAAAAAAAATTATAATTATGAATAAACAAACTCAACTAGTAGTTAGCATGAATTATTCAATTTAGACATAATTAATCTAATTTCTAGTCTTGTTTAATCAATCAATTTGCATAATTATTACATTAGCCAACAAGATTTAATATGAATAAATGAGATAGCAAGTTAATCAATTGTAAAACGACATGTATAGACAATCGAAACAAATTGCATAATAAATTCAACAATTAAATAACTCAAAATTATGTAATACTAAGAGATAATAATATTAACCCTAATTGGAATTAGAAAAATCAACAAAGTAAGTCGAGGATCTATCTCAATCGTAGATAAATAACCTAGCTGATTACAGATAGAGAAAATACCATTGAAATTAGAATAGTCATATTTTAACTAATAGTATATTTCAATCTCTATAAACAAACTTTGATATTGATGCTACAAAATAGTAACATAGTGAAAGATCAGACTCTCTCTAATTAGGCTCACAAATGAGATAAAAGAAAAGAGAAAAATAGCCAAAATAGCTTATTTTCTTCTAATTCTCTCCACTCAAATAATTTTGCCTAGCACAATCTCTCTCTAATTACTAACAATGAGAGGAAGAGAGAAGTGAAAAATGAAGAAAGAATGGGATGAATGATGCTTGAATGATGCCCCTTTGCCTCTCTATTTATAGTGAAATTTGCCTCTCTTTCTTCTCCACTTTTCATGCAAATCCACTAGTTTTATTCCTAAAATAGCAGCTAAATATCATTCACCTCTTCTAATTGGACCAAGTCAAGCATGTTAAATCGATGGCTGATTTTGCTTGGGCAACTTAAATCATGCTGAGCCACTAAAATCATGAAGGAGAGAAAGAGAAATGTGAGGTTGGGTGCATGCTGTGTGACTGGACCATGGGCTGGAGAACAGGACCAGCCGAGGGAAAAAGAGGAGAGGGGACAGGCACCGGAGAGTGGGCCACGGTTGTTGCTGAATATGGGCCCAATTTGGGTTGACTTTGCTACTGGGCATTTGATCTTCACCGGACTGGGGCAACGAGGCGGGCCACAAACTGAGCCGTGGGAATAGGCCCAACATGATGGTCTTCCACAAGTCACAAGCCAGGTGATCCTTGGGTACTCGGTTTTTCATACAAATTCAAATCGTGTTCCTTACCTGAAAATGATAAATATGCATTATCTCTTATTGAAAATGCATTCCAAGAATGTAAAAGATGTGTAAAATAGAAAAAACTCACTCACAAAAATATGTGTTATCAACTCCCCCACACAACAACATTGCTAGTCCTCGAGCAAAGAATTCATAAATTCATTTAACCCACTAAGTAAAATAGGATTTATGGAAGACAATTAGAGAATCCAATTATGTGTATCCACTAAATTATAGAGATCAGGTCACTCCAACTCGCATGCCTATTATCAAACATTTTCAATTTTAACAAAGTTAATAGGCCACGACTAAAGCAAATTAAGTGCCCGATGTCAAACATATAGCAAATTGTAAGCACAAGACTTCACCCATTTAACAAAAATCACAAGAATATCTTTAAAATTAAGTCCCTAATACCAAACCAATTTATCAGTTTTTTTCTCTTTTTTTTTAAATCTCACTTGATTCCATGTGTTTTGTTTTCTGGGTGAATAAAGACATGGATAAAGATGATACCCAGAGAAACAGTCGGTACATGTTCAGGCAATTAAAGATATGAATAAAGATAAAACATGAACATTGGTACCAGAATCGGAACTTAATTTGATTCAATTTATTTCTTAATCAACAATTTAGAAAGGCAAATGGGGAAATCAATACTTGTTTCATATTCATTATGTTATTCAAAATGGGGTTCGTCTCAAAGTCAGAATCAGCTACAATTTAACAAGAACATAGCAAAAATTTTAGCCATTAACTAGGTAAAACAAAAATTATTCTCAAATTAGCACAGGTCATATGAATCATATCAATATAACACGAGTAGAACACACATAATCAATTTTCTAGTCTCTTCCCAATAACAAAAAAGTTTTTCAATTTTCCTCAAAATTTTTAGTTTCCTCCCTTGACACCTAATTTCACATTTTCCTAAATGTGGAAAACAATAATAAAGAGAAAGATTGAGAAAAGAACAACACAACCTGCTTGCGTGAGAAAAGCACTTGTAATCACACCCAGGAAGCCATCCAAATGAACCTTTGAAACCATCGCTAACCACAAAAGCCAAAAGCAAGTGAGGTACCACATCTAGGATATAAAGCGACCTTGAATAAAATGGAAAGAAATAAAATCAAATAAAATGGAGTAACTCAAATTCACCTAAAAAGATTGGGTTATCTCCTAATAAGCGTTAAGTTTAATGTCTTCAAGCAGAAAAGGCCACATCCACTTAATCATAATATACTAAGTCTACTAGATTAATGGATTCAATCAAACCAGGTTCAATTTCGTTAATCACAATGGGTTTTATACGTTGATTATTAACCATAAGAACACAACCATCCCAGGGGTCTAAAATTTTGACCGCCCCAAAACGAAACACTTGTTGGACTACAAAAGGATCATCCCATCTAGATCTCAACTTGCCAGGGAACAGCTTGAGCTTAGAATTAAAAAGCTAAACCTTCTGATTAGGTTCAAAAGATTTTCTAGAAATCATCTTATCATGAAAAGTTTTGGTTTTGGCTTTATAAATCTTTGCATTTTCATAGGCTTCGTTATGCAATTAATCCAATTCATTTAATTGAACCCTATGATTAGAACCCACTTGTTTTATATCAAAATTAAAGGCTTTAATATCCCAAAAAGCACAGTGTTCTAACTCAACTGGCAAATGACAGGGCTTACCGAAAGGAAGTCGGAAAGGAGGCATCCCTATGGGGGTCTTGTAAGCAGTGTAATAGGCCTAAAGAGTATCATTCAATCTCAAAGACCAGTCTTTTCTATCGGATCGAACCGTTTTCTCAAGTATGGACTTGATCTCAGGATTAGACACCTCAAATTGACTGCTAGCCTAAGGATAATAGGGAGTAGCTATTTTATGAGTCGGAGAATATTTTCTAAGCAAAGTCTCGAAAGATCTGTGACAAAAATGACTGCCCATATCACTAAAAAGAGCTCTAGGGGTCCCATATTAGTAGAAGATGTGTTCTTTCATGAACTTGACTCCAACCTTGTGGGTATAAAAATGAAAAAAAGAAGTCTTTCCTCTTCTTTACATAAAGTCAAGAAGAAGAAAGACTGAATTAAAATCCATCATTACAATCCTTTAGACAATTAAGAAGCTGGTTCTAGGAATTCACAAGCCAAAAGAGAATCCGCTGGAACTACGGACAAGGATATTTTACTTAATTCCAATATTTGGAAACACAATTGTTTTATTTATTTATTCGAATTCAGAGTGGCAATGAGAATCTCCTCTGCACAACCTGGTTGATTTGCATCATCATGCTCGATAAAAGGAATGAGCAAAAAAAATTTAGTTGCTACAATGATAGCACAAAAATATCATATTTGACTGCTTCTTTGGATTGGTTCTAGTAGCTAGAGCTTCCACCCACTTTAACACACAATCGAAAACAAGTATGCAAACAAAGCTAAAAGATGGGGGAAAGGGATCCATAAAATCAATGCCTCATACATCAAATATCTCAACAATCAGAATAGGAGAAATGGGCATCATATCACGACGGGACAGGGCACCTGTATGTTGTCAGTGCTTACAAGCAAGACAGAAATGGTGAGCATCTCTAAACGATGTGGGCCAAAAGAACCTACTTTGTAGGACTTTAACAGCTATCCTACGTCCTCTACAGTGACCACCAAAGGCATAAGAATGACAAAAGGTCAAGATGTTATAAATTTTGCTCTCAAGGACACATCTACAAACCACTTGGTTTGAACAATGCTTAAAAGGTAAGGATCTTCGCAATAGTAATGTCTTTCTTGTGTGAAAAACCTATCTTTGTCTTATTTAAACTAGTGAGAAGAAATCTTACCAGTAATAGGGTAGTTCACAATATGAGTAAACCAAGGGAGAGGGGAATGTGACACAACCAACAGTTGCTCATTAGGAAAATGGTTAGAAAATCCTATTAACTTATTAGTATAGTGAGTGAAGATCCTAGATAAATGGTTTACAACTAAATTTTGAGAACCTTCTTATGTTTAATCTCAAGGTCAAATTCTTGTAGCAACAAAATCCACCTAATGAGTCTACGTTTGGTGTCATTCTTAGCCAAATGATGTCTCAATGCAGCATGGTCAGTAAATACAATCACTTTTGAACACTGAAGATATGAACAAAATTTATCTAGTGCAAAAACTATAGCTAGCAACTCTTTTTCAGTAGTAGAATAATTCTTTTAAGCATCAGTTAGAGTTCTGCGAGCATAGTAAATGACATGAGAAATTTTATTCACCCTTTGATCCAAAACAGTCCCACAGCGAAACAAGATGCATCGTACATAATCTCAAAAGGCTGAGAGAAATCAAGGGGCTACACAATAGGGGCTAACACCAATAAAGATCGAAACTTTTCAAAAGCCTCCACACAAGACTCATCAAACTCAAAAGGAGTATCTTTAGAAAGGAGGTTAATAAGTGGGCGAGCCACTTTGCTAAAGTCCTTAATAAATCTCCTATAAAATCCAGCATGACCAAGGAAAGATCTGACCTACTTCACAAAAGTAGAAACAGCCAAATTAGAGATCAGATCGACTTTATCAACCTTAATTCCCTTCGCAGACACTCTATGACCCAATATAATCCCTTCTTGGACCATAAAATGACTCTTTTCTCAACTCAAGATAAGATTTACTTCTTCACATCTTTTTAGTACAGTTGATAAATTAGCAAGACATTCATGATACGACAAATCAAAAATAGAGAAATCATCCATAAAGACCTCCATGAACTTATCAATATAATCATAAAATATGGCCACCATGCATCTTTTGAATGTAAAAGGTGCATTACACAACCCAAACAGCATCCTCCTACAGGTGAATGTACCCAAAGGGCATGTAAAGGTGTTTTCTCTTTGCCCTCAGGTTAGACAGGTATTTGATTGTAACCAGAATACCCATCTAAGAAATAGTAAAAACTTTGCCCAACTAATTTTTGAAAAATTTGATTATTGAAGGGGACGAGAAAATTGTCCTTTCTAGTGACTGAATTCAGCTTTCTGTGACCAATGCACACACTCCAACCCGTGATCTATATAGTAGGAACTAGTTCACCATCATTATTGTGTACCATAGTTATGCCAGATTTCTTAGAGACCACTTGGACTGGACTGACCCATTAATTATAGAAATAGGGTAGATAATACTTACATCTAAAAGTTTTACTACCTCTTTCTAGAGAACCTCTTTCATATGGGGGTTCAATCTTTGTTCCATTAGCCTAACAGGTTTAGCATCATCCTCTAAGTGAATTATATGCATGTAAATAGTAGGACTAACCCCTTTCCAATCAGTAAACAACCACCTGATAGCACCCATATGTTCAATTAAGACACGAATCAATTCTCTTTCTTTATCACTGGATACGAGAGAAGAGATGATGACAGGTAAGATCTCTTTGGGACCCATAAACATATACTTGAGTGAGTCAGGGAGAGGTTTAGGTAGGGAAACAACAGAAGGTGGTATAGGAGAACTAGCCAAAGGGGGAAGAGGTTCATAATTAGATACCCAAGAGAATGACTTAAGATGAGATATGGGGTCAAGATTAGAATCCAACTTAACTGTTGTACTTCCTAAGTTAAATAACCCTAAATCCCCATGGAAAAGACAGGTTCGCAAGGGATCTTTAATCCAAATAGCAAGTAAAGCCTCTTCAATTATTCCACCAATCACATCAATAAAGAAACATTCATATTCATCTTCAAGCATAGGTTGAGAAGAAGTCTTAAAAATATTAAGCCTAACTTGCATATTCATAACTGAGTCATCCATCACTCCTAACCTACATTTAATAATGGTATTAGTTGTAGGTAGGAAGGGGAATCCTAAAAAAAAGGGATCTGCTTAGAGACATGACTGGGGTCCATGTCGAACACAATGAAGTGAACAGGAAAAAGACCTTTGTCAATTCGAATCAAGACATCATCTATCCGTACCCTAGGAGTTCTTACTAACCTATCAGCAAGCTGAAGGATATAGTTGGAAGGTTTCAGTTCACCCAACCCTAACTCTAAGTAAAGAAAGTATGCTATCAAATTAACAGTAGAACCTAAATCCAAGAGTGCTCTTTCAATTCTATGATTACTAATGAAGCATGAAATAGTGGGAACACCAGAATCTTTCAACTTAGCTAAAGTGTCATGTTTCAAAATAGAGCTCATTTGTTCACTTAGAAAAACCTTTTGAGACTTGTCATCTTTAGATTTTTTTTTTAAAAGTGCACATGTCTTTAAGAAATTACACATAAGCAGGGATTTATTTTATTGCTTCAAAAAGGGGAAGATTGACCTTAACTTATTTAAAGGTCTCTAGTATCTCCTCTTTGTGTTTATCTTTCCTGGAAGGGAAAGGCGCATCCAAAGCTTGAGGATAAGGAACCCTTGGCTTGTATGTCCTAACGGGGTCATACACATTAGAGGAAGGGGGTGAATCACTCTCAATTTTACAGTCAGTCTCATTGGTCTTCGGTATTTTATTTTTATCATGTTTCTTCTCACTCACATTGTTATCTACTTCCTTACTTCCCCTGAGAACCGTAATAGCTTTCAATTGTTCAAATTGTTGGCTTTTAGGATTCTCTATTAGGTAGCTTGGAAGTTTTCCTTCTTCTTTTTTACTTGCAGTTATGGCTAGTTGCCCTAGTTGGGTTTCTAACTCAGCTATAGAATGTGAGTGGGAATCTAAACTTTGCATTTTAGACTCAATTCCTTGGGCCTTAGCGTTCACATTTTGGACAGCAAAAGTAAGGGTACAAAGGGCAGAGACTACCTTATCTAATTCTAAGCTCATAGATGGAGGTGGAGGAGGTAGTGCATGGGCATACCTTTGGGTCTGAAAACCAGGAGGTCTAGGTTTACTAGATCTAGCTTGTGGATTCTCCACGTTTTGAGACCTCCAAGAAAAGTTAGGATGATTCTTCCAACCATGATTATAAGTGTTCAAGTAAAGAATATTGGTTGGGTGAAATCCTTGAGTAGCATTGACTTATTCAATCATAACATTAGATGAACCAGCAGAAGGATACTCAAAAGAAGCATGCATAGGACTAGCATAGATTGAACACACATCTTGCATAGAAGAGGGAATTATCCATTTTGCTCATACACAACAATTGATCAAATTTCTTACGTAAAGCATCAACTTTACTAGAAAGATCAATCTAAGGTGCAACCTCATAAATTCCTCCTTTACTTCCCATTTCTCTAGGCTCGTCAGAATGAGAGGAAGTGGCATGCAAATCTAAATTCTCACTCAATTGTTCAAATAATTCGCAGGCTTCTTTAGGGGTTTTATATAAAAACTACCAACACATGATGCATATACCATATGCCCATTGTGCTCATCTAAACCAAAATAAAAACTCTGAACGAGTTGTCATTAAGGGACCTCACGGTGAGGGCAACTTTGTTGCAATTCTTTAAATCTTTTCCAATATTCATGCAATTGTTCATTTTTATTTTGTGAGAAAGTGCTTAAGGTATGTCTCAAACCAGTCAATTTACCAATCGAGAAAATTTTTTCAAAAATTCCTTTTGCATTTGGTCCTAAGTGGTAATATTTGGCTTAGTATCCAACCAAGCCTTAGTTTTATCTTTCAAAGAGAAAGGAAAAAGCCGTAATTGAAAAGCATTATTAGAAACATTATTTAAGAAGACAGTGGAGCATATCTCCAAAAATACGAGTACTCGTAGGTGAATCATAAGTGGCAAGAGAAATACTTCTTAAGTTGCTTAGTGGTGGGTTTGTTCTTTGGCCATCTTTTTCTTAAAATCACGTTTCTTTACTCATATCTTACTAAGGGTAGGTTCAATTTTAAGATTGTGTTCCTTAAGGTCTAAAAAGAAAGAGCATCTACAAAGCATATAAAACCACAAGCAATCACAAAGGTACAATGAACCACCACCACGATAACCACCAAACAAAGTAAGAAGAAAAGAGAAGGAGAAGGGAAAAAATAAATAAATAACTGAAAATAAATAATAAAATAAAATGGAATAAAATAAAGAACAAAGGGAAAAAATGAAAAAAAAAGAAAATAGAATAAAATAAAAGGCAATAACAAATGAAATAAAAAGGGAAGGGAGTTGAATGGTACTAAAGGGAAATAACCGGAATAATAATAAAAAACAGAAATAAAAAAGTCATATTAGAATAGATTAGAAGGGAACGGGAGAGAGAAAATAATGGTTAGATTAAGAGGAATGAGGAATAAAATAAAACAATGAAAAAAATAAAAATAAAACAAAATAAGAATAAAAGTAAAAAGGATGGGGAGAAAAGAAATAACAAGTTAGCGAGTTAGAGAGTAAGATTAGGCGTGAATAAGAAGGGAGGAAAAAAATAAATAAAAAGAATAATGGAAAAAATCCAAAATTACTATTCATTCCTTGACAACGGCGCCACAAACTTGATGTGAATTTTTGTTGTTTTAAAAACCTGACTTACTTGCAAGTGCACAAAGTAATCGTAGCAAAGCAAGTATTTTGGGGTTGTGTTCACGGAGAACGATGGCAATTTTTAATTTTATTTTTCTCAATTTGTTAACAAAATAGAATCAGATGAGGAGAGTGACAATAATAACAGAAAGAAAAGAATGAGAATAAGAGAGAAATAAACGTTAATCAATAAGTAAAGTGAGATTAATCTAGAGAGATGCCACTAGGATTTCGATTTCACCAACACTCTTAATATTGACTTAAAAAATTCAATTGGGGCTTCATTAGTCTCTTCAAAGGTCTTAAGCTACAAGCTTAATACCAATAGATAAAAAATAAATTATAATTATTATTAAACAAACTCAAATAGTGGTTAACATAAATTATTCAATTTAGAATAATTCGCCTTATTTCTAGTCTTGTTTAATCAATTAATAACCAAAATTTTTAACGTGATTGTATAATTATTATATTGGCCAACAAGTCTAATATGAATAAATGAGATATCAAGTTAATCAGTTATAAAACAACATGTATAGACAATCAAAATAAATTGCATAATAAATTAAAAACAATTAAATAACACAAAATTATGCAATAAAAAGGGACAATAATATTAACCCCAATTGAAATTAGAAAAATCAATAAAGTGAGTCGAGGATCCATCTCAATCCTAGATAAACATCCCAGCCGACCATAGGTAGAGAAAATACCATTGAAATTAGAAAAGTCATATTTCCAGTAATGGTATATTTCAATCCTTGTAATCAAATTTTGATGTTTATATTACAAAATGCTAACACAATGAAAGATCAAACTCTCTCTAATTAGGCTCACAAATGAGATGAAAGAAAAGAGAAAAATAGCCAAACTAGCTTATATTCTTCTAATTCTCTCAACTCAAATAATTTTACCTAGCACATTTTCTCTCTAATTACTAGCAATGGGAGGAAGAGAAAAGTGAAAAATGAAGAAAGAATGGGACGAATGACGCTTCAATGATGCCCCTTTGTCTCTATATTTATAGTGGAATTTGCTCCTATTTCTTCTATACTTTTCATGCAAGTCCACTAATTTTATTCCCAAAATAGTAGCTAAATATCATCCACCTCTTCTAATTGGACCAAGTCAAGCATGTTAATCAATCACTTATTTTACTTGGGCAACTTAATCATGCTAGGCCACTAGAATCACGAAGGGAGAGAAAGAGAAATGTGAGGTTGGGTCTATGCTGTGTGACTAGCTTGCGGGCTAGAGAACAAGCCCAGCCGAGGGAAAAAGAGGAGAGAGGGCATGCGCTGGTGAGTGGGTCGCGCCTGCTACCGAATATAGGCCCAATTCGGGCCGACTTTGCTGATGGGCATGTGATCTTCACTAGACCGGGGCAACAAGGCGGGCCACAAACTGGGCTATGGGAATAGGCCCAATGTGGTTGTGTTGTACAAGTCACAAGCAAATTGATCCTTGGGTACTCGATTTTTCATAAAAATTCAAACGGTGTTCCCTACCTAAAAATGATAAAATATGCATTATCTCTTATTGAAAATGCATCCCAAGAACATAAAAGAGGTGTAAAATAGAGAAAATCACTCATTAAAATATGAGTTATCACCTCCTCATAGAAATAAAAACTCAATCATTACAAAGCTCCCTTGAAGGGCAAGTGTCTAAAATAGATTGGATACAGACCTAACATGAAGAAATAGCAGGCATTGATGAAACATAGTTGCAAGCATTGCATCATCTATGAGAGCAGTAGCAGAGAATAGAAAGAGCTTTTCACTCAAAAGTGATACTTAAAACATTAAGGTAAGAGAGGCAGTGGTAAGGGTCATTTGGGTGCCAATGACAAATCCATGAGAAAAATTTAGGCCTCGTTCCTTACAATGTGAAAGAGGTCCTCTCATTAGGGTCCAGAAAACTAATGGATATACACGGATGTGGATTTTCATAATTCACTAAGTTATACCAATTGAAGAATTTTTACTTCTTAAAGGGTCAAAAGATAAGAGCAAAAATGCTAGGGACATGAAGCCTACTACCACTTGACTCTAGTGGCATAATAACGCACGCCACTAGATTCCAGCGACATATAGGGTAGTGTCGCCAGGACCGCTAGAAGTACCTACCCACTATCGTTCTTTGAAAAAAAATAAAAGTCAAGCATGGAAAAGAAAGCAAAACATAACTTCGACACTATTTAGGGCTCATCCAATACAACAAATCAAATAATGAAAAAATCCAAGGATAGCAACAAAAAAAAGTGCAATTAACATAAATAGTACACAAGATTAGAACAATATTAATTTACTAATTTTGTTAAGTCTTAGTTCATGGAGGATATGTTGAAAAACAAAAACCATTGCCTAAAACTTGAGGGTTTACTACATCACAGAAGCATTTAGGGGAGGGTCACTCTTCGTTTTACCTAAGAGGTGGAGCTAGCTGTTTCTTCGCCACTTGTCCTCTTCCACACGTTGCGCTTCGTGTGTGTAGCCCACGTTTTTCATCGTCTCTACTTCACTTTCCCGCCCTAGTTGCTTGATAAGTACCTAAAGCGGCAATAGCCTAGTCCTAGTAGGCCTTATTAAGCTCTTCTGTGGCTGGTTACATTTGCCCCCACACAACCTTTCAAGACAGGATAATCCTAAGATAAAGGTAGGGGAGCGGTGGAGTGAGGGTATCATGGCAAGTCTCATTTGTCTTTACTCAAATTTATGAGCAATTCGGGAGGTTGAGATGAAGTTCACTTCATTTAAACCAAAAGAAGTTAAGATAAAGTCGCTTGCCATCTAGGAAAGGTTGGCAATCTTACAATCAGGAACTATATCAATCTCTTCAACCTAAAACCGAATTGGCCGCCCTCTACAAAGGAGTCTTTTTCCTCCTAAGAAGGACAAAGGTCCTGTTCTTTTCGTAGTTTAATGGACTCAACCCACTCCTTCCCACTTCCACCCACTCCTTCCCCCTTTTTCACATCTTCCCACACTTTTAAAAAAAATCACTCATTCCCACTCTTACCCACTTTCGCCCACTCATTCCCACTTCTACATATAACTATTATTTTTCATATTTTGAAAACTTTTATAATTTATGTAATTGTGTGTATAAATAGTTTGATAATAATTATGAAAAGTTTTTTTTTTTCCGGTTATTATGGAAATATTTGTTAGTCACGTTAGAAATAGATGACGTAATTTTTGTTTTATATATATTGAAGAAATAAATTTTTTCTGCTTTGTTAAGTAAATGTTAGTTTTTTGGGACTGGCAGATATTTTAGGTTTGATTCTGTATATGGAAGAGATGCTTAAATTGTTTTTGGCGTTGGTTACGAAATATTTGTTATAGGTCATCAAAGTGTAGATGATTGTTGTTGTATGTGTAATAGATTTATTTTTCGTTCATCGTAATTTGAGGCCAAATTTGCAGATGTTTTTTTCGGCATAATGAATGAATGTGTAAATTTTTTTAGCATTATTTGTAATTCGTGACAGGAAGTATAGATATATTTACGTATAGTTTGAGCGGATATTTTTTTCGTGTGCGTTAGTAAGAAAATATTGGAAGTTCTTCACATAAATTGCAGATGATTGTTTTCCGTATATTGAGAGCCTGTTCTTTTCGTTGGGAAATATGGGTTAGTAAATGGGTGAAATTGGTTGAGATTGGCAGAAGTAGGTCAAAATAGGTTGAAGTGGGTTTTTTTTTTTTTTTGTTGAAGTAGGTTGAAATAGGTTGAAGTGGGTATTTTTTTATTGAAGTGAGTTAAAGTTGGTTGAAGTAGGTTGAAGTGAGTTGAAGTGGGTTGAAATTAATTGAAGTGGGTTGAAGTGAGCTGAAATTGATTGAAGTTGGTATTTTTTTTAATTGAAATTCGTGAAGTGGATTGATGTGAGTTGAGATTGATAAACTTGGATTTACCAACGAAAAGAACAAGGCCTGAACATATGGGTATTTTTTTCGTTGTTCCTATTTGGTTAATATATGAAAAAAATATATCCATAATGTGTTTTATGAATAATGAAAATTATAATTTTTTTGGGGTAACAACCGCCACGAAACATTATTTCATACCTGAATCAACATAGAAAAATATTTTTTTCACTCTAAAATTTTTTTTATCATTGGTAATTACTATCACAAATAAAAGATTATATTAAAAAAACAAAATACGTAATTTACAGCTCTCCTACTTCATTCAACTCCTTCCCACTCTTTCCCCCCCTTTCCCACACTTAAAAAAATACCACTCCTACTGTTAGAGTATAAATATATTTCTAGGCCTTCAATCATAAGTTTAGGCTTTTGGTTGAATTGGTTTTAGAACATGATATTAGAGTCTTTCTGAACTAGAGGTCTCGAGTTCGAATCTTAGCCCCCCCACATTGATTTATTGCGCAAGGTAGAGGAGACCTTTGCAGCATCCACGCTTCAAGCCTAAAGGGCATTTGTGTGAGGGGGCGTGTTAGAGTATAAACATATTTATGGGCCTTCAACCATAAGTTAAAGTTTTTGGTTGAGATGGTTCTTAAACACCTACCCACTTCCACCACTCCTTCCCTCCCTTTCGCACTCTCACCCATCCCACACCAACAATTTCCCAACGAAAAGAACAGGCCCAAAATGGCCTCACACTCCCCAACCATATGGCGTATATCCTCAATAGGGAAGTGGAAATCATGGAGCTTTCTAAACCATTTACATTGGGTTGTCCTCTACAGTCCATCATCAAATGTCAACTATGTGAGCCTGTAGAGAACATTCAATCCATAAGGTTCTAACACATGCATGTGAGCCCTACTTAAGTTGTTGCACTAGAGTCAAAGAGCATCTAAAAAAGCCATGAGGATTTGGGGAAGCAATCCAAGAGAGTTTATTACTCTAAGGAGCTGGAAAACAATGCAAAAAAAACCCCTTATGCGTTCGAAATTTAAAGAACATCGAATAAGAAACATTGCAGGACCAAGTAGTATAATCTTCCTGTCACTGAGGACAGATGACATGATTCAGGGGCCAGCCACTATCCTTGGACCCCAAGCCATGCCACCGAATCGGTAGATTGTAGGCAAATGCGATTCTCTTTCTTTTTCTCTTTCGGTTGTAATATTTCGAGATTTTACTACATAAATCCAAATTGCCATCGACATTTTGTAAAACTCTTGTCCAAGTCATACAATTCTACTCTCCTTTACCTTTTCTTTTAATTTTATTTTCTTTCAATTTTATTTACTTTCTTTTGAATTTCCTTGCTAAATCATCCATTTTTTTAAAAAAATCACTTCGAAAACTAGGGCAGAAGGTCATGAAAATGTAATTCTTAAAAAAAAAAATCATTTAGTGTTTTCTCATAAAAAATCTAATTCTTTAAAAAAAATTCTTTAGTCTTTTCCCATGAATTTTTTTTTTTTATCCTTTTCATAACTTTTCAACTCTCTTTTGAGCTCCCAGCTAATACTAATTCGATAGCATCAAGTGAACTAATAAGTGCAAAATCTTTAAAAATATCGAGCTCAATCATGATGTGTAAACAAAAAAGCAATGGGAAAAAAGAAAAAAAAATCATAATCCTAAAACATTCAAACAACAAAAATAAACATATCATCCAAAGGCAACTCATGAAATGTCTAGCTGTTAAGAAAAATGTCCGCAAACAAGAGAGAGACATTCCCCTATTGATCCCAATCCCTACCCATATCCTTAGGAGGTTCTTTTATGATCTAGACCCCGTGGTGTAAGAAAGTCAAAAGAACCAAAGTAACATGCGATTACCCCAATTGCTAATTATCTTGCTAGACATATTAACTTGCCATTAGTGTTGACACAATAGAAGTCTCATGAATAGATGTGTTATCGTTATCCTAAACAGGATCATGCTTGGTTATTAACTTAAATCTTCACACAAGTCCATGGTGTACGAAAGTCAAAAGAACCAAAGCAAGATGTGATGACCCCAATCGCTAATCATCTTATTAGACATATTAACTTGCCATTAGTGTTGAAATAGCAGAAGTCTCATGACCAAATGTGCTACCGCCGTCCTAAACAGGATCAAGCTTAATTTATAACTTAAATCTTCACTCTTAAACGACCATG
Organism: Carnegiea gigantea; assembly: GCA_029747015.1. Classification (NCBI taxonomy): domain Eukaryota; kingdom Viridiplantae; phylum Streptophyta; class Magnoliopsida; order Caryophyllales; family Cactaceae; genus Carnegiea; species Carnegiea gigantea. The sequence goes on from JAKOGI010001494.1 coordinate 66,774, forward strand.
CAGTCTAATGTATGAACTAATGTAGAGATGATTGTTCTTCAGCTATAATAAATAAGACATATGAATTATAACATTTCTACTAACAAGTAAGTCTAGCGGCCTAGCCAAAGTTTAACTCCTTAACTCAAATAGTATCTAGCACCCTACAAAGCATACATGTAGGCAACCCCATGATTTCTCAACCTAAAAAAAAAAAAACAAAAACACAAAATGTTCAAAGAATAACCTGAAGCCCAATACATTTATTTGCGTACTGTAAAGAATAAAATTAAATTTCAGTGAGCGCGTGCATTTCAATTCATTTTAGTTCGAAAATAAGAGGAAATGAATGTAAGTGAAACTATTTTGTCGATTATTATCTAGAGTGGAACCCATGTAGACATCTATGACAATCGTTGAGGTAAGTGTACACCTCCAAGCCAATCAAGAAGCCCGAGCTGAAGCCGTGCGAGTGAACTGAATGGGAATAAGCAATGATGCTTGATAGCTAATGGGGCAACTTAATTAGTTATCAAAACATTGTTTCAAACTTATTCATTGCATGAATATTACATAAAAGTTTATATTTCGAAAAAAATGTAAATTTTCAAAGAATAAAGGCAATAAACGTACCAATTCACAAATCTCTCCCTTTGGGGCAGAGAAGTAGGCAAGCTTGGGCAACTTGGTGGTGGGAGCCCTTTTTTCTTGCTTAAAGAGGTCTTCATGAATCAATTGTTACTTAAAAGAAGTGGTAATTTGGTATTATTCATGTATCAAATCAATAATCTGCATATCAAGGTTCTACAAGAATTTGTACCTTCTCTCCCTTTTGTTTGGTTCCTTTCTTCTTTTATATATATATTGATATATATATATATATATATATATATATATATATATATATATATATATATATCTATATATATATATATATATATATATATATATATATATATATATATATATATATATATATATATATATATATATGCATATATATTACATTATATTTAACTCCTTTCTCTGAGGTTATATTCCTAGTTCTCTATCATCTTCCTGCTTTTGCTTTTTATGAACATACCTCGTTTGACTTTTCAATTAGTTCCTTTGGGTACATATCATCTGTCAAACACGTGAATACCTCTGCATTTCCATCTTTGTAAGGCCATTAATTTGCTAGTAACTTGTCACAACCTTGGAGTGGGTCAACTAGATTCACAATTTTAGGTAAGGTTTAAGTCTAATAATTGATCTCTTCTTCTTCATCTACTACACCACCGCATAACTGTACAACTTATTTTCATAACTAATTCTTTCTTGATCCCTCACTTAATTTTACAGGAGAATATAAATTGAAAGTTGGATTAGCTTGTTATGATTGCTTAATAAATAAGTATTAAATCTAATTTCTTAATGTCGATGTGCTACGTACTTCATTTTCAACCTTCAAGTTTTATGAATGAATATTCCTTACAGGAATTTAATCAAATCTTCCCCTAATAGCAACATAAGGAATTCATGTTAAAGATGTCACATAATTCACATTTTAAATATTATTAATTTATTCAAAACTTGAGTCCTTATCCATACTTCATAATAGGGTTCACGAACATTTCCCGTCTTACCATCCATACAGTGGTAACCTCCACCATTGTTTATTGATATTCTCAAATTCTCATGAATATGAACTTAATTAAACCCAGTAGGCTATTTAAAAGGTCACTCTCACGGTACTTTTCATCTCCACTTTTTCTTATTGCATAATACAAGACTCCCAAAGCAGTTTACCTCCCCTAGTTTTGACCCCTACTTTATACTCCGAGGAGTAAGGAAGAGATTGCATTCCCTGAGTAGGGTAAGTCTCCTAGTGATGGCACTGAGGAGCACCCTGTAATGTCCATTGAATTAGCAAAATACAAAAAAATTGAAAAAAGAAAGTAAGGCAAGTTAATTCTTCCTCTACCACGTTGTACCCCAGACCACAACTACACCACTCCCTGATTTGGCGAACACTAGTCTTACATTTAGCTGCTACCAAATCATTGCTATGCTCTCTTCTCACCTGAGCTAGCAAAGAAAACAGGAAATAATAGGCAAAACAAAGCAAAAGATTGAGCTACTGGTAGAGGAAAAGAGCCTAACCCTTTCCAATTTAGGGGTATATTTTATAACTCAGGGATGGTGGCATCCTTAGCGTTCTTCATCATCTTGGATTACTATGCCTCCAAGGCACAACGTACCTGACTTCGATGCTCATCATCGAATTCCTTTAGATCGATAGCATCATAAAATGGGAATAGTGAAAAGAAAGCAACACCAAAGATTAAAAAAAACAAGTGGGGCTTACATTGGGAGTAATAGGAAGTATTAGGTGCTCTCAAACAAACTCACCAAAGTCGCCCACCTCTAGGTATTAAACACAATCCTCCTGACCCAAGCACTTAGTGATCTCATCAAGGGTAAGGGGGGAACGTGAACATGGTCTATGGATGAGGAGGCTTCAGTCTCTGAGGAGACATGGCATTAGGGACAACTTGGTGGATCACCAATCACTTCATACATACCAAAAAGTCCCTCAGTACGGAGCCTCCGATGAGAGAGAGCTCATGCCTTGCTAATGGGAGCAGGGACACTCTCAAAATTTTTCCAAGGATCCCAGGTCAGTGAGGTAATCCGAAGCAAAATAGAATGTCAATACATCAAGGATTCATAAGTGATGACATCAGAAATACAACGTGAAGGGAAGCGTTTTTACACCCTCAATGGTTTAGACATTCAAGGCTAACTTGAAATGATTGATGTCCTCCTCACTTGTGCAGTTGTTGCAGGGTCCACCATACCATGACAGGCATTCACTCTGCACCTTTAGCACTATAAGCAATCTAGGTGAAATGCTTCAGAAATCAAGGCTGCACAATAAAAAAGCAGATGTTAGAATGACTAACTAAAGTGTTCAACACAAAAATAAATTAAAAAAATGCCTATCTGAAGCACAATCCTAAAACCCTCGAAAGACATCATGGTTTAATTCTCCCTATCCAACAAACAAACTGCCTTCATGTATTTGAGGAGAGTAGCAAATGTCAGAGTACCCCAATCGTGGTCGCCCACTGTAGTAACATCCTCCAAGTTAGCCATCCAATGAAGATGACACTAGTTGCTTTTGTTACTAATGATGACGCAACCAAGCAAATACACCATGAAAAAGTGAAAGACCTGTCTGTGATAGAGACCATCCAAGATCCCTTTGAAGCCTCATCGATCATAGAGTACTAGATGAATTAGAGAGGCCATCTCTCGACTGAAGACCCAAGAAAGTCCACATGTCTTTGCCCTTCCAGTTTGAGGCCCAAGTAGTATTTCAAGGGGGTTTACCCCAAAAGAAACACCAATTAACAAGTAGAAGTCCAATGTGGGGTGATCATCATCTCACCCAAGGAGAAGTCAAAGGTGTTAGTACTATCCCAAAACCTCTCAACTGAACCCTTGAGGAGGCAATAATCAGTTCCCTTCTAGGCCCTGCACACTTTGATCAATGGGTAGAAGCAAAAAAGCATTAGGATCGTCTTAACATTGATAGGAAGCCTCCTATGAAGGCGCTTTATGTTATGAAGGTTCCTAGAACCCTTTGTAAATTCCTAGTTTTGCAAAATAAACTTAAAAGCAAGATCGTCAGCTCAACTTCAAAATAAATTCAGGAATTGTCAAAAAAGGGGGAAGCTTCAACCTATAACGGAAAGGACTTGCCACCACCTGCTGCACAATGGTGGAGATGTGGCGATGCTTGTCTTCCAAATATAGCAAGTTGGGCTATTAATCCAACCACTATTGGTCCAGGTCCTAACCCCATCATCATGCTAAAGTACTCTATCATCACTTCAATGACGAGAAGGGGGCCCTATGTTCCATCCATAATCCACATACAGGACATAGAAATTCAGTTCATAAGTTAGAATAGTGGAGTTCAATCCCTTGCAATACTTAAAAAGTGCATAACAAAATTTTGGCAACATTTCTGCATGAAATCAGCACAATTGAAGTGGTAACCTAAAAAACAACTAAGGAGCAAGAGCTAAACCTATGTTTTACCTCTAATAGTTTTGCATACCCAAGGAACATACCCAACACACAAAACTTGCCCATGCAATCCTCACAAATAGAGGTTCATGAACAATCCAAGGGAACCCTCAAATCCTCCACAATGGATACGAGGTTGAAAATTTCAACTCAAATTGCAAAGAATTCAACAAATAACACAAAAATAAGCAAGAATTGAGCAATTATATGAATTGGCATGAAAATGAGGCCTTTGAGAATTTAGGGGTGACAGCAATGGCGATTTTAGAAATAGAAAGTTGAGGGTGGACTGCGAAATAGATAAAGAAGAAAAAAGCAATAGTTTTTAAAGTTCTGCCAACCTAGGAACAAGTGGGACCACCAGCAGTTGCCATATGCCAAATCATGCTGCTGGCTCCTAGTGGCATGCTTATTCATATGCTCATCTCAGTGTTTTATCTAGCTATTGTTCAATCATGCCTCTAGAAGCTGATTTCAAAAAAAAAAAAAAAAAAAAAGAAGGATGATTTGTTAGCTAGGACACGAGTAATGTTTGATGCATGCAAACTGGGTCCCAGAACTATGGAAAAGTAAGCACTCCTTCAATTCTCTTCATCAAAGCTTTTCAAAACTTTATCTCAAAAATTTTAAACTGGCATACACTATCAAGCATCAAATTTTAAACTGGTTGATATTGTGAAGCCTCGAATTATTTGAACCGATGGAGAACGCTAAGGCTCAAATTTTTAAACCAGTGAAAACTCTCAAGACTCAAATTTTTGAACCGATGGAGATCGTTAAGCCTTAAAATTTTTTAAACTAGGGGAGACCGTTAAGTCTTAAATCGGTGGGAACTGCGGAGCCTCAAATAGAATAAATCGTAGAATCCACCAAGCAACAAGTTTTATAATCGATGAAGACTGTCAAAACTCGAAATTTTAAACAGGTGGAGGCCATAAAGTCTAAAGTTTTTTAAACTCGTAGAGACCATAAAGTTTCAATTTTTTACATTGAAATAGGCCACAAAAACTCAATTTTTGTTTGGTGTGAGACTTTAAAAACTCACATTTGTAAACCAGTGCTGACCACCGAGTCTTAAATTTGTAAAATGGCGGAGGTTGACAAGCCACAAATTTTTAAACAAGTGAAGGTCGTCAAACTTCAAAATCTTTTTCCCTTATCTTCAAGTTGGTCTCTAGATCTTTCAAAATCCTATAACTTTGAACATTTGCTTTCTCAAATAGGACCGATGCTCTTGTCCGCATACATCCTGCATGACATTTATATACTTTTCCTTCACCCTAATGGCCTCAACTAAAGTGGGGGCTCTTGTAAGCACCAAATTGCTACTCAGCATAAGTTAGATTAACCACATGTCTAGCACATTGTCCCCCGGTGATGACAATTGCATGTTCCATAGAGGGTAAAGCAACACAAATACTTGATTTCTAATATTCAATGTACAAATAAAACATCTTCTTGATGTATAAAAAAATTGCAAAATTTATAAAGACATTTAATATCTAAAACATTCAAAAATAATAGTAAAAAGAGCAAAAGCTTCGAGTTTGCACAATTTGCTAGTGCAGGGACTTGAACCTAACACCTTGAGCAAGGGTGAGGTAGACTCTAACTAGTAGTGTGGCACCTTGCTTCATGATATAACTCACGCAAACAATTCTCTTAAGGCAAAAATATAGACTGGTCGTATGATATGAACTACCCCTGGGACATGTTGAATATTGTGCTCTCTTGATGTGACCTAACCAAATCGACGAACGAGATATCATCCTTAGCTAATGGCAATAACCTTCCTCCAAATTATATGTTGATTTTTTAATTTTTCATTACATGTTTTTACAATGGACTTCTCTTGCATATATGCTCAATAGAGGGCCTATTCTTTTCGTTGGAAAATAGGGGTTAGAAAATGGATGAAATTGGTTGAAGTGGGTTGAAGTTGGTACATTCTTTATATGATGGGTAGAAGTTGATTAAAATAGTGGGTTGAAATGGGTTGAAGTTGTTTAAAGAGGGTTGAAGTTGGTTGAAATTAGTATGTTTTATTGAAATTTATGAAGTGAATTGAAGTGAATTGAAGTGAGTTGAAGTTAGTAAATTAGGATTTATTAACGAAAAGAACACGGCCGAATCTATATAGCTCCCTCTGTCAAACCTCCATCCGTCTCTCTTGTAGGAGACTAGACACTACCTGACTATATGATAGTATGCTTCTCCATGAGTAGACAATTCAAATCGATTAGTCAACCAAATTATTATTTTGATATCACTTTTTGGCGATGATACAATCAGGGTCTAGTGAAGCCAATGTGCACAGTAACACAGTAAGCAAGATTTCATGCTAAAATCGAAATTTTTATACTTGATGATTCCTTAAAGACCCTATTGTAGAGGGAACACTAAATCCCGAGTGCCACATGGAAGTACCGTTTGGATAATTCTAATTATTGTATTACAAAGAATATTTTTTAAAAACAAAATATTTTTCTAAATAAAATTATAGGTTTTGGAAGATTTCACATTGGTTGTGGAAAGAAACCCTCTTGTTGGTACATATTTCTCAATCTCATGCAATTAATTATTTATTAGATTAACTCAGAATGCACACATATATTGATACATGCGTGTAAACATTAAAACAAAAAGACAAGAAATAGTGAGCATTATTTTCATGAAGGTTTTGCCCATTAATTTTTAAGCATTATGTCTATTTGGACAAAACTTTATATCCTTTGGAATTAATTCAACATGCCTTTTGTCTATGCATGTCTTTTATACATGAGTTTTTAAGCTCTATAAATAAGGGGCTTGCCATAGTTTTGGAGGTATGAGAAATATGAGCTGGTTAAAGAAAACAAGAAGAGGAGTGGCATAGCAATGCTCTCTAGTTTTATTGCCTCGCACATGTGCTCATTGAGTATTTCAAGTTTTTGATCAAAGAATATAGAGTGGTGTAGAGACTATCTTTTCTTTCGTGATAGATATTGAGAAATAGACTTTTCCTTTTACAAGCTGCACTAATAGAAGAAATTCTTATAGTGTTATGTTATTTGCAAACCCATAGTTTTTCCACATTAAATTTTATTTTACTTCACATCTTAACCCATTTCTGGCAATGCTAACTTCAATGGAAAATCTTCTTGATGGCCATTTAGAAAAAGGAGATCCAATAACTATCCAATAGGCTCACTGTGATGAATTGATTCAATCATGCTGAGCAAAAGACTATTGCAAGAATCAGAAGATTGCTTGCCATGGACATGGCCGGAGAGAATCCATTATATTTGGGATGACCAATGTTCAAGACACTTGTTAATTGGAAAACTTATTTAGAATTTTATGTCAAAACTTGTAAAATTTAGAAGGCAGACATTCTTGAAAATAAAAGGGTACTTATTAAATTTATAAAGAGTCGGAAGTGCAAAAGTCTTATATAAAAAGTCTGAGGCCCTGTTTGGCAAAATTAGCTGTTTAGGTAGCGGATAGTGATAAACCTCAAATTTGACCCATTTTCGACTCTAATTCTTCCCCTTTTCTCCTATAATCTTCCGACTAATCTTAGCAAAAAGGGGGGCTAAATACACTTTCTTGACCCATTATGCGGTAAATTGTCCTATCTCTTAATCTGCAGGTCTAAGGTCTAGAAAGTGGGAGTTTTCCGCAAGTTTTGCCAAGAATGACGCCCTGGGATCGATTTCTGACATGAATGAAGCGTTGATGAAGCCCGGGAGAATCATCTGGAGACGCACGGTCCGTTGCAGGGTACGCACGACCGTGCCTCTAAGCCAGGAGCTGCGCACTGTTGAAGCACAACCGCGCGCCTGAACCGTGCGTAAGCTGAGACACGCACGGTTGCCCGTGCATATGCAACACGATCGTGCGTCACTTATTTTGTCGCGATTTAATCAGTTTCGCAAAGGACAGTTGGTGGGGATTATTCTTCTATTTTTCTTCCTCTCTTGAGATAGGCGACTTCTAGGGTTCTTAGGTTTGCTTTTTGTTGTTATAGAACTCAAAGCTTTGGATTGGATTTCGTCTACGCTTTCGGTAGATTATTGCAGCAAATTATACACAGTACACCTTTCTACCCTTTCTCTTATGTTTTAATTCAAGTTTCGCACTCCTTGGCATGTTATTGTTATTGATTGAAGTTGTGATTTTGATTAGAACAATGTTTAGCTGCTAAGTTTCTTAATCTTGGATTGGGTGTAGCCCTTATGATGTGATTTCGATTGTCATTTTTAGGTTTTTGTGAATTTATGCCTAAAGTATAATTGATTTCTCACTTAGCGTGCCAGGTGTTCGATGAATTACCTGAGAGGGTTAAATTCACGTTCTTAATTAGGGTTTAGGAGACTAACGAAAGTTAGGTCCTTTACTTAGAGTAGCTTTGTGAGCGGTTAAATTACTTGATACGAAAGTAGTTGGGGTTTTAATCGGGAATTAAAATTACACGATCTTGTGGTCTTGAGATTCTAGTTTCATGAAAATAGATAACTAGAGTAATCTGACCAGTCTAATGACCTTTGAAAGAAGGCGTAGATGCTTTTAATTGGTAATCATCCCATTTCAATTATCTTGCGGGCAGATTCACATAACCTAGTTTACTTTTTAAGGAACATCATAGTGTGGTGAACCCCAATCCAGGATTCTCTTCATAATTGATTTAGACCTAATAGAAATAGAATCAGTTAAGCTCACTCTATTAGACTTAAGCCTAGATTAAGTGTTAAAGGTTGATTCAGTGATTGAAACCAAGTTCTCTGCGGATACGACCCGTACTTGCCTTTGCTGGCTACAACCGGCACCGTGCACTTGCGGTACATTTTTAACACAACAAGTTTTTGGCGCCGTTGCCGGAGAACTTCTTTGATTTCAACATCGAAAGCGATTTTAAACGCTTGAGATTAGGCTTTTTCCTTTTTCTTTTCCTTTTTCCCTTTCCCCTTTTTCCTCCTTCTTGCTTGTTTTTACTCTTGCTTGAGCCTGCTTATGCTTGGTATAGTTTTTGGCTTTGTATGCACAGGCGCAGTTAGGGGAGTCACCACTTGCTTCCCCTGAATCCTGAAATCGAAGCCACTGCTCGCAAGCAAAGCGGCGCACGAAAGAAGAAACAAGCAGAATCTACAATGGCAGCGCAAGACAACCGCGTCCTAAGGGACTATGCAATGCCTCAGTCGTCGAGTATCACCTCTTCAATTGTGAACCCCGCGGTTGAGGTGAACAATTTCGAGCTGCGCCCGGCACTTATCTCGCTAGTGGAGCGAGACAAGTCCGGTGGGCACCCTTCTGAGAATCCCAACATGCACCTTCATAATTTCCTTGCGAAGTGTGATACTATTAAGCTCAATGGGGTCTCCACCGACGCCATTCGATTGAGGCTCTTCCCTTTCTCTCTGCAGGATAGAGCCAGAGATTGGCTCCAGAATGAGGAGCCAAATACTTTCGCTACCTGGGATGCCCTCTCTAAGGCATTTTTGAGCAAATATTTCCCCCCAGGAAAGACGGCCAAACTGAGGGCCGACATCACTTCATTCGCCCAGCTGCATGGCGAATCTCTATATGAGGCGTGGGAACGATTCAAAGATCTGCAACGCCAGTGCCCTCACCATGGAGTCCCAGATTGGCTCCTCATTCAAACTTTCTACAATGGACTCGATCAGTCTCTGAAGATGTCCATTGATGCTGCTGCTGGTGGGGTACTTATGGGAAAGTCCATTGAGGTTGCTAAAGCCTTGCTTGAAGACATGGCTGCTAATAACTATCACTGGTCCAATGAGAGGGCAACCCCCAAGAAGGCAAGTGGGGTATATGGGATTGATGCAGTGGACCTACTAGCTAGCAAGGTTGATGCCTTGGCTCAGCGTTTTGACAGGCTGGGAACTCCTTCAGGGAGTTCAATGGGAGGCTCATCTGGAGCAATGTTTGAGGTTGGGGCACCTTGTGAGATCTGTGGCATTCAAGGCCACATGGCTGTTGAATGTCAAATCGCCTTCCCAGGCGCGGAGCAAGCCAATGCAATGCAAACCTATGGCCAGCGCCCACAAAACAACCCCTACTCAAATACATACAACCCCGGTTGGAGAAATCATCTAAACTTCTCCTACCGCAATAACAACCCCATGCCTCCCAATCATTCTCAATCCCAACCACAACCTCCTGGTTACCAATCCAGGGCTCCTTATGCCCAATCTCCCCAACAAGCCCCTCAACAACCTCCGCAACAACAACCCAAGTCCAATCTAGAGAGTCTCATGAAACGATTTATAGCTACTCAGACGAAGACCAACGAGGTACTTAGTGAGTCGGTTAACCAGTTGAACTCAAAGTTTGACTCGATGGCCACTCACCAAAAGATGATGGACAACCAGATTGCTCAAATTGCGCAGCAAGTGAGCCATTTATCTAGACCCCAAGGGCACTTGCCAGGTCAATATGAGACCAACCCCAAGGGTCATATGAATGCGATCACACTGCGGAGTGGTAAGGAGTTGGAAAGTCCCCCAATGCCTATGAGGGAAGAACGACATGAGATTGAAGATGGGGACGAGGTCATCAAGGCAACCCCTAGTGATGCTATGAGTGAGGGGATCCAGAATGAAAAGCCTAAGGAGGTCGCAACAGAGGGTATCACCCCCCAGGCGAGGCCTTACAAGCCGCCTGTCCCTTACCCTCAGAGGCTAGTAAGGGTTAGGGAGGAACACAAGTATGGCAAGTTCCTCGAGATGCTAAAAAAGTTTCATATCAATATCCCCTTTTTGGAGGCCATTACCGACATGCCCTCCTATGCCAAATTCTTGAAAGATTTACTCTCCAATAAAGAGAAGTTGCTCGAGAACACCACTGTGTCACTTACTGAAGAGTGCAGCGCGATTATTCAAAACAAACTCCCCCCTAAGCTTTCAGATCCAGGGAGTTTCTCCATCCCCTGTTCTGTTGGGGACCTAACTATCAGCAGAGCACTATGTGATCTTGGGGCTAGTGTGAGCCTCATGCCGTTTTCCATCTGCAAGAAGCTGTAAGTGGGTGAGCTAAAACCCACCATTATATCCCTGCAGCTGGCTGATCGATCAGTTAAGTATCCTCTTGGTGTTCTTGAGGATGTCCCATTGCAAGTAGGGAAGTTCTTCATCCCATGTGATTTCGTGGTTATGGATATGGAAGAGGACTCCCGCATTCCCATCATTTTGGGACGACCTTTCTTAGCCACTGCGGGAGCTATAATAGATGTGAAGAATGGCAAGCTCACCCTACAAGTGGGAGATGAGAAGGAAGAATTTAGCTTGCCACAAATCATGACTTCCCCCACTTCAGGCGACTCATGCTGTAGAGTCGATGTCCTTGAGAAAGCCCTTAACGAGGAGGGCAAGATCAGTTTTTCTGTGGAGGACCCATTGGAGGCCGCCTTACTCGATTTCCACGCCAATGCCTCGAGTCCGGATGAGATGGAGGAGTATGCTCGACTCCTCAACACGTCCACCGCCTACTTGCCTAGGCGGTCCCGCAGAGAGCTCCTCAGTGTGGAAGAGTCAGCCCCTAAGGAGAAGGAGGAGTCTCCCGCGAAGGTAGAATTAAAACCTCTACCTGCCCATCTCAGGTACGCTTTTCTGGACCCTTCCCATCAATGTCCCGTTATTGTTGGATGGCCCACAATTGGAACAATTGTTGGATGTGCTTCGTAAGCATAGGGGCGCCATCGGGCATAGTATTGATGATATTCGGGGACTCAGTCCAACGTTCTGTATGCATCGCATCTTTCTCGATGACAGTCACCGCTCCTCTCGACAACCTCAACGTCGATTAAATCCAAACATGCAAGAGGTTGTCAAAAGGGAGATCCTAAAACTACTTGATGTTGGGATTATCTACCCTATCTCCGATAGTGACTGGGTGAGCCCAGTCCAGGTAGTTCCTAAAAAGGGAGGCATGACTGTCATAAAGAATGAGCGCGATGAACTCATTTTTACTAGGACCATTACTGGGTGACGAATGTGCATTGATTATCGCCGATTAAATCAAGCCACCCGGAAAGATCATTTCCCTCTCCCTTTTATTGACCAAATGTTGGAAAGCTTGGCAAGGCACTCCTTTTTCTGTTATCTGGATGGCTATTCGGGGTTCTTTCAAATCCCTATCCATCCTACTGACCAGGAAAAGACAACCTTCACGTGCCCGTATGGCACCTTTGCATATCGAAGGATGCCATTCGGATTATGTAATGCCCTCGCCACTTTTCAACGTTGCATGACGGCTATATTCTCTGACCTTATTGAGAACATCATGGAGGTGTTTATGGATGACTTCTCCGTCTATGGAGCTATTTTCGCTCTTTGTTTGGAAAATTTAACCCGGGCACTCCATCGATGTGAGGAAGTCAATCTAGTACTGAACTGGGAAAAATGTCACTTTATGGTGCAGGAGGGAGTAGTATTGGGCCACGTTATATCTACTAGGGGCATTGAGGTGGACAAAGCTAAAGTTGAGGTTATCGAGCGATTGCCCCCTCCTACTTCTGTTAAGGGGGTGCGGAGTTTCCTTGGTCATGCGGGGTTTTATCGCCGCTTTATCAAGGACTTCTCCAAGATTGCCAAACCTCTTACTCAGCTGCTCACCAAAGATGCCCCGTTTGTTTTTACTGATGAGTGCCTTGAGGCTTTTTGCAGGATCAAGCAGGCTCTGATTTCTGCCCCTATCATACAACCGCCAGACTGGGATCTCCCATTTGAGGTCATGTGCGACGCTAGTGACCATGCGGTAGGGGCCGTTTTGGGGCAACGGAAAGATAAGAAGCCAGTAGTGATCTACTACGCCAGCAGAACCTTGGATGAGGCCCAGCAGCATTATACCACGACTGAGAAGGAGTTGCTTGCGGTCGTGTACGCAATCGAGAAGTTCTGCCCTTACCTCCTATGTTCCAAGGTCATTGTGTACACCGACCATTCGGCACTCAAGTACCTCCTTCAAAAGAAAGATGCCAAACCTCGCCTCATACGATGGATTCTGCTACTCCAGGAGTTTGACCTAGAAATTAAGGACAAGGCAGGGGCAGAAAATGTAGTGGCTGACCACCTCTCTAGGCTCACTGTGGAGAGCCAATGTGCCCCCATTGATGATGCTTTCCCTAACAAGCATCTCTTGGCCCTCTCATTGAGGCAAGCCCCTTGGTTCGCTGACATCGCCAATTACCTAGCCTCAGGAGTCATACCACATGACCTATCATCTCACCAGAAGAAGAAATTCTTCTATGAGATCAAGTCTTACTTCTGGGAGGAACCTTTCTTGTACAAGCTATGTAAAGATGGGATCTACAGGTGTTGCCTCCCTGAGGAGGAGGTCCAGAGCGTGATTTCTCATTATTACGACTCTCCAAGTGGAGGGCACGTCAGTGCCTCCAAAACTGCAGCCCGAATACTCCAAGCTGGCTTCTTCTGGCCATCCCTTTTCAAGGATGTGTACACATATGTTCGATCCTGCGACCGCTGTCAGCGGACCGGGAACCTATCCAGGAAGAATGAAATGCCTCTCAACTTCATCCTGGAAGTGGAGATTTTTGATGTGTGGGGGATCGACTTCATGGGTCCTTTCCCGTCTTCAAGAGGTAATAAATACATCCTTGTCGTAGTAGACTACGTCTCCAAGTGGGTGGAGGCGGTGGCTAGTCCCACTAATGACTCCAGGGTCATGGCGAAGCTTTTCAAGAGGATTATATTCCCACGTTTTGGAGTCCTGAGGGTCATAATCAGTGACAATGGCCCCCACTTTGTAGAGAAGAGATTGGAAGCTCTATTGAAGAAGTATGGGGTGCATCATAAATTTGGGCTTAGCTATCACCCCCAGACTAGTGGCCAAGTGGAAATCTCAAATCGTGAACTCAAGGCCATTCTGGAGAAAACAGTAGTGCGATCGCGAAAGGATTGGGTGGATAAGCTTGATGACGCTCTTTGGGCCTACCGCACGGCTTTCAAGACCCCTATAGGTACCACCCCCTTTCGCCTTATCTATGGCAAGCCTTGCCACCTCCCCGTCGAGCTGGAACATAAGGCTTACTTGGCCATCAAGCACCTCAATTTCGACTTGAAGTTGGCGGGGGAGAAAAGGCTGCTACAACTGAATGAGCTGGAGGAAATTTGGTACGATGCCTATGAGAATTCGAGGCTCTATAAAGAGCGAGTTAAAAGGTGGCATGATCGGTTCATAATCCGGCGAGAGTTTCGGGAATGTGATTTGGTTCTCCTCTTCAACTCTAGATTGAAGCTTTTTCTTGGGAAGCTTTGATCACGATGGTCGGGTCCCTTCACCATGCTCAAGGTCTACCCTTATGGCGCTGTTGAGATTGGCATGGAAGCCACGGGGTCATTCAAAGTGAACGGTTCCCGACTTAAGCACTATATTGCTGGAGAACCAATAAAGGGCAAGGTCTCATACGACTTGCCTACTGTGGTTTCTACCTAGGTGTCATCTATGGTCAAGCTAACGACCTAAAACAAGCGCTTCCTGGGAGGCAACCCAAGTTTTATTGCTTTCAAAAAAAAAAAAAAGAAAGAAGAAAGAAAAGAGAGAGAAACGCACGGCCGTGCAACAGTGACGCACAACCGTGCGTCAGGCCCCGAATGCACGCACGCCTGGACGCCCCACCGCGCGCCTCCGCTGTGCGGAAACCAAGACGCACGGTATACCATGCGCTATAAGCACGACCGTGCGCTCCTCTTTAAAAAGCAAATCTGCCTTTCTCTCCACCATCTTCTCTTTCTCTCCCTCTCCTCTCTCTCGGCCGCCGTCGCCGCAGCCCACCAGTGCCCACCCCGGCGACCGGTCTCGCGCCGACCGACCTCCTCGCGTGCGCCCTCCATCCCCGGTACTCTCTCTCCTTTCTCTCTCTCTCTCTCTCTCTCTCTCTCTCTCTCTCTCTACCCCCACCCCCTCTTTCCCTTTCTGTCCTGCGCGACTCGCACCTGGGTCGCCGGTCACCGGCCGGCGCTACCTTTTGGCCATCCCTCCTCCTCCCCCTCGCTTTGGGTTGAATCTTGGCCTGCTTTGATTTGTGACTAGGGTTTGAACTTGGGGTTTGTGCTTGCTTGATTTGATTGCCAATTGGTTGAATTGGTTGGCTCCATAGGGTGCACATTTGGTATCTTGCGGCCCCTGATTTGTCCCTTGGCTTGTGATTTGGGTCTGAGTTTAAGCATTGCTCGAGTTGCTTTGGTTATGCTTGGGGTTGATTAGGGTGATTTGACTACCTTGCTTGAACTGTTTTGCCTGCCTTGGTTGTGCTCTGGGTTGGTTTGGTTGATTCGGTTGATTTGTTCGATTGCTTTGGTTGTTGGTTTTGCTTGGCCCTACCTTACCATGGCCCCCAAGAAACGATTAAAAACCACAGCTGCTTCCACTAGCCGGGCCTCCACGGCCCGCGGTAACCCCTCTCTCCCTCATATGATTAACAAGTACAATATAGCGTTTTTGGATGCCGAACATGCTAAACGCTATGACACGATCGTTAGTCGAAAAATTTGTGCCCCCAGTTACCTCGATGTTGACATGTTACGCACTTTACATCTTTACGATGATTTGGTTATTCTGTTGGGTAATTTGGGGTGGACTGATTTTGTTGCTTTACAAGAACCCGTCTATGAACGCCTCATTTGGGAGTTTATGAGTTCCTTAGTGGTAGATTTCACACGTAAGTTTGACGAGGTTCGGGGGTATATTCGTTTCCGCTTATTTAACCATACTCACGAAATGCACCTTATTGGGTTTTATGAGCTGTTGCGTTTACCCGCTGTAGGTGCCACCTCCCACACTCATCCCGACTACCACCCCAAAAAGTTTTGGGCCACCCTCACTTGTTCTGGGCGTCCGCACGAAGCTCGGTCTACCAAGGCCACCTGGATTTGTAATCCGGTGCTTCGTTACTTCCAACGTCTAATGGCCAACCATGTCTTCCCCCGAGCTGACAGCCAAAATGGGGTTCGGGCGGGTGAACTGTTTATGCTTTGGGCGGCCTTACATCGAAAGGCCATCAATACAGGTGCCTTTATCGCCAACCACCTCGATGAACATGCTAAATCCACTAAGGTGATCATTAGTGACGATGGTATTATCACGGCCTTAGCCAAGGCCCTGGGGTACGGCGCGCAGGTTGCCACCTTGCCTGTCCTCCATCAGCCGGGTCGCATTGACCTTACCACATGTATCAACATGAAACTCTTCACCGCACTTGGTGGAGGTCAATTGTGGCTAAACCACCACGGCCGGGCACTCTTTTCCCTCCCCAACCGACCCCGGACCACCCTTACAAACCCTGCGAACCTCATCTATGACGATGAGGAGGCCGATGCCGCTGGGGCCCCCTTTGATGATGGCAGCAACCATGGGTCCGCTGACGAGGACGAGGACCTCCCTCGGGCTCGCGGTGGTCCACGGCGCGCCCCTGGCCCTCCTGACGCGAGTCCCTCTCACCCTTCTTCAGTTCCACCTGCCGGCCCTATGAGTCCTTCGCTTCTTTAGACGGTTTTAGACCGTCTTGACCAGCTACACGTCCAAAACCAGGAAATCCTTCGCAACCAGCAACACATGGCCCACCTGGTTCACTATGCTTATGCGACCCATAACTGGCCATATCCGCCCCCTGACTGGCTGGCGCGAGGACCCCCCGGGCCTTCTTGACTGTCCCTTCCCTCCTTTCTCCCTTCCTTTTCTTTCATTGCGGACAATGACCGGCTCAAGTAGGGGGGAGAGTGAGTCCGCTGCTTGTATATAGGTAGTTGCATTTTCATTCTCCTTTTTCTTTTTTTTTTTCATTTTTGCATCTAGAGCATGTAGTTGCATTTTCTTTTTATTTTCCTTTCACATGCATATAGCGTAGTGCATTTAGCATAGGTATTTGCATCGCAAGGATGACTTGGAGAGTTGGACGCGCGTAAGCCTACGAGGTAATCTCTAACCCTTCCTCTCTTCCTTTTCTCTTGTGTTTTTATTGCTTTCGTAGCTAGTTTTATGCTTTTCCCTTGAAAAAAAAAAGAGGAAGATTTTGAAAACCCCCCTCCTATGACGATAATCAAGGCATAGAGGATCAGTTGGTTGATCTGGTTGTGCATGCTTGTGGACTATTCGTGGCTAAATGCTTTTACCTGATGACTTTCGAAATGTTTTGACCCCATTGCTTGATTCGCATTCCTATATGCCATTGAAATCCTCTCCTCATGATTGACCATTTTATCTAAGTAGAACATCTTTTGGGGCTAGTCGTGCTGTTTAGTAGTGTAACCCGTGAGACTTTGAGCCTATAGACTAATCCATCACTTTAGTCTCATCTCTCCTTTCATGTGTATCTCTTCTACGATTACATCTCTAGAACTTGTTGGGATTCTCTTTGAAATCGCATTTTAGCATGTGCATAACGATGAAATGATAGAGGCATTCATTTGTTCTTGAGCTACATAGCCAAATTACCACCTGTGATGTAATGTTTAACCCTTTGCTTACCCCTTTGAGCCTTATCCGTTTGTTGCGAACCTCTCACTATTAGCTTTTGGCCTAAACACATCTCCTATCTTTAAGCCAAAGCCAGTAGAGCAACACTTCACTGTTTGGCGGGTAATTTTTGGGTATTGTTGTGGTTACTTTGGCATGTAATGGGATGTATCATGGTCATCATTCGGGAAACTTGCTTATTGCTATTGTGCGTGCCAATCACTCTCTTTCTTGTTCCGTTCAAAAAAAGAAAAAAAAAAAGAAAGGAAAAAAAAAAAGAGAGAGAGAGAACCAAAGAGAGGAATCAGAAACAAAAGTGTTTGGCATGTTAATCTAGTGTATTCTCGATAATCCCATGGGTTTAGAGCGTGCTTGTAATCATATTGAGAGTGTGATATCACTTGTTTAAGTGTTGGTTGCTCACTAGCTATGGCTTTTAGCTTCACATTTCCCAAACTGTTTGTCCCTCTCTTACCTGTACCCTTAGCCCCGTTTCAACCCTGCAAAGTCCTCTTAATTGTGGTTGTGTACTTTGCATTTTAGCGGTGGAGAATTGAGAATCCTACCAAGCCTATGGTAGATTGTTGTAGTGGAAGAGAGTTGAGTGAACCACTTTACATCCAAACACATGCGAGGGAGTGCACATACTTATCCCTTCTATGAGAGTCACTACCATGCCTTCTGACCCACTGCTTATTTGAATGTGTTTTGATTTGGGGAGGGGTGTGATATGGTAAGATGAGATGTTGATTTGGTCACGTGGTCTTCCTAACGATTTGAAAAGAATTTGAAAACTGTATTTATGCCTCAAACTAGCCCACCAGCTGTGCGCATCGCTGTTCGATCTGACTGATCCCTTATTTGCCTTGCCTGAGGAGGCGGATAGCTATAGGTTATTAACTCCCTCCCGATCTATTCATGTTTCAGTCTTGCTTGGGGACAAGCAAGCGCTAAGTAGGGGGGAGTTGATAAACCTCAAATTTGACCCATTTTCGACTCTAATTCTTCCCCTTTTCTCCTATAATCTTTCGACTAATCTTAGCAAAAAGGGGGGCTAAATACACTTTCTTGACCCATTATGCGCTAAATTGTCCTATCTCTTGATCTGCAGGTCTAAGGTCTAGAAAGTGGGAGTTTTCCGCAAGTTTTGCCAAGAATGACGCCCTGGGATCGATTTCTGACATGAATGAAGCGTCGATGAAGCCCGAGAGAATCATCTAGAGACGCACGGTCCGTTGCAGGGTACGCACGACCGTGCCTCTAAGCCAGGAGCTGCGCACTGTTGAAGCACGACCGCGCGCCTGAACCGTGCGTAAGCTGAGACACGCACGGTTGCCCGTGCGTATGCAACACAACCGTGCGTCACTTATTTTGTCGCGATTTAATCAGTTTCGCAAAGGACAGTTGGTGGGGATTATTCTTCTATTTTTCTTCCTCTCTTGAGATAGGCAACTTCTAGGGTTCTTAGGTTTGCTTTTTGTTGTTATAGAACTCAAAGCTTTGGATTGAATTTCGTCTACGCTTTTGGTAGATTATTGCAGCAAATTATACACAGTACACCTTTCTACCCTTTCTCTTACGTTTTAATTCAAGTTTCGCACTCCTTGGCATGTTATTGTTATTAATTGACGTTGTGATTTTGATTAGAACAATGTTTAGCGGCTAAGTTTCTTAATCTTGGATTGGGTGTAGCCCTTATGATGTGATTTCGATTGTCATTTCTAGGTTTTTGTGAATTTATGCCAAAAGTATAATTGATTTCTCACTTAGCATGCCAGGTGTTCGATGAATTGCCTGAGAGGGTTAAATTCACGTTCTTAATTAGGGTTTAGGAGACTAACGAAAGTTAGGTCCTTTACTTAGAGTAGCTTTGTGAGCGGTTGAATTACTTGACACGAAAGTAGTTGGGGTTTTAATCGGGAATTAAAATTACACGATCTTGTGGTTTTGAGATTCTAGTTTCATGAAAATAGATAACTAGAGTAACCTGACCAGTCTAATGACCTTTGAAAGAAGGCGTAGATGCTTTTAATTGGTAATCATCCCATTTCAATTATCTTGCGGGCAGATTCACATAACCTAGTTTACTTTTTAAGGAACATCATAGTGTGGTGAACCCCAATCCAGGATTCTCTTCATAATTGATTTAGACCCAATAGAAATAGAATCAGTTAAGCTCACTCCATTAGACTTAAGCCTAGATTAAGTGTTAAAGGTTGATTCGGTGATTGAAACCAAGTTCCCTGCGGATACGACCCGTACTTGCCTTTGCTGGCTACAACCGACACCGTGCACTTGCGGTACATTTTTAACACAACAGATAGCGGTTCAGGTATCGAATAGTTGTTTAGATAGCGGATAACGTTTCTAATTTAGCTATTAGCGGATACTTGTTTAGATTAGCATTTAAAACTAATGCGTTCGGTAAATTTAGCTATTAAACTAGCTGATTAACATAAATTGACATAAAAGGATATAGATAATTTCCAAAAATAAAATTTTTAAAAGATAATTTTTCGCAAAAAAATACGAGATGCTACTTTTAAATATCAAACGTTAATAATATTAGCTTTTCCAAAAACGCTGTTTAAAACGTTAAATGCTACTTGAAATGTTAGTCAAAACACTAGTTTACCGAACACTAAAAATTAACTAATTTGTGTATTGACCTATTCAAAATACTAAACGCTACCTAAAACGCTGTTGCCGAATACGACTTAAATCTCCCACCAACCATCTTTCAGGTTTATCGTTTTCTAGTATAATAACTATAAATTAAATGGTGCATTTTCTACGTGATGTATCAGTTTGATTTGATGCATGACTCATGGTTTCTTATAATAATGGATATGCTGGGTGGCTGATATCCGCTTTTATAGTGGAATGGATCATGTGCGTAGCAGTCGGCTGCTTTCGTAAACTTACCTTAAAAGTATTAGCTTTCCTTAAGTATTGTATGTATTAATATATTTTTATGAAAGACAAAAAAAGAATTAGTTAATTAGTATATTCGTCATGTTATATTTGGTTTATCTTAATATTTATATTATTTAAATATATTATGATTCTAAGTGGATATTGACATGTTAGGATTGTCTAATTGATTTGACATAAGTTGCAAGTTGCCACAATACCATTGAGATAATTTAGTATTTAAGTTTGAATATATAATTTGAGGTGATATTATCTTGAAATAATACTTGCTATCTTAGGTGATTTAATTAATCAAATCGGATCAATAATAAATTTTATGGTCATGAATAAGCTTGCATGGCCCTCAATGAACCTGACTTACTAAACGCAGTTGGCAGTTCGACATGATTTGCTGTCACCCAAGTCGAAGCAGGACTGAAGTGACTTATTGATGCCTCGCTCCATTTTTAAGGGCACTCGTGGCCCTCGACACTTTTGGAGCACAATGTTAGACGTGTATTTTAATAATTTTTGGAATATAATATTATTAACATTGGGTGGTGATAAACAATAATCAAGACTTAAAAAATAGGCATCAAGATTTCAAACTTTCAATATTTTTACTGTCAATAATTTACACTTCAGAAAATTACATAATTGGGAGCTGAAAATGGGTGCTGTTGTCTAGTTTTTCCAAAATATGAATCGTTAATGATAAATATGCCGATATAACTTGGGCTAATTTGTCTCCACCATCCCCAAAGTTATGATTTTTAAAAAACATTTATTTTACAAAAAAATCCTTATTTTAATTAGGCTGTTGGCTGTCCGTAGTTTATTTTGGAGTAGGTTTCATAGATGTTGTGTGATGGCGGATTATACGTGATAGAGTAAGATGGCTTATTTAAGGGACATAGCATCATCAATTAAGAATAATGATATCCTATTTGCAGTATAACGTATTGTTGTTTTAAAAAAGAAAATAAATATAACGGATTAACCCAGAAGAATAATATTAATTATATATCCTATTTTAAATAGGGAAAAGTTACAAAATATATCCGCTGATAGCCTTATCCACCTCAAGTACAAATCCCCTCCTCCTCACCTGATGCAGGTCGTTGGTCGATTTCATTATCCACATTCACCGAAGCTTTGCGCTTCTCAACTTGAAGAATTATTTTTTTCAATATTTGGCTTCACGAGTTATTAAATTTCATGGTTTTTTGGCAAAATATCTCAACTTTTATAAATTCTTAGAGAAAATTTGAATTTAGTTACCTTCAACAAACCAAACTTTTAGTGATTGTACACTTTTGGTGATTGTACTACACAATATAACAATTGATGTTCACTAAGGTATTTTGACATGTGGGGTTTTATGCACACTTGTTTATTCAAGGATTGATAGAAGGGAAATTTACCTAATGGTGTTAATTAAATTAACACTTTTCAGTTTGGACTTTCCTTACTTAGAGGTGTTATTTTTGCCTAACACAGTTGACCTTTATGTCTGTTGATGTGCCAGCTCAGGGGAATAGAGGGAAGTTAATGTGCCAAAGTTGCCCCTCCCCTATTTCGGTCATTTGTTTTCAAAACTGAACTGAGAGAGGTTGAAGAAGGGTGTGAGGGAGAAGAGAATGAGAAACTGAGAGTGAGAAACCGCCAAATAATGATCAAGGGGAAGGGCCGTGGTTAAAGGGGACGTGGAGGGAGTGGAAGCCATTGATATCGACAGTGGAGGAGCAACGAAGGTCGCACAATAGTCTCCTTTGTGGGTGCTCACTTGGTCAGGGACCGACGAATTGCACTGAGTTGCTATTCAGATCTCAAAGGTAAGGGTTTTGTTTGTCTAATTCTGTGTAATTTTGGTGGTTGTTGTTGTTACATGTAATAGAGGATGCTCAATTTCAGTTTGGATTGGTGAGTGGTAGCGGAGGAGAGGGATTTTGTTGTGTGTTTGGAGTGAATGAAGAACAGTGTTGTTGGTTTGTAAATGTGAAGGAGTTGGAGAATGGGTTGTTGTTGCAGTAGAAAAGGTGGACATTTGCGGGGAAAGACATGCATTGAGTAGGTTATAAGTAGGTCACATAGGTACAGCATCTCCGAATTGCATAGTGGATAACCTAGGTTGTAGACTAAATGGATGTTGGTGGTGCTGAGGTAGGGAAGGGGTCAACTATGGTATAATTTGTGTGAGTAGTTGCTGTTTGTTATTGTCTAGTGTTTCAAGTGTAGGCATGGTGCAGAATGAGGAGAGGGGTGTGAATTGGTATGCCCTAAAACCCTAGAAAATTCATGTATGTAATATGGGATAAGCATTGAGTATGGGTGGTAATTGATTTGCATGATGTGAGTTGTGGCAATTGTATATCCCAGGTTAGTAGTAATGTGAATTCTTGCATAATGAGGGTGTCCCAGAAGTTACCAAGCTATAACCCTGAATGTAGAGGATGGTGTAGGTTGTGTTCCACAGATTGCTATGTGACTAGCCCTGAATTTGCAAGTGTAACCGAGGAAAATTGTCCTGAAATTGGTGTGACATGTGAAAAGTTTGTTGTACATCAGTATCCCTATGAATGCAAATGCATATCCCATGTGATAATATTAGTAATGTGAATTGTCTTGCATAATATGGGTGTCCCAGAAGTGAACATGCTGTAATCCTGGATATAGAGGGTGGTGTAGGTTTTCCAAGTGTTCCACAAATGGCTATGTATGTGACTAACTCTGAATTTGTAAGTGTGTAATCCAGAAAAATTATCTAGAAAATGTAGCCCCCTCCTAGGGTAAGTGGCATGTGAAATGTTAGCGGAATAGTAATGTAAATTGTGTTGCATATTGAGGGTGTCCCAGAAATGACCATGCTGTAACCCTAGATGTAGAAGATGGTGTTTGACTAACCCTGAATTTACAAGTGTGTAACTCAGGATAATTGTCTGGGAAATGTAGACCCCTCCCAGGGTAAGTGGCATGTGAAATGTTTGCTATGCATTAGTATCCCTGTAAATGCAAATGCATGTCCCAGGTTAGAATAGTAGTAATATGAATTATGTTGCATACTTAGGGTGTCCCAGAAGTGACCATGCTATAACCCTGGATGTAGAGGATGTAGGTTTTTAAGTGTTCCAGAAATGGCTGTAGATGTGACTAACCCTGAATTTGCAATTTTGTAACTCAGGATAATTGTCTGGAAAATATAGCTCCCTCCCAAGGTAAGTGGCATGTGAAAAAATTTGGTACATTAGTATCCCTTTGAATGCAAATGCATGTCCCAGGTTAGAATAGTAGTAATGTAATTGTCTTGCATATTGAGGGTGTCCCAGAGGTGAGCATGCTATAACCCTGGATGTAGAGGAAGGTGAAGGTTTTCAAGTGTTCCACAAATTGGCTGTCTATATGACTAACTCTGAATTTGCAAGTGTATAACCCAGGATAATTGTCTGAAAAATGTAGACCCCTCCCAGGGTAAGTGGCATGTGAAAGTTTGGTGCATTAGTATCTCTGTAAATGCAAATGCATGTCCCAGGTTAGAATAGTAATGTAAATTATCTTGCATATTGAGGGTGTCCCAGAGGTGAGCATGCTATAACTCCGAATATAGAGGAAGATACAGGTTTTTAAGTGTTCCACAAATTGGCTGTCTATGTGACTAGCCCTGAATTTGCGACTGTGTAACCCAAGATATATGTATAGATGGTGTGACTTGAAAATGAGTGTCAGTTTTCTGTGGCAAGCACATGTTACTTGTATGCAATGTGGGTGTGTATGCTTTCATGTTGAGGGTGCTGGAATGACTTATTGTGATGATATCTTATAGGTTTATAATGAAGAGGACTGCTAGAAAACGACCGGGGGGGGACAGGATCATCACATAGTGGAGGTGGTCAACAAGGTTCCTTGATGGATGAGGAGTGGGGAATGTCATCGAGGAGTGAGTATGCACCTTCGGAGACAGGGAGCAGTACGGAGGACACTGTATCCATGGTGGATGAGAGGTGTGAAGCTGTTGGAGGCTCTAGTGGCGAGGGTGATGATGCAGAAGAGGTACATGCAGATAGTCCTGAGGGTAGTGGGAAGGGGAAAAGTCGACAGAGGAGGAGAGAACCCACAATTGAGAGTAGGCGGTGGAGGCGGAAGGCAGTTGGAGGTAGGTTTATGTTTGATATGGAGGGAAGGGGTTTGAGGGGCGTAGTCCAGCTAGTGTGAGGGGAAGCTGTACACTGGAGAAGATATGCAAGTTCAACAAGATGCTGGAGCCATACCAGAAGGAAGCAACCACGGGGACGATATTGAAGCCAACACGAGTATCATCCTTTTTCCATGTAGCAAGAGTTGACAGTGGTACTGGTGAAGGCGTGGCTGCCACGGAGGAAAGCCTTCAGGCTTACTGGGAGGGTCGTGCTCTTCTCGGTTTATGACGTCGCCCTGTTCACAGGTTTGCCGGTGACCGACAAGATAGTGGAGTTTGGTGCGGATGATTTGTCTACGAATGAGCTAGCGAGGATGGTACACCTGCACGTGGCACAGTATGCGATAGAGAAGAGTGACAACCTGAAGAGTGAGAGAGGGAGGAAGGGGCCAGTGTTCAGGAACTATATAAAGGTGATCAAGAAGCTATTGGACGTGAATAAAGAGCCGGAGAAGCTAGGGCTATGGCTAAGTCTGTATGCTTGGAGGCTGATGAGTGGAGTTATGTTCCCAAGAACCCCTTATGGAGCTGCATAGTCTGTGCAAAAGTACATGGATAACGTTCGCGGAATGGGCGAATATGCATGGGCCGAAGCAGTGTGGCACATCCTCGTTGAAGCTATAGAGGAGGTGCAGCAGAAGCTAGAGGGGCCTGTTTCCGATGTGCAGATGAATGGATTCTCCCTGCTTATTCAGGTCAGAGTTCATTAGGGTGAAGTAAGTACGTTAAGCAAATGGCTGAATTTGGTTTTGTTTCTCATGTTTTACCATTTTTTGTGCAGGTGTGGTTCTACGAGCACACAACAAGGTTTACGCAGATGACAAGTGTAGGTTCTCTCGGTTGGTAAGTTGGGATAGCGTTGACCATGGGGGAAGGTTTGATGCGTTCCAACTGGTGGAAAGAATCAAAGGGTCCGAGGTATGACAAATGTTCCCAGTAGTGACTCCTTGAAGTTAATGATTGGGGGCGGAATAATCACAAAATTTTATTTCCATTGTTATGACTTAAGTTTGACGGCATTATAGGTGATCCCTGTGCTGCGCCCTCGGGAGGAGGAGATGCTGCTGCCCACTGTTAGGGCTTTTATGAACACAGATGGGTTCCGAGACAACATCCTTGATAGAGAGGTTGGTAAGCTTAGATTTAGCAGCTATTTGTGTAACTGCATGTGTTTCGGTAGTGGCTTGTTTGTGCTTGGATAGAGTGTTCAATACCTTGGGTGAGTAATGTGTGCACACACAAACAGTTGGTTGGTCTTCAATGCAGGGTGTACTGTCATATGAGGAGCATCTTAAGTAGGCACGTGAGGAGTTGTGTGATGAGAAAGGGAAGCATGTAGATACATTAAGAATGTTGGAATTTTGGAAGAGTCGTGCGCACGAGTTGGAGGCTAGGGTGAAGAGGTACGCGACACCCGCTGCGCCGCAGCATACACGGCATCAACCTGGAGGTGATGTCGGGGTAGACGTACAGAGTGGATTGGACTCTATGGCAGGGGCAGTAACTGATGTAGGAGAAGCAACTATGCATGAAATCAGTCTAGTTAAGGGTGCAAACGACGATGCAACCTACCAGACAATAGCGGATATTCTGGGTGCTACTTGTGTCAATCAGAGCACGCCACAGAGGATGACAGAAGTTGTTGCCCTTGTTGATGGTTGTGATGATGTAGGGGATGCCCCCCAGTATAGTGAGCCGCATGTATAGCCCTCTGATGAAGTTGAAGACGTTGGCAAAAGAGCGGATGATGCGACGGCGATGCCATGTGGGGGAGATGATGTGAGTGCACAGGAGCTCGCACGAGAACAGCAGCAGCCGGTGCCAGAGGTTGGGGAGTCCGATGCAATGCTCGTGTCGCATGTTGGGGAGCAGCAGCGACTACAGATGGTCCAGGTCCAGCCGTGGAGGACGTGTATGTGGGAGGTGCTTCGGCAGCAGGGGAGGGTAAGTGCATGCCACCTGCATCTTCAACTACAAATGACGAGGGCTGTACACATGCCGCGACAGACGGGGGGGATAATGCGGCGACGGATGATCCCGAGATGGAGTCCCTGCGCCATGCACCACTAACTACAGCAGACAGCACCGCCGCTGATCATGAGGCATGTGTGCAGCCCCCGGTGGGTCACTCTGGAGGCATAAAGAGATACCAGGGGAGACTGAGCGCACGAGTCCTGATGCAGACGATGTGGGGTGCGAGGATGATGGTGGTGGTAACAGTTCCAACATCGTCACTCGCATGAGGAGGAAGCCTCGGAGTCAGAAACTGGCCGCAATTCATGGCAGCCCATTCACTGACCCAACTCATCTCCCGGGTGCTTGGAAGAGCAAGAAGGAGATGAACGAAGGGGTGACGGGTGCGGACGAGCCATGTGCTGTGGATGACCCAAGTGAGGGAAGCGTAGACCCACCTGTTCTTGATGTGCAGCCACTTTCAGTGAAAGGGTCAGGCATCGGCCCTAGTGTAGAGCAGTTAAACAAGATAAAGTTGACAAAATAGGTATTGATGAACTTCGCCAGCATGTTATTCGTTGTCTGCGTGCTTGAAAGGTGTCACTCATGGTTGCGTATTATGCAGGTGTTGGCATGTTATATTTTCGCGCCCTTGTCAGCAACGGAGATGGAGTTGGTGACCAAGGTCAGGACTAGGTTTAAGGGCATACTCCCGAACGCCAGACAATGGTAAGTACATGGGAGGCGGGGTTGTAGTTTTCTGTCTGTGATAGTGTTACTTTGCGCTTAACATGTGCGCTGACATTGACAGACAGGGAGGAGGACATGTCGGAGTGTCTGCCGAAGCTTGTGCCGGCAAGTTGGTTACGAGGCCTCATCCATGTGGTTCCAAAGAGGGGAGCCGGGGACAGGTCTGGCAAGTACTATATTGGAAACCTTGCGATGGACTTGTTCACCGAGCTCCTGCATGGGCGGCAGCGGACCTACCCCAACTTATGCTGGATGTCGGTGTTTTTGAAGCACCACATGAGTGTATGAAGCCGTGACTGTGGATATTTACTCAAAACCACCCTTGTTCATATCTGCAGCAAATGTCACTGACTCTTGTGTTTGTCTCGTAGGTGACCTTGCACAACGAGGGGCGTATCTCGGGAGTCATATGAGATAACTTCAAAGCCACCCCTCAGCCGGACGTATACTATGTAAGACACCACCAACTTCTTTCATTGGAAACACATTGATGGATTTATGTAATGAACATGTTACGACCTGCTGCTGAGTGTAGGTGTTCATGCCCCTGCTAGAGACAACTGACGGGCACTGGTTGCTACTTGTTGCAGACTTGCACGAGCATTCCTTCCTGGTGTACGATTCGCTGCCCAGTCCAGCGGTGAAAAGCAGGTGGGAACTGCTCGATAGCGCGGTGAGTCATTTATGTGTGTTGTGATTGGTGCTTCAATTGTGTGTTTCATTTCAACTGACGTGGTTCGGTCTATGTGCACTACCTCACTTACGTTGTTGACAATGTTTGCATGTGTGAAGAGGATTACTTTGTTCCTTACATTCCTTCGCTCCACCAAATATGCTGACGCAGGCCAATGGGAGGTCATCACACCTAAATGCCCCGAATAAAGGAAGTATGTGTAGTCATCTCCCATGACAACCACACCGTGTATGCATAATCTTATCTAATCCGGGTTAGTGACATTACTGTTTGTTTCTTTGGACAGCGGTCATGATTACGGGGTGTTCGTCATGGCTTTCACGGACTTGTTGTCCCTTAAAGTGGATGGGTTCGCGTTCGACCAAGATTGTGGGGCGCATTATAGGGACAAGTGCCTGTTTAGCTTTATCCAGGGCCGGGTAGCTCATTTCCCATAACATCTACAAGGTTCGTCTCCCACTTATCCAATCTTGTGACATATGCAAAGTTAGGCATGTAATTCGTTGATGGTTGCATGTGAACTGCAGGTTTGCCTCCCCCCTAGTGGTTCCCACTGTACGCATCGACGGCGGGTTCGCGTGGCGTACTTTTGGTGACATTGTTCAGTTGTTGGTTGGTTGTTTGTTATTATTTGTTCTGTATTTTATCACATCGGTTACTTTCTTGTATTCAGCTGTGGATTGTTGTACTTTGTTGGTTTGTGTGGATGTATTAATATCAGTGGGTCAGTGACCCACTGGAGTTGGCCTGTTTCAGTTCTATACCTCCATTGTATCTGCGTATGTATAACCTGGGTTAGTCAGTTCCTAAAACTGGGTTAGATGCAGAAGTTGCATTGTACATCATTATTTACCCATGGTTGCTGCTCGTGTACATCCTGAGATATGCAGTTCATTTTGTTGGGCTAATGAGAAATTGCATTGTATCCTGCATCTTATGTATCAGTAAACTTGGTTATTTACCATAATATTTTGGGATATTCATAGCGTCTTTCACAAATGCATCGGATGAGCGCCTTCTGAACTGTAGTTGGTGAGGAACTTTTGTTTACCCAATCCAAGCCACTTTATAAGGGATTGCAATGCAGTGTACGTTACTGCGTTTGTTATGTACATTACCTTAGTTAGTGATATTGGGGGTTGAGGATATTACCACCTACTTAAAGGGTTGTAGGGGTTATGCAGAACATATTCTGACCTACCTGTATGGAGATCTCGGGTTTGGTAGCTGTGTATCTGGGGATAAGGACATCGCTACATTGTCCTTTGCCCTATGCATAACTCCAACTGCAAAATAGGGCAAGTTATAGTGCTTCTGTCGGTGGAGTATGCCATGTCAGGGTACTTGGCAGGTATACTGAACTGGTGGACGTCCATGATCCCCGTTATTGCCACATACTGTAAGGCCCGCATACTTTTTATTCCGTCGAGCTGTTCGTGATGTCTTTTACGTTATAAAAACCGTAATTTGTTAGCGATATGAGCTAAAATTATTTTGTAAGTGCCTATGTGAGCATTCATTTTATTAAAAGGAATATTTTTATCACCAGTAATAATGTTATTGTTATTAGTTTTGAAAATCTTTCGATGATTTTTAATAAACATTATTAACGGTTATTAACGAGTACTAAATCGATTAGGAACCCGAATACGATCAGGTTTTCACCCTTAGAAGTAGTTCGATGTCATTAAATCAAACCTTGGTAAGTTTGGGAACGAATAGTTGATGAAGGATTATCGGGTTATGAATTAGACTACCGATGTTAAATATGAACTAGCTTGGGACGAATAAATGAAGAGAGTAGGGAGGGGCAAACTGGTAATTTTGGGCGCTCCCCTTATTTCTCCTCTCCCTGCCCGCGACACCCCCCTCACGGCACTCTCTCTCCTCTTTCTTCTTCTCTCTCTAAGACATTTTCTCTGCTTTCCCTGTTTCTCATCTCCTCCTTCACTTCTCCTCCATACACGCACCACGACCGGCCAAATCGAGCCCCAACCGACCAACCCAGGCGCCGGCGAGCCCCCTTCGCATGGCTGAGCCAAAATTCGGGCACAGTCAGGGCTGATTTCGGCGAAGAACCAGCCGAGCACCTAACCACTTCCGTGCGTGCAGGTAAAAATTCGAACACCCTTGCCTCTATAAATTGAATCCTTACTTCAATCCCTTTCAAATTGAGTTAACCGTGCTTAATTTTCACAAAAATAGTGAGCTAGGGTTTTAGGTCTGAGTTGATCGAACCTTGCACGGAGAACAGAGGGATTTTCTAGGTGTGTGGAGCTCGATTCTAACTTCAATCCAGCCAATTCGTATACATATAGCTTGGATTTGAGGTGGGTTTTCTCCTCTCCTAAAATACTATTAATTTCTAATTGTTTTCGACAATCATGTTAGATTAGGCAGTTTTACTGAGTTTGGAGATTAAATATTGATGTTTGGGGCAGAACTGAGTAATTTAGCTTTAAAATTGGGCAAGTTTGATGTTGGATAACTGTTGCATGTCATTGATTGGGCGAGCGGATCCATAAATTAATATACTTGACGATTAGATGATTTTGGGATAACTAATCTGCATATACGATGTCGGAATATGCAGTTAAATTGAGCCTAGTATTGTGTTTGGTAACATGTTGTTAACTGAGGATTCAATCTAGACATGTTGAATTTGCAGCATCAATCGTTGGTTTAGTCGATTAGGCGACTTTTGGAGCTTTCGTTTATGCCGTATTATGATTGGTTAATTCAGTTAAACCGCTCTCTGAATCACATTGATGAATTATATAATTGCATACTAACCTTGTGGTTATGGATTTTACTATGTAATGATTGAATTATCATTGTACTGAATCGGGAACCGAGCTGGTAGTTGTGTGGATTTGAGGTGAAACTGATGCGTGATTGGAGGTACTTTTGTGGTCGGTGCTGTGTGAGGAGGGAGTCTGGAGTTGATGATAACCCCAATCGTATGGATTGCGAGGTGATTATGGAAATTGTTTATACGAAGTGAATTAAACGTGCCTTGTGATTTTCCCTATCCCTCCTTGATGAAAGTGTGTGCTGTGTCTGATTTGCATTTTTAGAAATCTTTAAATGTGCGTAAATGCCTATTCATATGATTTCAAAGAGTTCCCAATGTTTATCAGTTGCCTGATAATTTGTTGAGATTTTCGTGGTTCAAAAAGATCCTAAACTGTCAAACTACTCAGTGGATGGCCCGACTGAATGATCGATAGGTTTAGGGAGTTTAAAAGCAAGGTAAAAGTAAGTTCAAAAATGATTTTAAGACATCGGTTCCTTTATGACCCCTCTTTATGTATAAGGGATTTAAACGACTTGAAAAGGGCCATTTCAAGGCTAATTATGGGTTTAACTGATTGTATGCTATTTGCTTATTTAAATTTCTCTTAAATTTCGAGTTACAAGTCAGTAGCTCCATCCTGTTTAAGAAGCGTTCACGTTGAAAGCTTACAAAGAAACCTCGTTATCTTATTAACGAGCCAAATGCTTTCAGTTTTTGAATAGTAGCGAGTTTGGGAGCGTTTTAAGCCTTTAGTTCATTTATACACCCTTCTTGAGTTTTAAAAAGGGATTGAAAAGAGTTATAGAATAGCAACTGAAGTTTCAATTACAAATTTGATTTGAGTTAAACGCTAACTAAAGTATTTTGAGTTTTAAATGGGTTCTTTCATGAATTAGCGAACCTATTACGTTTATAATAAGCTTTTAGCTAAAATCGAAGTTGTTCCATGAATTAGTAAACGTATTACATTATCAAGAAGCCTTTAAACTAAAATGGAATCGTTTTACGAACTAGCGATCGCTTTACGTTCTTAAGAAGCTTTTAAGTTAGAAATGAAGTCGTTTTGCAAATTAATAGACGTATTATGTTTAAGAGAAGCTTTCTAAGTTATACACGAAGTTGCCTTACGATTTAGCGAACATATTACGTTTAAAAGAAGCTTTTTAGCTAAAAAGTGAAGTCGTTTATGAGTTAGCAATCGTTTCACATTTATAAGAAGTTCTTAAGTTGAAGACGAAGCCGTTTTACGATTTAGCAGCTCTATTGCATTTATACGAAGCATTTAAGTTAGAAATTAAGCCGTTTTATGATTTAGAAAACATTTTACGTTTATAAGAAGCCTTTAAGTTACTTACGAAGCCGATTTACGTGTTAACAAATCTTGTTTCGTTTATAAGGAGCTTGTAAGATTATAACGAATCGTTTTACAAATTAACCAACGTATTATGTTATTAAGAAGCTTTTAAGTTGAAAATGAAATCGTTTTACGATTTAGCAAACTAATTACGTTCATACGAAGCTTTTCAGTTAGAAACGAAGTCGTTTTACGAATTAGTAAATGTATTACGTTTATAAGCGACTTTCAAAGTTAAAAGTAAAGTCGTATTATGAGTAGCACGTTTATAAGACATTTTTAAGCTCAAAATGAAATGAGCTATAAGCATTTAGAAGAATTATAGTCGTTTTGTTTAAAAGTAAGTTTTCAGCAAAGTAACATTTAGAAAAGAGAAATGAAATACGATCTTAAAGGCTAAGAAAGTGCTAGGCAAATGGCCAGAAGGTAGGAACTAGACTCAAGATATGAGTTATCTTGGTGTGAGTCGTTCCTGGAAACTGAACGCAAAGATGGCGTGAGCTGTTTCCCCCTAAGATAAGTTAGGAACTGGAATCAAGAAATGAGTTATCTTGGTGTGACCTGTTCCTGGGAACTGGACTCAAGATATTAATTATCTTGGTATGAGCTGTTCCCCAGATAAGTTATGATGTGTGACGCGTAAGAAAACCTTGAGGGGGACTGGACTCAGGATATGATTATCCTGATGTGAGCTGTTACCCCACAGAGGATAGTATCGAGGTTAGAATTTCTCTACTAAGATGCGTTTTGGCCAAAAAGATAAGTACGTATACCTCGGGGATAACATAGATGAAGATTGACGATCTCACTTAAGGGCGGTGTTGACTTCCCTAGCCAGCACAATAAGATGTTTTGATGCTATGAGTAAGTTTCTAATAAGTGAGAAAAGGAGTTTCTAATAAGTGAGAAAAGGAGTTTCCTTTAAAGAGTACGAGCCTCAAGAGGCTGAGTAAAGTGTTTTTGACAAAAGAAAGAAAGCTTTCAAATGTGCACCTCCAGTTCATCTTTTATGAAAGGATTTCCTAGCATAGTCAAATGAAGTTTCAGATGTTGCATTATTCGTTTCAATGTGCATATTCTATGAAAGTATGTTCTTGACAAGTCTTTCTTACCAGTTTAGATGTTTTGAGAACTTTTAGAAAGAATTATAAGCTTTAAAGGAGTTAGCGTGGACTACAAACCCTTCTTGGTATTTGTCGAGAGTCACTATGTTTTCAAAAGTATGTTTGAAAGCTTTATACTCAATCCTTGCTGCTTGTTTGATTATGTGCCTAACTATTTGTTAGTGAAGAAGTTTGGCCGTTTAAGGCCTAGAAACGAGTTAAGGGTTAGAATGAAGTTTTAAGGAGGGTAATCTATCCTTGGGGACTATGAATGCCTAATATGATAGTAAAGTATAAATACGTGATATGTGACTATTATTGGTATTATTGCCTGCAATTGTTTTGGTTTTAAGAAGTAGGAGAATTCTCACTGAGCGTGTGGTTGCTCACCCCATTACTTTTTCCCCCTTTTCCCTAGGCTTTTGTTATGACAGGTGGAAGTCAAGTTACTTACGCGAGCTGGAGTCTATGCCCTACTTGAAAAGGGTCATGTGTGCCATATATAGAAGTAGATTCATGTGTTTAACGATGTGATGTAACGTATTCCTAGTTTTTAATTGTTGTAAACTAAGTTTTCTAGCTCATATAATGCATACTGTTTATGAGTCGCTCTATATGGCCGTGTGAGCCAACCATCTGATTAGTTAGATGTCTTCATTCGAAATTAGCTGTGTTTTGGGATGTAAACCCCAGTACTCCGGTTGTGTAAACTGTTGAATTGCATCTTTTACTTTTCATGTATTAAAGAACTATTCTGTTTCGTGTACTCCGAGCGGGTGGCTCGTTGAGTTATGAACTCTGGCGTGTGGCCGTTGAGCTTCTTTTAAATGTTATGTGCTTTCGTTGATTTACAGGGGATTTTTGTAAGGCTTTTAGCCTGAAAACGGTCAGTTTTTAGAGGAAACTCTGTCCGGTTCGTCCTAGGAATTAAGTAAAACGTAAAAAAAGTAACGTTTCCGGCTCTAGAGGCTGGGGTTGTTACACATACACAACCCAGGTTAGTCTTTGTTATTATCTACGTTACTAACATGTTTGACGTATGTGGACCACAGGTGGTTATATCCACAACCTGGGTTGCTCACATTTATTATCTGGGACGCTGATTTGGTTCAAGTAAATTGTCCCGTTATTGTGAATTCCACAACTTGGGTTAGTGTCCTCTGTTTAGTGGGATACTGATTACATGCACAACGATCCTGTTGTTATTACTCCCACAACCTGGGTTAGTCTTCGTTATTATCTAGGTTACTAATATGTTAGACGTCTATCAGTGGAGGTGGTTATATCCACAACCCGGGTTACTGACCTATACTGCGTCGGATCCTGATGTGGGGCACGTCAATTGTCCCGTTATTCACACATCGACGTCCTGGGTTAGTGACTCTTATTTAGTGGGATACTGACATGTTGGGGTATCCAACTGTTGAAATTGCATACCTAGGGTTGGTCATTAGGGTTGGTTGACCACCTTGTGGGGTACTGCCCATATTGCACCTCTTTCACGGTGGGTGGGAAATGTTGTGGGATATTTATTTGTTACACGGAAATGGTCATATTATTGTCATACCTACACACAGGCACCATTGCAATCGAGTAGATAACCTGTCTTGTACACATGCAATACATGGGGATGCTTACATGGAACTATCCACAAGCATAGCAGGTGGGGGAGTACTATATACCCACCCATAGACACCATTGTATAAGGTGCATGTGCAAAAAGATGAAGTTGAGGTTAATAGTTGTCACATACTGGAAGTTTGCGCTTACGTGGTGTAGTAAACTTCCAGCATGTAACGCAAAACATCCTGGGATATGCAACCGGGGAGTACAATTATATGAACATATCCCCAATGGCTCATGTTGACATAGTGACGAACCCAAAAAAAGTGTACCCCATAACCCGGGAAATGAGATTATATGAGGACACCTATGAATATCATCACATACGCAATAACCGCGGTGACGCATAGACACAAGCTCATTAATTGACCTCTAATGCCGTCCTTGATGAGTAGCTTCACGCCCATTTCGGTGTCTATGTACCGGCGGAAAGTAGCTGTGAATCAGCATGCAATGATCGGTTCTCCGCTTGAAGTTTGTAACAAATATCTTGTCAGCCTAGGTTAGGCGATCATCCACCCACTGAAAGTGCTTGCACTTCTCTGCATCACATCGAAAGCGCACATGTAACTACAAATGACAACGCATGTGTGGACGTAATAACAGACACAAGCGTATGGAATTTTGCGGATGGATTGAGTACCTTATGGCACACCGTGTGCCTCTGACATTTGTCGCCCTGAGCGGGGATGATGTCAGCAGCCAGACCATAGGTGCAATATATGACTAACTCAGTGTCTTTCTCCGAAGCCATTGACATTAGTTTGTGTGACTGTATTGGTTGTGTTTTAATTGTGGTTGGTATAGGTTGGGTGTACCAACCTCTCTGTGGAATGCTTAACTGTGGGGGGGATCTTTGCTGCATTGAATTGGGCTTGGGAGTTGGTGGCCATTACATATGATTGACCCAGAGTGGGTCAGTTCATGATGGGGAATTGTTTTCGGCGGAACTTTTTCCCTTCAAAATGGGAGTGGCTATCCCGCTAATCCCACATCATGATTAGTGTTGGGGGGGCCCTCTTTTTTGGGTGACATCAGACACGTACTCCCCAATTATGAAGTGGGGACCTCCCCAAAACGTTGCTCCGCCTAACACCATGTCCATCACAATCAAGTGCACACTAACTTTGCCAATGTTTGGTCAACAAAGTTGGGTTATTCAGTTTCTAGAAAATTTTACTTGTTTTATTGTTAGTTAAGCACACCCCATTTACGTGCAACACCAGCGGCGACTCCATTAACGGCGCCATGGACGAAGTAAGTAATATAGCAGTTCACATATCATAACTTTGAGGACAATTTTGCAAGTTTGCCTACGCGCACCTTATATACAATGCACATTTCGTACGTACCACATACCAGATTTGACCATTACATTTGATAAAACAAATCGAGAATGTTATATACATGTGACATGGTGGTTACGTTGCGATCCCAAAAAACAACCGGGATGGCACGACTTATGCTGATAAAAAATAGGACTGCATTTTTTCCATGTACATGGTTTGGCAGGTTGCGATTGCAAAAAAAGAAAACAACCCCCATATGACCACTTCAGCCCAAACACATAACCCGGGTTAGCAAAAGCGAGCGCCATCCCCAAAGAAAAGGGAAAGGATCATTCAACACCCATGATCCCTTGACGCCTACATCCAATGCATGCAGAACGCAAGCAAGATTGTAATTGCCACCACAGTAACTCCAAGCAACTTCCGCAGCGTGTCCACTTCTACCTGGTGTTCAGCGTCCATGCGCATGTCCTTTTCCCGACCCCAAAGCTGGGCACTGCGGTCATCTAGAACCCAGTCCCTCTCCAGCGCACTCTCACGTAGAAGGTCGTCTATCACCTCCTTCGCCCATTCCAGGAAGTCCGGATTAATAAAACAAAAGTAGTCATAGGCGACTTCGTCCTGCACCCAACCATAGGCAATAGACAACGGCCACAAAGTCAGAACCTTAGGATGGACATAGTTGGGTAAGTGCTAATGAACTACAGCTGTGTGGAAAATATCGATGAGGACTTGCCCTTCTCGGACACCGGCCATACCATCGCCAATATGGACCGTCACCTTCGAGTATGTCTGCATCCAGCCCACATTTGTATGTGTACATCTCCATTGCATAACAATCGCCTGTGAACTCTGACTCTGAGCTGTCACTTAGGGAACCCAGGTTGACTGGTTAGGCAAACACAGTGGCAACTGACTTATGTGTTGTACCTGAACCCCCCAATTTGGTGTAGTTATTCAGGACAAGTTACCATTCCAGCTTTATACAACAATGTGTACCCCCTACATTATATCCTCCACCCAAAAAATAGTACATGGCATTGAATTTATGTTGTTAGATTGCATTTACTGCACTGCTACTGCATTACACTTGCCAATGACATATTGTGCTCACTTAATACAACCCCTCCCTTTCATTTATGGTGGTTGGTTACAATAGTAATGTTTGACATGGAACTCCATTGGCCTCATATGTTATGTTAACACCCACTAACATATCTGTAATCTCCACAACCATATCATAACGTTTTTCCTACCTTCCCCCTTTGGCGCATCAAACAACATCGGTGATGCTGTGCTTTTACACAAGGCACGCGTTTCATTAAACCACCACCACCCGTATCCCACGTTTACAACACATATAACCTAGGATGCATATTAATAGTTTCTAGTATGCCCTTTACGTATGTTGTGTGCGACGAAAATGCGTTAACTTCGCGGCCGAGGATACATTGACAGTCTGTAATTGAAATATCCCGGGATAGTCCCCCAATTTTCTGGGCTATCGACGGGTTTCGAACGTGGCAAATTCAATCCATACACAATAAAGATTACATTATCCGTTGCAGAAGTTGTTACATATAGTGGGCAAAAAGTTACCCTCTATCGGTGTTTTTAATGGACTTATGTTAGTTTGTACTGCAACTCGGACGTGCGAAAGTTCTAAAATTACCCTGTCGTACGTGCAATGTGACGAGCATGTACAAACGGTTATAAACACCGACATCTTCGTCATCATAGTGGACATCTACTACTCTCCATGGGTGCGCTAACAACCGTTTCGACATCCATTACACGCGGGGTACTTACACTAAGCCCTGCATAACAAAGGTTGTCAAGTTATGACGTACATATGTGAACATCTTACTAAATGGACATAATTCCAATCCGAGTGTGAGATGCTTCGTTGGGATGCGTACCTTCACAATATAAGACATGTCCATGTCATGCCCAGTGAAACCAAACACTTCCACTTTGGAGCTGTCCCAGAGGATGGCGACCCCCCCAACAAAACCAAGGGGCTCCCTGTAGTTGTAGTTGAGGTTGTGTGCCTCGTCAAGGAGTCTTCGCGTATTACGGCTACCAACACGTGTGTCTGTAAGTACCACCCCATATGCCCCCGTAATTGACGTCATAGTGAATAGGTTGGGTCAGAAAGAAGCTCTCGCAACCCCTCTGCAGTTCCAGACATAAATGCGTACCTCCTAACATGTCACCGGTGGTACGCGTGATGTGAATCCACAGTGGTATACAATTGTCGCATTCGATACTTCATGCACAACACCGTTTAACTCGTTCAGGGTGGTCAACCTAATGTTCAACTTCGCTGCTTCTCAGCCGGGTGGGAGGGTGAACAAGTACGTGTCATCCGTCCAGCCCCCGTAACGGATGGTGTCCACAACCGATGTCACTTCGCTTCGAACTTGTGGAATGAATGCCAGGGCTGGCATCGGGTTAATGTCATATGCCTCTATCACTTGATTTTGTTCGCAAATATGCTCCAAACGGAAGCAACAACGTCCATATGCCCACAATTGTTCTTTCCACTCCTGTGGCCAGTTTGGACCAAACTCCTTGATGAGGGGGACTTGTCCGGGGACAAGTCGACCAGAGGGCAGCAAACACTGTAGGTTCCGTAACTTCTTCCATTCGGATGGATTGAAATCATTCTACAACTGCACAGGGAAGTCCATGAGGGTTTGGAGGGAGATGTTGTGAAGGGGACAGAAGTGACCCCCTTAAACCCACCCAAGGGTTAGTAGGGATTGATTAGAACTATCAAGGTTAGCCATATTGAAGTGGAGATAATGGTTACGAACGATTGCATATATTGTGTGTGTCAGCAGTCTGGGTGTTGCAATGTGACATATGAAGGCCTTATGTAGAGGTAGGTGTCATAAACGATTTCACCTACCTACACCCACCCCCACCTACCTAGGTCCTTTTGTTATTAACTTGAATGCTGACTATGTACCACGACATAGTCAGAATTGGTAGTTATAGTAACAGTTAATAGTGGTATTACTCCGGTCCAATGTGTCAATTTATGTTTTGGACATGTTATTAGGTGAAAG
Source organism: Carnegiea gigantea (assembly GCA_029747015.1). Taxonomy (NCBI): domain Eukaryota; kingdom Viridiplantae; phylum Streptophyta; class Magnoliopsida; order Caryophyllales; family Cactaceae; genus Carnegiea; species Carnegiea gigantea. Next base: position 106,045 of record JAKOGI010001494.1, read on the forward strand.
TACATTCTAAAATGGCATTGACTTCTGCATCCACATCCATTATTTGTTATGATCACTCCCACCATCATGGCAGGTGACTCCCATTGATTATGATGTGTGTCCCACATCCCATTACTTGGCAGTTATTTGCTGGCATGCTCCGATTACTGGACGGAAATCCCCCTACTAACCTGGGGTTCCCTTCACAATTTCCCTGTACTGCCCTCTTAAGTAATGCGCACTGATGTTGTTCCACTGAATTTATTTCTTCCACCCACATTCCCTACCTAACTGTCTAGAACTTCACACTCTCACTGACCACATTAATTGCCCTCACCACTCTAACCACAGCAGTGCATACCCGCCAATTCGTATACATATCCTGGGATATGTATTTAAATAGGCCAGTATGCATACCCCGTTTAACCCAATACAATCCCGGGATATTCATATCATCATCTCAATTCAAAGCCCCCATGTACCCAAGGGAAAAACAAAGGGAAAACCACAACCAGAATACACAGGCGATGTAAATTACACATGAGAGGTTGCTGTTTATGTACATGAACAGTTTGTAACCCAGATGTTTCTACACTACCAACACGCAGCGGAAGTGAAGCTCATAAAACCCCAAATGCATTCATATGAATCTGTCATTGCATAGCATCCCAACTGTGACCAAAACACAAACACCTGTACCACCACACGGCATTGTGAAATAATTAGTTACGATTACTGCTTGTGTACATTAACCGGCATAAGGCGGCCAATGATGTTAGCAACCCACATTAGTAGCACAACTATCCCGGGATATGAGTAAGGAAATGACATGTTACCTTCATGTTATGCCTCCTATGCGTAGTTGCCTTCAAATAAATCCTCCACAGGTACAACAACAGTTGTCTCATCTGCATTGAAATCAGCGCGCGGATTCCTGCACGTGTTTCTGTAGTGTCCAACGTCTCCGCATTTTGAGCACTTTCGGACCGGGACGCATTGCCTTTGAGATTTAATTCACCTCTTTCGTGGCCTGCCTTGCGGACGTGGGTTCAATGGCGAAAGGATTCTTTGGTTATATCTGTCGTGTTATCCACGGTTGCAGAATCATGCGTCTCCATTGGATGTATGTTGTTTATGTAAATTGTACTCTGACTGCCCACCTTGTAACAGTCGCTGACATAATCATACACCCGCAACTTCTGCTTGTGAATGACTGCCATTACATGTGCACACGGCATGCCTTTCAACTGCCACCACTTGTAACTACATTTCCTTTCTGCTAGGTTCACCACTAGGCTACGACTGTTCGTCAGGAGCACACCACACTCTCTAAGGGCTGTGTTAAATAGCTTCACATCTGCTACGGAACCAATGTTGGCCAGTGTCTTCCTCGGCATCTCCTCAATTCTGTCACCTACACCATTCTTCCACTTTCGAGCTCCGTCTTCTGCTTATCAACTTTCAAACCGAGCTTCTGTATATGCCCACTAATAAGCCACGAGACTGGCAGACGCCGCAATGAACACACCTAGTTGTTCCAGCTTTCCACAGGATTGTTATTTAACCTACCCTACCTCTCCTTTGTGAATTTTGACTGTGCCCACCATTCGGGCTCATTACGCTCCACCCAAGCTACCAACTGCTGCTTGTATTTCCTCAACTCCTCCACTGTAACTTCTCCTTCAACAAGTCCTTCGATCCCTGCCATCGGATCCTTACCTTCCCTACGTACATTAGAAAGTTCTCCCGCACGTGCCGCAAATAGTAGCTGTGGTTCTCAATCCCAAACACCCTCGGCACCGAAGAGAGCAACCCCCGATTCCTATCACTCATGATCATAGGTTACATTCAGCCCACACATTCGTATAGTGCGGTTAAAAACCAGAACCACTCATCGACATTCTCTACGGACACAATTGCATATGCAACATCGAACAAGTGGTCATCCGCATCAAGTGCAACCGCTGGCAGTATAGTCCCCTCATACAGCCCACTCAAATGAGCTCCATCTACAAACAATATCTTCCTACACCCAAGTATAAAACCATTCAATGATGCACCATATGCAACAAACATACGCTTGAACCTGGATCCCTGCAGCTCACAGAATGCTCTTGAATCGGGATTTGCCCTTACAACAGCTGCACACATCTAGGGCAATAGCTTGTAATGGTCCTCCGGTCTTCTATTTGCTAGTAACTGCACATACTCACGGGCTCTCCAGCACTGTGTATATGATACCTTCGTTCCCATCTCCAGCTGTAAATCCTTTAATATCTCTGGGGGTGTGTAACTATCACTTAATCGAACCTTCCCTTCAATGAGAGTACCAAGCAAACTCCTCGTATTCGCCTTCTCCCCTACTTTCCCATTTGGCACTCAGCTCCCACGCTGTGCACGTGCCCTGGTTCAAATTCCTCACATACATTCCACCTCTTTTTAAATGGCCCCTCACACAGATGTAAAACCCACACCCTTCGCACTGCACTTCACAGCAATTCATTGCCGACAATTTCGTACATACTTATACTCAAATCAGTTCGCTATGGCATACTTCCAAATACTTATCTTCACCTCACTCATTGAAGCAAACATCTGACCCTTTGCTTTGATTTCATTCTTCCATAACAGCATCCTCTTTCGGTATGCCTTGGCTTGTACCCCCCATTTTGGCCACACTACACCATCCCCTGCTTCATCGTCGTCAGAGTCGGAGCTTGAGTCACCAGATTCGTCCTCAGGTATATCAAACAATACACAGCTCCTTATCACCTTCGTACATTCCTCCACTACAGCTGCCTCATTAACTTCCTCTCCTTCTCCTGTATTTCTTTCTGTAGCGTCCCTGCATATTATACATCAATTTATATATGATCAGTCATTGTTTGTGAGTACTGCGAATTACGACCCACACCCACATGCTTGTTGGTATCAACGATTCTTACCTTACAACGTGGTCTGTATCCACTCCCCCGTCCACCCCGCGTGTAACATCACACGCACTGACAGTTGCTCCACCCCTCAGCCACCCCCCTCGAATGCCCTTTACACGCTTCATTCCCATGTACCCATCCCACACACGGACCCTCACTCCTTGCCACATACAGGTAAGCGTACTCATCATTACCCTTCATCTACTTCTTAACATCACCATCTCGTCCCAATGACAACAACTCCAATCGATTATACTTTAAACTATACCACATTCGCCGACCCCGTAGACCCTCTCCCATTGCCTCCTCCACTAATCGTAACACTTTAAGCACACCCATGTTCTCCTTCACCCACACACAGTCTTTTCTCCCCCTGGTAACATAACTTTCCCTCCAGCCCTTCCTCTAACAACCCTTCCCAGCATATATACAACGTCATCTCTCTGCCACAACCACCTCCTCTAATGGCATTTTCACCTTCCATTGTGCTATAAACTAACAATCACCTGTAAGCACACGCATACTTGTCAGCAACAGTTCCACACACAAGGTATATGCCACATTCATACCCCAAAATATCTCATCACAACTTCACATACACCACTAACTTGAGTTCCAACAAATTATCAAACTCAAGTCGCCATTTAACCCAGCACATGAGACTGTCTTCCCTAGATATGTCCTGTCAACAGTTCCTTATCCATTGCTCTCTGCCCTACAGGTAACCCAGGTTAGTCATCACCGATACCCGGGTTATCCACTAGTATGTCATCCGTTATTCACTACACAATTACGGCTCACTAATGCAAATGAAGATATGCACCCTGACCCACTTAAGTACACCTGCCACCTCAATTACAAGCATTCTACACATCTATTACTGCAGACCAACACTCCAAATATGTTCATGCACAACTTCTGCAGCGGTTAACCCGGGTTACTCAATACGTATTACCGGGTTCACCACTCTTACTTTCTGGAATATTCATTATGCATTTACGGGGTTAAACTATTTCACATTAATTGCCCAACTAAAATAGCCCTACTGTAATTGTTATCCCAGGTTATTCAATACACATATTCAGGATAACCAGTATAGAGCATCATACATTCAGCACCACGAGCACACAGCAATTGCATACATCAATTTAATCCAAGCCCTAACTACCCAAATGTACACAAACCCCACCTCTCCACCCTCATCACCCAAACCCTAAACCTTCTTCAACAACACAGTAACAGAACCCCCCCTAAATTTCGACATTCCCAATTGCAAGTATAAACTAACTCACACAAGTTACGTAACTGATTAACTCACTAACCTGTGTTCAGTGCAAATAAGAAGTCAACCACAGCTCACCACCAATACAACATGCACAGTGCTCCCCTGCCTCAAGCCCTTCACTCTCTTTCGATCCTTCCAAAAATGACATCTTTCATAATTTGTAAAGCTCCTTCCCCACCTTCAGTTTACATTCCACCGAGACCTACCTCTTCCTCCACCATTGATGACTTGGACAAGCTCAGAGAATTGGTGAGTCTCCTTTGTGGGTGTCTTATACAGCAAGCTATGAAATCCGATCTCTTTCTTCAGCTGACTTTTCCCCCTATTGCAAAGAGTTCTTTAAGGGCACTAACGTCTTTACAGACAGACAAGAAATGACCCCCTCAAAAAATGTGTTAGAAAAAATAACACCCCTAAGTAAGACGAGATACAAACTGAAAAGTGTTAATTTGAACAACACCATTAGATAAATTTTCCTTGATAGAAAGACTTTTGCCCACTTAAAAAAAAAAAAAATGGTTTTTTGTTATAGAAAGTAAAATTTATGGCATATCAAGAATGCTAAATGTGACAATGTATTACCCATCCAAATTATCACTGACAATTTTCATTTCCAACCGTCGATAGCATCTGTTAAAAATATGTTAGGTCTATTCTTTTCGACTTGTCATAAATATTTATCATTAGCATTCTGCAATTTTTAGCGCAATTCAACAACTTTCACCGTAATTTAGCATAATTGTATACTATTAAGTACTTATTAAAAATTCAAACATGCATTTTCTTTATCAAGTGAAAAATTTCAGTATATTTTAGCATGATTTAGCACATTTTAGTATGATTCATTATGTTTTAGTATGTTTTAGCATGATTCAGCATGTTTCACTAATAAACACTGATAAACACTTATCATAAGTGGAATGGGGCATGCCGGTAAAGTGATTAGTGCAAATGAGTGTGCGTTGCCTTCTTGCCGTGATAACATTCGATTAACTACTCTGTATTTTTAGTCATACTATAGTGCATATTGCATTACTCCCTACAAATTATTCCATCAATCTCTTTTTACTATTACATTTGTGGAAAGCAAAACGATAAGTGTCTTACAGCAAGACACTTTTTAACTATCTTTTTTCACTTACAATATATCTTGTAACATATTAAATTGGAAAAAAACGATACGATTGAATAGTATAAGGTTGTTAAAATTTGTAAATTGTGTAAAATAATCCTTTTATACATATATTTCATATTTACAAAATTATACATATGATATGCCTTGCGGATAGAGTTGATCTGGTTAGGACGTCAGTTTATAGTCGTCAGCATAACTAACGAATATTAAAACTTTATAACTCATAACAAGTTGTAATTAATTAATATTTGATGTTTTTAAATCATAAAACATATTAATTTGAGTTACAACATGACATTTAAGATTGTCCACGTACAAAAAAAGATCACGCTTCTACTCTTATTTGACCACACTTGGCTAAGTGTGGTAGGAAAATAAACAAAAATAAGCGTCCAGGACTATCACCACATATAATAAGTGAGGAAAAATATAACCACTCTTGTGAGGGTGGTAGTAAGTAATTAATGTATGTCCATATATATTAAGTGTGCGAACTTATATCTTGTGAATAAGGCACATTTGGCACTGATATTAAATGTGGTTAGCATATATTTTGATTTTTCAAAATTATTTTAGCTTTGACCCCCGAAGCCCTTGAATTTTAAAACAAAAAAGGAACAGAAAAGAGCATCTGATAAACTGTCTTCAGACGTTTGCCCTGCCCCTTTCATTCTCCTCGACGCACGAAACAGACGAAACTTGTCTGCTGCCAGTCGCGCACTTCTTCTCAACACCGGCGGAGGTCGTCCTCGGCGGTGACAGTTCTGGGTGTACGCGTTGTTCGGCCTTGCTAGTGTCCTTGTTTCTATGGACTGCCCGTGCTCGGTGGTGTTCGTGGTCCTGCTCGGCGAGAATTCCACCGGCGGTAATGTCTGCTCGGCTGTCCGTCTGTCATTCCACCGGCGGTAGCCACCCTCTTCCTAACTTCTCTGTTTCGCTCTGCTCAGCGGTAAGATTTGTGCATTTTGCTCGTGAATTTTGTTTCCCTAATATATATTATGAACAAGATTCTTGGACTGTCGCTTTGTTGTCTTCTTGTTGTTCAATTTGTTCTCGTTGTTCAATTCATGAACTGTAGACGTTTGCACTGCTTCACTCTTATTTGTTAATGAAATATGGATTGATATGTCCAAATTTCCTAGATTGCAGCACAAAAAAGGTAAAAACTGACTCCTCGAAACTGACAGAATTTGCTCCAGATATATGCTGCCCCCTGTTAGGAAAAATATTAGAGCAACAATAATAACGGAAGCGATAGGATGAGTTACAGATTCAGAATTCAAGTGAATAACAGAAAACAGAAATAAGAAGACAAGAGATTTAACGTGGAAAATCCAATGCGGGAAAAACCACGGACGGCGATAGCACTATAACAATTCACTATGAGCAGGAAGAATACAACACGATCACAATCACCACAGTGATTTGATCTAAGAGCAGAATTACAACCTCTCTATTGTAATCTCTCACAAAATACTTCTACCTCTCAATGTATGTATGAGTACTGGAGTTATTTAGATCCTAGGCTTGACCCTCTTTATATAGGGTCTAAACAGTAGGGTTTTCCTCCTTAGCATGCAACCCTAGCCGCCAGGTGGAATCCCCCCTCGAACAGAACCCTAACCGCCTTCCGAAAGAGGCGGTGTAAAAACACGGGGCACGACCGTGCCACGTGGCACGGTCACCCAGTGCCACATGGCACGGCACCACCGTGCCGTTTTTCTGTCCTCTTCGACTGGACGTTCTTCGTCTTGACACGCCCGTGTCTTGTGTAGCACGGTCCCACCGTGCCGGTACTTGGATTTTGGGCCACAAAACCTAACAATCTCCACCTTGGACCAAAATCTAACACTATCTCTCGATCACCGTCATTGCACCCCGAAGGGTGACGCCCCTTCCAAGGGGTAATGCCCCGAAGGGCGCTCAAATACTGCGAATACCAACTAAGTCCAAGCAGTGCTTGAACTTAGCTCTGGGAGATGACTTATATGAACTTTCTTTCATATAACCTGTCATAGTAGATGCCTGCAAGACATAGAGGTCTCCTTGCCTCAAACCCTTCAGCAAAATCCTACTGCCCTTTGAGACCTTCAGAACTACACCTTCAGCTGAATATTTGCACCCTTTGGATTTAAGGGTGCCCAACGAGATGATGTTACGCTTCATGTCAGGAACGTGACGAACATTCGATAAAGTCCTGACAACACCATCATGAGTCTTGATTTTAACAGTACCAATTTCAGTTACATTACATTGGGAATTATTGCCCATGTGAACAACAGTTGAGTCAACTGGATCATATATTGAAAACCAATCCTTGTGAGGACACATATGATAGGTACACCCAGAATCAAGAATCTAATCAGAATCGCTCCCCCCTTCAGTAGAGGTAGCAAACAGAACGTCACTATCAGAATCAGATTCAGCAAACGAAGCTTTAGCAGGCTCCTGAGAATTATCTTCTTCTTTCTCCTTCTTCTTTTGCAGTTTCCAGCAGTTAGCAACAATATGACCCAATTTACCACAGTGATTGCAGGTCTTACCAGCATGAGGATTTTTAGACTTAGAACGGTTCTTACTTCTATTACCGTTCCCCTTTTCAGTTGTTGTACCCCTTACTGCTAATCTCTCAGCAGAATCAGCATGAATGTCAAGATCAAACTTCTCCTTAGACAACAGGTTTGACTTAACATCTTCAAACGATATAGTATTAGAATTACTATATAGCATAATCTCCTTAAAGTGTTTATAAGAAGGGGGTAACGACACAACAAGCAAAATAGCCTTATCCTCATCCTCAACTTTCACATCTAGACTCTCCAAGTCAACAAGAATAGAGTTAAACTCATTCAAATGCTTTTGGACAGGGGTACCTTCAGCCATACAAAAGGTACACAACCTTTCCTTCAAACGGATCTTGTTGGCGAGACTCTTTGTCATGTAGAGTTCCTCCAGCCGAGCCCAAAGATCCACCGCAGTTGTCTTATCAAGCACCTCTCGCAGGATATGCGATGCCAAGCACAACTGTATGGCTGAAACCGCTTTCAGCTCCAGTTCCTCTCATTCGTCCTCCGTCAACAACCCACGTCTCTTCTTCACATCTTCAGCCCACTGTTCTTCTGTCATCTTCTCAGGTTTCACGTGAGGTCCCTTCAGAACCTTCCACAACCCGTACTGAATGAGAACTGCTCTCATCTGCACCTTCCAGAGGTTAAAACTAATCTCCCCATCGAATTTCTGAATATCTACCTTCATGATAGAAGACATTCTATAACCAAAGCTCTGATACCACTTGTTAGGAAAAATATTAGAGCAACAATAATAGCGGAAGCGATAGGATGAGTTAGAGATTCAGAATTCAAGTGAATAACAGAAAATAGAAATAAGAAGACAAGAGATTTAACGTGGAAAACCCAATGCGGGAAAAATTACGGATAGCGATAGTACCAGAACAATTCACTATGAGCAGGAAGAATACAACACGATCACAATCACCATAGTGATTTGATCTAAGAGAAGAATTGGAACCTCTCTATTGTAATCTCTCACAAAGTACTTCTACCTTTCAATGTATGTATGAGTACTGGAGTTATTTAGATCCTAGACTTGACCCTCTTTATATAGGGTTGAAACAGTAGAGTTTTCCCCCTTAGCATGCAACCCTAACCGCCAGGTGGAATCCTCCCTCGAACAGAACCCTAACCGCCTTCCGAAAGAGGCGGCGTCAAAACACGGGGCACGATCGTGCCACGTGGCACGGTCACCCAGTGCCACGTGGCACGGCCGTGCCACCTAGCACGGCACCACCGTGCCGTTTTTCTGTCCTCTTTGACTGGACGTTCTTCGTCTTGACATGCCCGTGTCTTGTGTAGCACGGTCCCACCGTGCCGGTACTTGGATTTTGGGCCACGAAACCCAACACCCCCCTTGTAGAAGCCAAAGTGCAAGGTCATCTTCTGATGAGCAGAGGGCGTTTATCTAACTCTTACACTTCCTTTAGATCAAGGCATCCTAACTGTAGACGTTAGATGTTTTTAATGGAATACTTTTAGCAGGTAACTTTTTTGTTCAAAGTAATGTTTTAGTCTTTGAAATAGACCTGCTAGTTGTTTTGGTGTTATTGGGTTATAGGAATGATTGAAATTCTTCTGATTACTTTGTTTGCTGTCAGTGTGAAAGAAGGCCAATGTACTCTTCCTTTCTTTTTCTTTTTTTTTTTTTTTTGGTTGGTTGTCCACCCTATCCCTCCAAGTCTTAGTGAGCTTTGGCTGCGCAACCTTCTTGCTAAGCCAAATTTTGCTACCTGTCATTTGCCATCGATAATCACTGTGGAGCTGTTTAGATAATCTGGTGTTCATTTCCTCAACCTGCTACTTTGGTAGCTTGTCAGAATGCTCTTTTGAAGCTTCCACTGACTGTTAATTCAATCATGGTGGGGTTTCTGTTTGCGTTACAAAAAACAAACAAACAGACATTGGCCTTACTTTTATCTCTTTGACAGTTGTTGCTCTAACTGGTCAATTGTTGCTAACATAAAGCTGGTTAAAATAGCAAGGAGGTCACTAGTTTTTTTTTCCCCTTCTATGAACTAACTTAAAGCCGAAAGAACTCATGTCTCAGGTTCTGTGCTAGGGTGATTGTTGCGAGTATGTACCCTACACTTTAATATCCCATTTCTAGTATATTGATTGGTTTCTAGTGTTACAGTTTCCATTCAATGAAAAGGCAAAAATCTGTCGCATTAGCATCAGCTGAACTGTTACTATCTACTCAGGTATAATGCAAACTGAGAGTGGTCTATGTTGCCCCGCCCCAACCACCCTCACCAGTAGCAGAAGGCTCCGAAGAAGGTGGTTCTCCTAGGGGCTCTTTATCGGACAATGGCCATTTGAGCAGGTCTGAGTGTGTTGTAAGTATTCTACCCTTTCGTTGTATTGGTTTGAGTAATTGTTGAATTTCTGGTTCTAGTGCTAAAGTAAGACTCTGAATTGAGATTACAGGCATCAAGAGCATTTGGTGAATGTCATGACAAGTGCTCAGAGGTAATGCAATTATTGATTTTGGACCACAAGTTGCTTATGGATTACTAATGCCATTTTAACAAGTAGACTCCTTATTGTGGCTTCAGTATGATATCACATGAATTGCCTTATACTTAGGCAATGTGTGAGCTCCTTAGGGATTATGTGGAACTTTTAAATCCACACAATGAGTTTTACTTATTTTATCTTTTAATTGTATTGGAAAAAGAAAAACAATCGGAAAAAAGAAAGCTTTTTGTTAGTAAATTGATCTATCGCTACTTAGTAACCACAATTGTAATCAATCAACAGCTAAGCTTAAACTTGGGAACTGAACAATGCATCACACGGTTTACGCTCTTGACAGGTTTATATGTAGCTCTTGAATGAGTAATATGTCTCATATATCTTATTTTTCCTTTGATAGTCACCAGGAAAATTGTAGTGGACTAGAACTTAATATAATTGTTTCCGTCATATGGCATACCCATTTAAATTGTTTACTATGGTTGTATGTGTGGATGATGGGGAAATCAAAGATTCAAAACATTAGGAAGTTCATTGTTGGATATGTCCAGAGATTATTGGTCTATACAGCATATGGGGTAATTTCAAAGGGGAAAGTGACCGAAGTCACTGTTTTCATTGTTTGGTTGAAGTTTTCTAATTTTTTATGTTTAATTTTTAAAATTTTCTTTTGCTACTCTAGCGTCATCTAGGCCCCTGCCCCCTAAATCCTTCTACATTCTTTCATCTCATTGTCCAATATGGAGAATAATTCCACCAATGCTTTCATCGTTTTCTTTATCCTTCCCTACCCTACATTTGTCGAATGCTACCTACTTTCCCTTTTTTGCTTGCTATAGCTACCCCTCACTCATGTCCTCAGCTGGCACCCTATATGGGACTCATACATGGACCTACGATTCTGTTTACAAACCCAACATTACCTATTTCTTTTCTACACAAGATTTCCACAACCTTTCCTTGCCCTATATTGACCGCTAAACGCTGCCCCTAACTCACAGCTCAAGACACCCCCTCACGGAGCCAACATGTAGCATCCTCGTTCACCTATCGCAGTTCCTCTGTGTTTCACTGTTTTTCCCCTTGTGCCTTCCACCATATTCCTCTATCACTTTCACCACTTTTTCCCTTTCATAGGGAAGAGGGAGAAGAAGAGATGTCAGTCAAGGCATATAACAACAATCTTTGGTTTATGTTCTACAGTAGTTGAACTTGTTTTTGGGATTTGTAGTTGTATTAGTCACTAAGGTTTCTAATATATATGATTGAAAGGCTTAGAATTATCTTTCATGTCTTCTCAATTTTAATATGATAGATTCAATCACATGTTCACAGGATGAACATAATTACGATAGGTATTGAATGCATGCGATTACAAAGCTGATCTACAGATGGTTGACAAGGTGTAACTTGAGAGACTGCAAAATGTGAACATTGTGAGTTTAGTTTTAAAATTGTAAGTTACATGTTTTTATAGTAATGAGTTTGATTTCCGTTGTGCATTGAAATTCTCTATTGTAGCTTATTTGATTTATTGGATTTATTCATGGTAATGGGTTGGATTGATACTCCAGGTGTGTGCCCTGTTGAGTTGATTTGCTGTGGCGTGTGGCCGTTGATATTGTGAATAGTTTTTTTATTGTATTTATGACATGTTGTGAAAGGAAAATAGTCAAGTTTTAGGTGGAACTTTGCCGAATTTTTTTCAAAATTAGGAAATTTACTAAAGAGACAAATCTAAGGGTGAGGATATTGCATAATATTTGTAGAGCAGGAGTACCTAGTTATGAAGGCTAATAGATATTACATCTTGTAATCTTTTAGAAGTTTTTTCTATTAGTAGCATTGTTTGTTGTCATTAACTCTAATGTATGGGCTTGGTGATTTCAGGTTGAAACTAAGGGCAGCATGCCACATAATCGGATATCAAATTTGGATTCGTGAAGTGTTCACTTGAAATTATAGAGTTTTATACCATCTTATTTGTCAGTTTAGCTTCTATCTTATATGTGTGTATTTAAAACAAGCAATTTGTTTATGGTTATAAAGTTGTCGTACTTTTTGTGTCATTTACATTATGGTCAAATATATATTTTCTCTCTCTCTTCCTCGACCTCACCCCCCATCTGTGTGCGTATTTGTATGTATGTATGTTTGTGTGTGTGTGTGTGTGTGTGTGTGTGTGTATATATGTACACATATAGATTATAATAGGTTCGTGAGTATAAATTATTTGCTTTTTTTAATACAATGACTTTATATTTATTTATATAAAATTTTTCTAGCCAAAATTAGTTATCTGCTTAAAGCATTTGAAAGTTAGTTATCAAATGTATAACGCCACACTTACAAGTGAGGGAGTTATCAAAATGATTTTTCTATCAAAGATTACTCTGGCCACGGATACAAGCGAGGGGAATTTACCTACACCTATAAGCGTGGTAGATGACATAGTCTTCTACGGATATAAGTATGGATACTGCACTATCGGCCACGCTTGTTAAGCGTGGTAAATTTTTCCCACTGATACCCTATACACACTTACCTTAAGCATGACGAATATGCTCTACCACAGATATAAGTGTGGAAGGAGGCAAATTTAAGTGTGGGTAGATGCAGCATTTCTTGTAGTAAATACCTAACGACCATAATTTGATGCCCTTATTCCCATGAATGGCTTGTCATTGGATGTGCTTGCCACAAAATTTTATTTTATAAAATTTTGAATTTCTTGGGGCAAAAAAATATGTGCGATCAACAAATTGAATGGTTATTGGCGTGACTTTGGAAACCACATGGTCTCCTAACGTGATCCATTTGTTTCGTAAGAACAAGGAAATATTTTATTAGAAAATGATAAGCAGACGTACGAAATCTACAAAATATGTTTGACTTAAACAAATGCAAACTCTAATGCCAAAATACAATCTCTATATCAAGAAAACTACTTTTGTGCACATTGATCGTCCGTCTTCTCATGCCCGCTGTTTCAAACTACAACTTAGGAAAGATATCCACAGATTTGCAGGAACATTTTCCTATAATGAGATCTATTGATCTAGTTTGGCTTTATCGAGTGATATCTTCTTCTGACGTAATAGATGATATTTGAAGCGCTATAATGACTTCCACTGCAGAGCCACGTAACAGAAAAGTGCTTTACGCCTTGAAATCAAACAAGCCACACCACAAAAGTAAACATAAGACTATCACGATCGGAAAGAGAAAGAGACTCTCACAATAGGAGAGATAATTGCTACTAAATACATCAAAAAAAGACTATATATTAAGAAATGATAAAAAATGACTGTAAATACTACAAGTTACAGCTAGGATTATGGAAAAACTGACCATTCGGCCTCCACCAAGAAATTTGTGAAAGGATGTGCCAAGCAAAGAAGAAGAAGATGATGAAGCACAAAGATGGGAAGAGGAAATACGCCCATTTTATAGCTTTTCCCTTTTTTGCCAAGAATATAGGGACTCGAGCTAAATTAGAAAAGATTTTTGAAAGTGCCTAAATAATCCATAGCATTGGGATCATTTAATTCCATTGGTTTGAGCACCCTACATGGA